>CM019693.1:955799-1365799 GCA_009760885.1 Achatina immaculata | reverse complement strand
TATAGACTATTCCAAGGCATTTGATTGTGTACAACACCAGAATTCATTCATTCATTTGCATGTCCCTTGCAGAACTTTGCCTCCCAAACAGCACTCCTGTAGGCCTCTCGGTTGTGAGCAAGATGGCCTGCTGCTGTTGCATCCATTTGCAGATCGTCAATGATGTCTTGCAGCCATCTTCGTTTTGGTCTTCCTCTTTTTCTTTTTCCCATTATGTATCCTTCCAATATGGTCTTCTCTAAATTATCATGACGTTTAATGTGTTCAAAATATTTAAGTTTTCTCTCTTTAATCCTCTTTACTAGCCAGCCCTCTTCAATATTAAGCTCTTGTAGTATGGATATATTTATTCTTTTTTGTGTCCACGATATTTGAAGAACTCTTCTGTAGCATTTACATTCAAAGGCATTTATGTGTTTCTCAGCTGTTTTGTTAAGTGTCCAGGTCTCACAGGCATATGTTGCGATGGGAAAGATGCATGCACTTAAAAATCTTATTTTTATGGTTCTGTCTGCTCCTCTCCACAGATTCTTTATTTGTTTTACTTTCTGAAGAGCGATAGATGTCCTCCTTTTAATTTCCCTCATTGTATGTCATTTTTTAGTTAGTAGTGATCCAAGATATTCAAAACTCTCCACTTCTTCCAATTTTTCCTCATTTATAGATATTTCAGCTGCCCTGTTTGTTTTGTCAGTTGTCATCAATTTAGTTTTCTTTGCATTAAGATAGAGGTGTACAACACCAGAAACTTTGGGAAATAATGGAAAAAATGGGATTTCCAACACATTTGATACACTTAACACCACTGCTGTATCTAGACCAACAGGCAGCAGTGAGAATAAATGGTGAAACAACAAGTTGGTTTGACATAAAACAGGGGTGCATATTGTCGCCTTATTGAAAATATAATGAGGAATGTTAGAGAAGATGTAGACAAAGAATATTACGATGCCATAACAATTGGAGGTTATGAAATACCAGAGATTAGATATGCTGATGACACAGTATTACTGTCCACAACACAAAAAGGAATGGAAAAACTGATTATGTCAGTCCGTAAGAATAGTGAAGAGCAAAACATTGGAAGACATGGAGAGTTTTCTTGGATCACTAATAACTAATAATGGAGATACAATGAGGGAAATTAAAAGGAGGACATCTGTCGCTCTTCAGAAAGTAAAACAAATAAAGAATCTGTGGAGAGGAGCAGACAGAACTACAAAAATAAGATTTTTAAGGGCATGCATCTTTCCCATCGCAACATATGCCTGTGAGACCTGGACACTTGGCAAAACGGCTGAGAAACACATAAATGCCTTTGAATGTAAATGCTGCAGAAGGGTGCTTCAAATATCATGGACACAAAAAAGAATATATCCATATTACAAGAACTTAACATTGAAGAAAGCTGGCTAGTAAAGAGGATTAAACAGAGAAAACATAAATATTTGGACACATTAAATGTCATGAGAATTTAGAGAAGACAGTCTTGGAAGAGTATATAAAGGGGAAAAGAAAGAGAAAAAGACCAAAGCGAAGATGGCTGCAAGAATTCGTTGATGATCTGCGAATGGATGCATCAGCAGAGGGCATTTTGCTTTCATATGAGAGGCTAACAGGAGAGCTGTAGGGAGGCAAAGTTCCGCAAAGGACATGCAAATGATATTTTAAAAAAACAAAAAGGAACTCACTGTCAACAGCACAGACTGGTTGAACACCAGACCAAGTTCCATTGGCCTCACATGATCTCTGGAAGTCGCCAGACTCTGTTCTGTATCCAGGGCGACATGCATACTGCACGTATGTGCCGTTGTATATCACCTCCTTTACCGATGGGCCTTCCTTTGGCGCTGTGCATGCTGGGGATTTTTAATACATACGGTAAGTCAGAAGTATATTGGCATATGTTCTTTGTAATTTCGGAACTTGTATACGAACAAATAGATACATAAATATGAACAAAAAGAAGCCACAGGTGGATAGAGCTATAAACAAAGAGACACTTGAACAAGTGACAAACTACAGCTACGTAGGGCATACACTAACCGAGGATGGGGTAAGTGGGATGGAGATAAAAAAAAGAATAGGAATGGAGAAACATACAGCAATCTGCCCACAGGAAAACAAAACTGAGATTTGTAGGATGCTATATATACTCTCTTTTACTGTATGGATAAGAAACACTGGCACTTGCAAAAAGTCGAAAAGAAGGATTAACGCAGCAGAAATGTGGTTCTGTAGAAAACCTGGTTATATAACATGGAGAATGAAAAAAATAAGAAATGCAGAAGTCATAGAACAATTCTATCTGCAATGTGAACTTCTCTAAGAAATAGGGATCAAGAAAGCGAAATACTTTGGCCATGTCAAAATATAATATTGTCAAGTTGTGAACTCTTATCATATTATTGATGAAGATTCAGTATGATTAAGTTTTTCTTTTGATCATAAAACATCGAGGTCTCACATGCATTACCACATTCACTCGACCAGAGCAGAGCAACTCCGATGAAACGTTCACTGAATTCATTTATTTTAACAAATAAGTTCAAGATGTATAGTTGATAACATCACTTGAATGGAATCACTTAATCATTTGTTCACAATACTAAACTCTATCATATTCTACACGCACCATTTCTCAATGTTCTCAAATTCACAATATTCTACACTTGATACAAGAACATTTCCTAAATCAGTATTAGATCTGCAACACGTGGTCAATCATTTACACGACTAAATCACTGTACTCGAAGTTTCAAAGTATCAAATCTTCATAATCACTTGAATCACACGAAACACATCTTCAATCTGTCCTAAAACTACTTCTTCAAAACAGCTTTTCTCGAGTATCTATTGCTCTAATTGTCCATCTGTTCCATCTGTTGTTACCTACGTCTTCTTTCTCTCTCGTGTCTTCTCTGGTGCGTGTTCGCCTTCTGCTGTTCTTCTCTGATTGTCTGTCCTCCTCTTCTTCTCTTGTCTGGACCGGTCTCTATTCACTGACTGTCCTTGTTCCTCCGTCTTCGAGCCCCCCTCCACTAATTCCTCTCTCCTGTACATTCTTACTTCTTCGTCTTCTCCTGTACTTCCGTACTTCTTCGTCCTCTCCTGTCTCTCCGCTCGCCTTTTTATCTTCAAGTCCAGCTTGATGGATTAACCAATAAGTATTTTGGCTCTACCCTTCAGATGTCCACTGGTTCCCATGAGCGTTCTGATTGTCCGTCATTCACACTGCCCCGTGATTTAAATGCTGTAAGTCAATTGTCCAATAGGCCACGCCTCTAAATATTTAATGGTCAGCTGGTCGAGTTGGTCACTCTTTTATTTAAAAACCACGTGCAATAGCGTCCTAATAGCGACCTAACGCGTGTCACATAACAGGTGTCATGCGTGTCAGTCTACGTCAGTTTCGTCTATACAATTGTTATTTATCTAAGTCATTATCTTGCTCTTTCATGTCGGACGTTTTATTGTACCCTCGCTTTTCACTGTGTCTGCCTTTTCTATTCGTCTTTTCTATTGTATTTACACTTGTCAACGTCCAGTCACCGCTTTGTTATCACCGGATCATCCTACCTTCTGGCGTCCTACCTTTGTATTTCCTATATCTCAGCGTCACTGAGTCTCGTCTTTTTCTGTTCAGTGTTTCCACTGTTTATTTTGTCCGCGTCTTGTTTTAGTGTCATGGAAGTTTTATACCTTTCTCTTCCTTTCCTCTCCAGTTTTCTCTGTCGCTATTCGATGTCACTGTTTTGTTTACATTATATTTTCATAATCATATTCATTAATTAATAATAATAATAACTATAATCATTACTTACAAGGCCATGCTACAAAAAAGACACAGCGAGGACAATACTAGAAGGAAAGGTGGAAGGAAAAGAGCGAGAGGTAGACAGAGATGTAGACGGGAAGATAACAGACAAGAATGGACCGGACACAGCCCGGCTGAGTGCAACAACATCAAGGCCAGGGAGTGAAGAAAACTTGAGATTCATTACCGCCGACCTTTGTTCTGAAGAAGGCACATGATGATGATGAGCAAATAAAAAGATATAAATAAATACACGTGACCAAATAAATGTGCATGAACAAATAGCCTCTTCTTTTCTTGTTTCCGCATTAACCCTAAAAATGGGATTGGCGGTGTTATATCTTTATTTTGTTTTGCTGCGATTTCTGCCACTTTCGGCCCGACACATCCGACTGTAGCATAGTTTACTTTTAGAACCGGGTTTGCTTCCTGTTTTGATCTCTGTACACTCGGCCCCACTAATATCTATTTATGAGGTGGGGAAAGCAACTTTGAGAGGTAGAGTGGTTTCTTGGTTGGATACCGTTCGCCAACCCTGACGCAGGCACCCAGATATAGGTCACTGACAGCTTTCCCATTCAGCTTAAGTTCAACCTGCCGACTTAAACCTCCCTTCTCCCCATAGATAACAGAATGGCCTAAAGATTTCATTATCTTTGTATATAGGACAAGGAGACCAGCTGGCACAGTGGTTAGAACAACCGAGCGGTCGAGGGTTCGAATCCCCAGCTAAGCGGGATTTTTTTTTCTGACCAATACGGCCCCGGAAAATAACATTGGTACCAGAGAAATCTTGGAAGGTAAAGAGGCCAGGCGTGATACTGATCACATCAAACTTTCATGTGTCGAAGATCATGGAAAATACGGACCTAACACCGTGTTCAACAATATACCTTAATGTCATGGAAACGGGAAATTTACCTTTACCTGTATACAGGACAAGACCGTCTTCTCCAGTAAGAGAGAACGTACTCTGCTACAACAATAAGAACCTGAACTGGAGGAGAGATGTGACTCTGCTGTCAAAACTCATAAGAATGATTCAAAGAAGCCGAGCCGCTATCAATTCAGCCATGAATTAGCAGAATTTGTGGTTGACTGGTTAATTAGCTGGATGGTTTGTTCAATACTTCCCTGTCAGTGCAATGCACAGTTCTTAAGAGCCGATGTTGTGATGAATTGTCTTAAACTATGAGCGTAAATAAATACAGGGCTCTATAAACGTGACAAAGAAGCATCCTTCTTCTTGCTAGGCGATGCTATGGCAATCCAGGTTTCAGGTCGTTCTCTTACCAGCTACCTTCATCTCAGATTTAAAGTTCTTTGTCTGTAGCTTCTGGAGGTCAGTCACACAAAATGTTAACTTTCTGTGAGGAAATCTCATCGTTTCTGTTTCAGAAATGAAGTGCTAATGTTTATGCTGCGAATAAAAGTGTTTAAATCACGGGCATTAGTACAACGCGTGTTCCATTTGCATCTGTTCATATTATTGGGCAAAAATGACCGGCAGTAGTATTCAAAAGCAGAAAAAAATGAATTCTTCTTCTTCTTCTTTGAAAAATTTAGGCCTACTGCTGCTGACAAGGCACGTCTCAATTCCTCTGTCTTCTTGATCTTTTCTTGCCATTTGTTGATTCCACGAGCGTGTATATCTTCTTCCAGGTTGTCTCTCCATAGTTGCCTAGGTCCACCTCGTGGTCTGACTCCTTTCATCACTTCTGTGTACGCTTACTTCTCCATTCTCTCTAAACGCTCGAGCCACCTTAGTCTGTTGTTTTACATAATGGCTGCTACAAGCGGAGAGTTAAACATCGTGTTGATTTCTTTGTTAGTTATTTCCCACTACTGTGTTATAGGGTTTCTTCAGTCAGTCAGTCTGACTTGTCCCTTGTCCTTTTCGCATGTCCATTGCGGAGCTTTGTCTCTCTAACAGCTCTTTTTTAGGCCTCTCGGTTGTGAGCAAGATGGTCTGCTGCTGATGCATCTATTTTCAGATCATCAACGATGTCTTGCAGCCATCTTCGCTTTGGTCTTCCTCTCCTTCTTTTTCTCATTATGTACCCTTCCAAGACGGTCTTCTCTAGATTATCACGTCGTTTAATGTGTCCAAAATATTTAAGTTTCTCTCTTTAATCCTCCTTACTAGCCAGCCGTTTTCAATATCAAGTTCTTGTAGTATGGATATATTTGTTCTTTTTTTGTGCCCATGATATTTGAAGAACTCTTCTGTAGCATTTACATTCAAAGGCATTTATGTGTTTCTCAGCTGTTTTGTTAAGTGTCCATGTCTCACAGGCATATATTGTGATGGGAAAGCTGCATGGCCTTAAAAATCTTATTTTTATAGTTCTGTCTGCTCCTCTCCACATACTCTTTAGTTCTTTTACTTTCTGAAGAGCGATAGATGTCCTCCTTTTCATTTCCGCCATTGTATCTCCATTATTAGTTAGTAGTGATTCACTTTTTCCAATTTTTCTTCATTGATACATATTTCAGCTGCCTTATTTGTTGTGTCAGTTGTCATCAATTTAGTTTTCTTCGCATTAAGATAGAGGTTTTGCTCTTCGCTGTACTTACGGACTGACATAATTAGTTTTTTTTCCATTCCTTTCTGCGTTGTGGACAGTAATACTGTGTCATCAGCACATCTAACGTCTGATGTGAAATAACCTCTAATTTTATAGCATCGTAATATTGTTTATCTACATCTTCTCTAACATTCCTCGTTATATTTTCAGTATACATGTTAATTAAGTAAGGCGACAGTATGCACCCCCGACGAACCGGTTGTTTTATGTTAAACTTTTTGCACTCACAGCAGAATGGTGTTATCGACGAAAGAAAGAATTTTTTTGGTTGAACAAGTGTTTCGAAATGGCGGTCGATACACACGGTTGGTTGTTCACAGATTTATAGCAAAAATTCCTGATAAACAACCTCCTCATCGCACTACGGTTAGAAATTTGTTGAATAAGTTTCGTGATACGGGATCTGTGGAAGATACTCCGCGATCTGGTAGGCCTGCTGTGTCTGAAGAAAAATGTCTAGATATCCCAGACAGAATCCTGAAAAGTCCATGCAAGTCCGGAAGGAAAATGTCACAAGAAGTGAACGTATCACTGAGCACAGTGCACAAAATTCTTAAACATCTGTTACATCTTCATCCATACAAGAGTTCTGTTGTGTCTGAACTAAAAGAGTGTGACAATCAATCCAGAGTCAACTACTCCACGTGGTTTCAAGCATTTTTAGCTGAAGAAGACGAGTCAATTCTTGATTTAACATTCTTCTCTGATGAGGCATGGTTTCATCTATCTGGATGCGTTAATAGACAAAATAATCGTATTTGGAGCAGTGTTAATCCCAGTGTATTTCATGAAGCGCCGCTACACGATGCGAAAATTGGGGTATGGTATGCCGTCAGTAGAAAACGTTTAATTGGACCAATTTTCTTCAACAACACTTATATGCCGATCGGTACCGTGCTGACATTCTGGAACCTTTTTTTTAGAACAGCTGAATGAAAGTGAAATTGAAGAAGCGTGGTTCCAGCAAGATGGTGCAACCGCACACACACCTAGAGCAGCACACGGTTTTTTGGAAGAAATTTTCGCAAATCGCGTAATATCTCGTGGAATTTGGCCTGCTCGTTCTCCAGATCTAAATTCATTAGATTATTATCTGTGGGGTTTCCTGAAAAGAAATGTTTACAAAAATAATGTACAAAACAATTGAGGACCTGAAAGAGGCAGTCAGAATTATCATTCAATAAATAACAACAGACACGTTGCACAAGGTATTTGACAATGTGAAGAGACGTGTACAGTCATGTCTTGAAGCCCGTGGTGGACATTTCCAACACCTGTTATAATGAATATTTCAGTGGTACATTCCAGCTAACCCAAAACAGCGTTGTATCATCGCAGTCACTATTGTAACTAATTAAATAACTTTTTTTTCAGCACATTTAGTGATGACGTCATTTATTTTTCAATTTCCTTTTCTTCATAGAAAGTGTAGTGAGGCTTTAAAAATACCCTTTTCTGTAAATTTTTATTGTGATTCTATTCTCAAATGTTTGCATTTTTTGTTTCATCCTGTTTAGCTGTACTCCATGTTTATAATTAATACACATATTAAAGCCCTTCATTTAGAAGAAATGTCAAGGTAAGTGGATAACGAAAACGTTACAGCTACACATGATAAGCTTCAGAGAAAGAAAGATCACGTGGGACCGCTCCGTTAGGGCGTGGCGGAAGATCAAACTGTTATGTGAGGTTGGCGCGGCGGAATGTCAATAACAGACCTGACGGGAAACATCAAAAGTAGGAGACCTTTGAATTGACATGGCTGTCTAAGCAATGAACGATGATTACTCGCACTTTAATCTTCCCTCGTGTGTGAGATAAATAATTCGAGTTGACACAGGTTTGTTCCCCTTCACATAAATTTACTCCCTTCACATAAATTTACCCCCTTTACATAAATTTACTCCCTTCACATAAAGAGTTGATTTCGTTTACATACGTTTATTTCCTTTACATGAGATTATTTCATTCACAAACGTTTATTTCCTTCGCATGAGATTATTTCTTTCATATATGTTTTTTTCTTCACATGAGATTATATCATTCAAATACGTTAATTTTCTTCACAACAGATTATTTCTTTTATATACGTTTAATTTCTTCACATGAGATTATATCTTTGAAATATGTATATTTCCTTCACATGAGATTATTCACATACGTTTATTTTCTTCACATGAGATTATTTCATTGAAACATGTTTTTTTTTCTTCACATGAACTCATTTCATTCGTATACGTTTATTTTCTTCACATGAGATTATTTCATTCATATAGGTTTAATTTCTTCAATGAGAGTATTTCTATCGCATACGTTTATTTTCTTCACATGAGATTATTTCTTTCAGATGGTTTTATTTCCTTCACAAGATTCTGTTTCTTTTACGTTAAGTATATTTATTAACATCGATTTATTTCTTTCACAAGGGATTATTTTCTTGATATGGGTTTTATTTCATTCACATGAATCTATGCTATGGCAATCTAAGTTTCATTTCTTCAACTCAGGTTATTATCTTCAAATTGGTTTATTTCTTTGATACGGATTTCTTTCTTTTTTTTTTGTTTATTTCACATGGTTATTTCTTTACATGGTCTGATTTCTGTCATTTGGGTTTATATCTTTGACATGGGTTTATATCTTTGACATGAGCTTATATCTTTGACATGGTGTATATCTTTGACATGGGGTTATTTCTTTGACATAGGTTTATTTCTTTCACATGGGTGTATATTTTGACATGGGTTTATATCTTTGACATAGGGGGTAAATTCGCCTGTCTGATGAGGCAGTCAGCGACCCATAGCTGATATACTAGCGTCACAGCTAGCTAACCATAGCTGATATACTAGCGTCACAGCTAGCTAACCATAGCTGATATACTAGCGTCAGAGCTAGCTAACCATAGCTGATATACTAGCGTCAGAGCTAGCTAACCATAGCTGATATACTAGCGTCAGAGCTAGCTAACCATAGCTGATATGCTAACTATAGCTGACCAAGCCCATGTTCCACCTCTCCGTGGTGTCCCTACTAACAGGCACTGCCTGGTTAACGGGACAGGGATCGCCATAGTCCCCACGGTGGTGGAGTCTGTTAAAGAAGCATTGCACACCCCCTGGTTTTTAGCTGTACTCCTGGAATGAAAAAAATACCTGCCATAACCCGCTCCCACGCCGATACGATGCTGTGCCTCAACACCTCTACAGCATCGGCTGCGAAGAACAGCTCGCATTTACAGGGAGATCGCACTAACAAACATGCAAACAAACAATCTTTGACATGGGTTTATATCTTTGATATGGGTTTATATCTTTTACATAAGTTTATATCTTTGACATGGGTTTATATCTTTGGCATGGGTTTATTTTTATATACCATCTTCTATAAGAGAGAACAATACAGACGAAGGAATGAGTGAATGGTTCCAGACTGAAACAGGCGTGAAACAAGGATGTGTATTATTTCCCTTGCTTTTTAAAACTACTATAGACTTCATAATGAAAAAATGTCGCAAAGGTAACACGGGCATTGATGGGTACGTGAGACCAAACCGGAAGATCCTGATTTTGCAGATGACATAACTCTTATCAGCGACAATATGAAATCAATGCAAATAAAAAGATACCTTGTCTTCAATGGCTAGTAAAATAAGACTTGAAATTAACAAGGATAAAACAAAAATAATGAAGGTTCTCATTAACGGCGAAGGACAAATATACGTAGAAGGAACAGCTGGTGAAGAAGTAAACCATTTTGTATATCTCGGCATCTATATAGACCACAATGGCGACACCAGAAAAGAAGTTAGAGTTAGAATTGCAAAAGCAGCATTGGCCTTCAAGAATCTTGAGAACATATGGAATTAAAAAGTTATAAGCACAAAAACCAAGCTAAGATTATTCAGTTCAGATGTAATATCCACCCTCATTTATGCATCTCAAAGCTGGAAAACAACTAAAGAAATAGACAGGAAATTAGACTCGTTCGAAAGCAAATGCCTAAGGAAAATACTCGGTATAAAGTAGAATGAATTCAAGAACAACACAGAGATCAGACAGATGAGTAAACAACAACCTGTCTCATGGTTGATCAGAAAAAGAAGATGGACACATGTCGGCCATGTGATGAGAAGAAACAATCAGAGAATCCTCAAACAAGCTATCAAATGAAACACAACAGGCCTTAAAAAAGAGGTTGACCACGTGAAACTCTAAAGAGGACAATGTTAAGAGAAGCCAATTCAGTGGGCATGACATCCCTTGATGAGATTGAAAAACTCGCCGAAGACAGGACATCTTGGCGAACTACTATGCGAGCCCTATATGACGTTTAACGACACGGGAAGGATGTAAGATGTAAGATAGGAGCGAATGGTTCTAAATCACGTTGAGGCTCGGATTTTGTCCTCTTTTAGGGAAAACATTGAAACTCCCACCATGCACACTTCTATAGCCACAGCTCTAGACAAGCGGCCATTAATCCCTCATTCACAAAGCATACCTTCAAGCTGAGAAGGCAGTGCATACAATGTAACTTCCAGTTTTTGACAGCCGACGTTTGTAAAAAGAGACAAACCCCGGCCAGTGTTTAAACTGCATTGTTATTTCTATTTATTACAAAGATAGCTGGTGTCTTCGCTTCACGCCATTGAAACATCTTGGCTACGTGGATAAAAATTGAAAGTTGCTTGAGAGATTTCCGTCTTCCATTCTTTCCGGACATGCGCTGTAAAGTACTCTTGTACCGCAGCTGTGTCTAAATCTATGTTTGACTTTGTGGGAGGGACATTCATTCATTCATTTGCATGTCCCTTGCGGAACTTTGCCTCCCAAACAGCACTCCTGTAGGCCTCTCGGTTGTGAGCAAGATGGCCTGCTGCTGTTGCATCCATTTCCAGATCGTCAACGATGTCTTGCAGCCATCTTCGTCCTGGTCTTCCTCTTTTTCTTTTTCCCATTATGTATCCTTCCAATACGGTCTTCTCTAAATTATCATGACGTTTAATGTGTCCAAAATATTTAAGTTTTCTCTCTTTAATCCTCTTCACTAGCCAGCCTTCTTCAATATTAAGCTCTTGTAGTATAGATATATTTGTTCTTTTTTGTGTCCACGATATTTGGAGAACTCTTCTGCAGCATTTACATTCAAAGGCATTTATGTGTTTCTCAGCTGTTTTGTTAAGTGTCCAGGTCTCACAGGCATATGTTGCTATGGGAAAGATGCATGCCCTTAAAAATCTTATTTTTGTGGTTCTGTCTGCTCCTCTCCACAGATTCTTTATTTGTTTTACTTTCTGAAGAGCGATAGATGTCCTCCTTTTAATTTCCCTCATTGTATCTCCAGTATTAGTTAGTAGCGATCCAAGATATTCAAAACTCTCCACTTCTTCCAGTTTTTCCTCATTGATACATATTTCAGTTGCCTTGTTTGTTTTGTCAGTTGTCATCAATTTAGTTTTCTTTGCATTAAGATAGAGGTTCTGCTCTTCGCTGTTCTTGCGGACTGACATAATTAGTTTTTCCATTCCTTTTTGTGTTGTGGACAGCAATACTGTGTCATCAGCATATCTAATCTCTGGTATTTCATAACCTCCAACTGTTATGGCATCGTAATATTCTTTGTCTACATCTTCTCTAACATTCCTCATTATATTTTCAGTATACAAGTTAAATAAGTAGGGTGACAATATGCACCCCTGACGGACCCCTTGTTTTATGTCAAACCAACTTGTTGTTTCACCATTTATTCTCACTGCTGCTTGTTGGTCTAGATACAGCAGTGATGTTAATTGTATCAAATGTGTTGGAAATCCCATTTTTTTCCATTATTTCCCAGTTTCTGGTGTTGTACACAATCAAATGCCCTTGAGTAGTCTATAAAAGATAAATATAGATTCACATTAAACTCTCTGCATTTCTCTATTATTAATCTTAGATTGAATATATGATCTCTTGATCCTCTTCCGTGCCTGAAACCAGCTTGGACCATATTGACTTCTTCTTCTATTTTCTGTGGGAGGGACGCCCTATTGAATATTCATTTTATTAAAAAAAATCTTTACACCATTAGTTGTTGCTATGTAGCACAGTTTTAGCATATACTGTCTGGCGAGTGTGAATTATTGTCTGTAAAAGCGAAGAAGAAAACGAGACATGGGCAACACAAAAATGAACTGAAGGGATATACTAATAAAATAAACAAAGGATAGTTATAAATAGTGTTTTAATTAGCCGCTGTACATCAGTTTCCTGATAGTTTATACGAACAGAGCGGAAAAAAATAGTTGAGGGATTTTTTTTAAAGTCAGGAAAATTTTAAAAAATAATGAAAAAGATCAAATATTAATCAATTCAGATTTAGATGCAATCGCCATACAAAAGTACTTTACCGCGCTTGTCTGGGAAGAGGGGAAGACGGAAATTTCCCAAGTGGCCTTTATTTTTGGAAATGGCCAGGATGTTTCACAATAAGCAACTTTTGAAAGCTTATGAATTAATGTATGTTTCCTGTTTTATGGCATTGGAGTGCCTCATCATCAGCGGAGAATCTGATCTGATAATGGGAAGAAATAAAAAACATTACACCCAACCGAAAAAAAAATAGCACAAGACAAAACAGCTGGTTGTTTCTTTTGTCTGCGCTGTTTTATCCCACGCTGTTTCATCTGCGGTGTTTTATGGCACGCTGTTTCATCTGCGGTGTTTTATGGCATGCTGTTTTATCTGCGGTGTTTTATGGCATGCTGTTTTATCTGCGGTGTTTTATGGCATGCTGTTTTATCTGCGGTGTTTTATGGCATGCTGTTTTATCTGCGGTGTTTTATGGCATGCTGTTTTATCTGCGGTGTTTTATGGCATGCTGTTTTATCTGCGGTGTTTTATGGCACGCTATTTCATCTGCGGTGTTTTATAGTACGCTGTTTTATCTGCGGTGTTTTGTTACAGCTTTTTTTTTAAAGCGCTACATGGCAAAATTCTCGGGAACTTTCACAGAACATTCAAACAGTTTTTTTTTCCCTCTTTAAAATGTTAGTGAATATTGTACATTAATAACATGATCAGAAAGCCATAAGCAGGAACAAAACTGCTACTAAGACACTATGTATCCAACTCTTTACGTAGCAGTGACATGATCACTTAAACGTCTCTAGGAAAATGAAATAAAACATCGGAAAAACATGTGGTCTTGTCCTGCTGTTGAGAGCTTTATAACTTTAAACTATCCTGAAAGCTAAAAATAGTAATTGCGTCATTTTCAGGTAAAGCGGGCGTGATGTTTGAATAAAAAAAAAAAACAACAACCAAAAACCATTCCTATGTCACGGATATCGTTCGGCAGGACTGACAAATCACTTAGTTAGACAGGATCATTTTCAATGCAACTGTAGAAAAATCCATAGATTTGTATAATATCCGATATTATAATACTGTTCATAGTTTCAGTATGAAGAGACTGATAATGTCACTTCTATGCTGACTTTGTACAGGTCTTCCTTTACTTCTTACGTTGGGTGAGGATGCTGTCCGATTTAGACACTCAGCGACCCATAGCTGATACGCTAGCGTCAGGGTTAGCGAACCATAGCTGACCAAAGCCATGTCCCACATCTCCGTTGGCACCCCCAGTAACAGGCATAGCGTGGCTAACGGTACAGGGGTCGCAATAGTTCCTATGGTGGTGGAGTCTGTTAAAGAAGCATTGTAACCCCCCCCTGCTTTTTAGCTGTACTCTGGGACTGAAAAAATAACTGCCATAACCCACTCCCAGGCCGATACGATGCTGTAGCTCAACAACTCTATAGCATCGGCTGCAAAGAACAACAGCTCTCAGCTGCAGGGAGATAGCACAAGGCAAGAGAAGATACTCCTGACATAGCAAACAAAGCTGTCCAAGATTCTTTGTGGTGCTTCTTGTAGAAATACTAAAGAATCCCTTCATTCTAGCTTCTGAGGCAGGTTTCGACATAATCCCCCCCTCCCCTCACCCCCCCCCCCCCATAAGTCATGAAGTCTTCAGAAACTTATTATAAAGACTGCTCCATGTCCTTTAGCAATACACAGTAACCCATTCTCCATCGAATATTTATTCGAGTGTTTCAACATCTCCACGACCTCTACAACTTCGCATTTCTCTGGGAGATCCAAGGAGGAGACGAATGCTGCTTTAATCAACTTAAGAAAACTGAAACTAAGTATTGTTTTTCCACATTCTCCAAAGTCTCATCGATGTGCATGTTCTGACAAATAGACAAACGCCAAATCTGGAGTAAAAGCACACTTGTTAGTGTAACCACGTGAAGTACGTCGCCCATGTTCTTGCGAAATTATTGTGATATTTTGGGATACACAACTTTTGTAGTTTGCGGGTAACATTTTAAATAGTTTATACATTCAAGACAACAAGAGCACTTGTACAACGGAGGAGAATTTAACCTATAAATAATAGCTCTCTTTCCCCTTCCTGACGCTAAGCAATGCATGCCAGCACTAACAGAGTTCATCTAGTGGAGAAAGGCATCATGAATTCAAAACCCTGTTATGCTGCTGAGTATTTTTTTTCTGGATTCCCGTCAATAACACACACAATACTGCACGTTATATGACTGTCACGATCTTCGGGATCCCGGTACGGGAAAAGGTCAAGGCCAACAGATAACGCCGCTGGCGAATTGACCGATAAATAACAAGGTAATTTTTTTTTCCTTTCTTGAAAAGTTTATTTTTTCAGACATAGATTATCTAAAGTCATGTCAAATGAATGCATATTTGGCTTCTCGCAACCTGTAACGCTGTTCTAAGTTGATTCTGCTGTGATTTAAAATTTCATTTTTCCTGTTTTGAAAAATTAAATTCAGTTCGTTGAAGTAGACTTTAATTTGTGAAAAACAAACAATGTCGAAAGCGTTGATATTAATCATGTTTTATGTATTTGCTATAGTCATAATACCGGCAACAACTTACCGTAAGTAGTAGAAACTTGGACTTTCATACCTGTGTTGTAAGCTCATATTGTTATATATGTCAGAAACAAGAGATGGCTACTGCGGTAAAGCTAGTTCTAGCAACAAAAACGTAGACAGAGGTGTACAGTTCAGTTTCACCACCAACAACAACAAAAAAAGTGATATAGAAGCAAGAGTGGCAGAAAGTAATACGAAGAACATACAACAATCCAATATTTAGTCAAAACGCCCTTTTCAAGGATCACATGCAAAAACAACACAACATATAACAACACAAAAAAAAGATGAAAAATTAAACACTTAGCTTTTTTTTTATCCCCCACGTAAGAAAGATTGGCATAAAATGTTAAGACAGGATCTAAAGACGCCCGCTTTTCTTTATAACGAGGGTAATAGTTTTTGGTATGACTGAACCACATGCCTCCATCAACTTTTTTTGTTTATATGTCAAACTTTTATTAGGGATCCTTTATTTGAAATGCGTGGCAGGTGTAACAGTAGCATTAATAGTGGTAGCAGAGCACTAGTAGTAGCAGTGTAAACTGTGGTATAAATGTATAAAAAATTTTATTGAATTTGTCAACTCGCTGAATAAAAGCATCAAATTCACTTATGAAATTTCTGACAAGTCTGTCAACTTTTTAGACGTCAAAATATCTGTTGGAACAGACAATCTTTTCATCTCTGTATTTTACAAGCCCACCGACAGCCACAGCTATTTACCTTACACCTTCTCTCATTCTGAAGCTTGTAAGGACTCCATTCCATACTCCTAACAAATCCGTCTTCGCCGCCTAAGTCAGGATAACTTGGACTTTATAGATCAGTCAAAAAATTATTAGATTTTTTTCTGTCATCGCCACTACCCAGAAAATGTCCTTCGAGAAGCATTCAACCGTATCCAACTAATGACCCGCGAAGAAGCATTCAGGAAGAAACCTGTTACCCCATCTGACAGAGTTAAATTAGTTCTTCCTTTTCACTCGCATGGTCAGGTGGTTAAGAAAATTAAATTCTTTATCGTCATCTGCCACTAATCCAACTCGACCCCGACGCTCGCGACATTTTCTCTGATCCATCCATATTAGCATACAAACAGGAACCAAACCTTAAGCACATCATCGTCCATAGCCACCTGAAACGGAATCTTGCATATGTTGGCACCAGAAAATGTAACCGCCCTCGCTGTGTTACTTGTCTTGTAGTCTGGGAAACAAAAACGATCACCTTTCCCAAAACTATCCTCACTCTCCATGAGAGATACACGTGGGAGTCCCGCAGCGTGATACATGTCACTGTATGCAAAAGATGCAGGATAACTTACATTGGTGAAACTGACTTCAGATAAGGAGACCGCATGCAGAAACATCTGTACAATATCACACACCATTCCTCGAAACCAGTCCCGAATCATTTCAATAGCCCTAACCACAGAGGCAAATCTGATTTTCTTGTAACAGACATCAAACAATGTCACGCAGATGACAGAAGCCGTCTAGCGCTTGAGAATCGCTACATTCAGGAATATGGGACGCTGGAACCACATGGTTTGAACTCCTTATTCAGCTACACCTAACATTCTCCTCTTCCACAGTCATAATCCCAACCCACTAAGTTCCACTACCTTCTCACTTGTTACACATTGTTCAGAACCTCTTCACAGCATCACATTACAAGTCCTCTACACCAACCATAATTACCTATTTCACCTTCTCCCGGCTAGATTACCATTATATCACACTCTTTCATCTCCACGGTTCCCTCACCCACCACCATCAGCTACGACCTACTTATCACACATCACAAGTCTCCATTTAAATATTCTCTACACTCCACCATGCGCATTTCTGAACACAGCGTCGGACAAGCCTCAGCTTCTTACAAGTTACAGCTAAGTGCTCTATTCAAGTTATTAGATTTTTTGTTAACATTGCATTCATGTGAATTTATATTGTGTCTCCTCCCTCCAGTTCTTCGTCCTATGTGTTTTTGTATGATTTAAGGCTCATGCCGAAACGTCACAACTATGTATTCGTTAAGTAATAAAGCTGTTCCTACTTTTTTCCTAGTTTATACATTTTGATATGACAACTTTACTGCAGTGGCTTCGTGTATAGTTGCCTACTTATACATTAATAATTGTGTGTTATCAACTGTGATAATAGCAGTAGTAGAAGCAGTAATAGCAGCAGTGGCAGTAATAACAGTAGTAGAAGCAGTAATAGAACCATCATTAATAACAGTAATATAAGCTATAGCAGATGCAATAGTATTAATAGTAACAGCAGCATGAGCCGCGACAATGGTAGTAGTAGCAGCGGTAGCACTAGCAATAATAATATTAATAAATGCAGTAGTAGCAATATTAACAGCAGTCCTAGCAGTTATAGCATCAGTAATTGTAGTGCAGTTATAGCATCAATAATTGTAGTGTTTATTGTAATATGTTGTTATTTATCTGTCATGTTATATGATCCATTTTTTTCCCCACACGCAGCCTGTTACTGACATTTAGAGAATGCCTTGTATGGTGTATGCCATTTGATTTAGCCTCAGTTATCAGCTAAAATAACATTATTTCACTCATTCATTCATTTGCATGTCCCTTGCGGAACTTTGCCTCCCTAACAGCACTCCTGTAGGCCTCTCGGTTGTAAGCAAGATGGCCTGATGAATCCATTTGCAGACCACTAACAATGTCTTGCAGCCATCTTCGCCTTCGTCTTCCTCTCTTTCTTTTTTTCCTATTATGTACCCTTCTAAGATAGTCTTCTCTAGATTATCACGACGTTTAATTTGTCCAAAATATTTACGTTTTCTCTCTTTAATCCTCTTTACTAGCCAGACATCTTCAATATTAAGTTTTTATAGTATGGATGAATGCCTTTGAATGCAAATGGTACAGTAGAGTTCTTCAAACATCATGGGCACAAAAAAAAGAAGAAATATATCCATACTACAAGAACTTAATATTGAAGAAGGTTGGCTAGTAAAGATGATTAAACAGAGAAAACTTAAATATGTTGGACATATTAAACGTCATACTCACTACCAAAAATAGCACTAAGATGGACACCACAGGGGAGCAGAAGTAAGGGTAGACCAAAAGAGACATGGAGAAGAACAACAGAAAGGATGTTGAGCAATAGAGGACTCACCTGGGCAAGAGCAGAAAAAAAGGCGAAGGACAGGCATTTGTGGAAAACCCTTGCGGAAGCCCCATGTGCCCTGGGCACTTAAGGTTCAGAGAGAGAGAGAGAGAGATTAAACGTCATGAGAATTTACAGAATACCGTCTTTGAAGGATACGTAATAGGAAAAAGAAAGAAAGGAAGACCAAGGCGAAAATGGCTGCAAGACATCGTTGATAATCTGCAAATGGATGCATCAGCAGCAGGGCATCTTGCTTACAACCGAGGGCTCTACAGGTGAGCTGTTAAAGAGTCAAAGTTCCTCAAGGGACATGCAGATGACTGACTGACTGGTAACAACGTTAAACTGATATTGAGCGAGTGTACATGCGCCAGCCATGAAGTAAAACCCATAATAATATCGTTATATATTGCGTCTGATTATTTGTCTGCAGCCTCCATGATACAGAAGTATATAGACTGCGAGGACCTGAGATACGACTGCAGTGACCTCAATCCAGATGGAGGCTGTGATGACCCGTTTAACCTGCTCAGTTGTCCCAGGACCTGCGATCAGTGCACGCCCTCAACCAACGCTCCCTAGTCAAACGCAGGACGATGTCAGATGACAATTTAAAACGAAAATACCTTTGTTTTTATTGATGAATTTTGGTTTGCGCTATTAAAACTGAAATATCGATATGATTCACATTGTGAGTATGGTCTCGCAGTTAATCGGTCGTTGGGGTGTAGATTTAACTTTTACAGAGAATATTTGATTCAGATTGTGTCATTTAAAAGAATGTTAAAATGTTACAGGATTATCATCACTGTATTTCTGACAAATTAATAGGCTAAATGATCTCCTCTCGCGGAGGATAATCTCAGCATAGTGGACGCACTCCGTAGCACCAACGACAACCTTGAGGTGTGGAAACAGAATCAGGCGGGAGCAGAATCTTCTTTCTTTCTATCTATCTATCTATCTATCTATCTATCTATCTATCTATCTATCTATCTATCTATCTATCTATCTATCTATCTATCTATCTATCTATCCATCTATCTATCTATCTATCTATCTCTATCTATCTATCTATCTATCTATCTATCTATCTATCTATCTATCTATCTATCTATCTATCTATCTAACTTTCTTTCTTTCTTTCTTTAATCTAAGAAGTCCCGTCTATATCTAGACGGCCAATTCCACTTCCTTGTGTGTTAACATGCATGAATAATTAAGATTTAAGAGTGTTATCTCATAGAGACTGTACGCCCAAGACTGCGGGTGTTGTTATGTAGAAACCATATGAGTGACATTATGAATGTTATATTTAGAATTTATCATACTGTTGGGTTCAGTCCCTTCTTTTCTCTTTTAACAATCTGCTTTACCCTGCTCACAGTGACTGTAATTTCTGCAGAAAATGGGAACTAATGTCTGTTTGCGACATTGCTTGATGACGCGCTATCAAACTAACTCGCTTGACTCTCCTGCGATACTCATCAGTCTCGATGTATTCTTTTTTTCCACGTTTTATTGTTGGTGTTATTGTTGTTGTTGTTGTTGTTGTAAATTCAGATTTACTCTTGTCTGGTTGGCTGAATGGTTAGGCACTCGGTCTACTAATCCGGTGGTACCGGGTTCAAATCCCAGCAGTGGGATTTTTTTCCCTGATAGCACCACACTAAAAAGGCCCCTGGGTCCACCAAGCCTCTAAAAATGGGTGCTAGGAAAATCTGGAGAAGGTAAATGAGGCCTGGCGTGATACCGACCACATCAGACTTTCATGTGCCGAAAGTTTGGGAAATACGGGATTGACACTATATCCCCAATATGCCTTAATGGCATATAAACGGGGATTTTACCGTTTCTTTTACCCCCTTTTCTCTTTCAGAACATTCCTTAGTTTGCTTATTATTTCCTAGTGCGTCTGTTATCCTTTCATTGTGTTGGTCATGTTGGCGACGGGCGGTGTCAGTATCTTTTTTGCGTCTTCATAAAACTCATGGCATTCTCAGTGCTTTTAATGATCTTATATTTTATTTACTATAAATACCAACACATTTTTTTTACAAACTCTGTCAGCGCATATACAGTGGTGCCTCGGGCACGAACGCCTCTAGTCACGAACAAATCGGCCCGCGAACACAATTTCCGAACAAATTTTGACTCGACTCGCGAACAGTGCCTAGGCGCAA
Source organism: Achatina immaculata (assembly GCA_009760885.1). NCBI lineage: Eukaryota > Metazoa > Mollusca > Gastropoda > Stylommatophora > Achatinidae > Lissachatina > Lissachatina immaculata. Next base: position 1,345,094 of record CM019693.1, on the reverse strand, counting down.
GAACGCACATACATAGCTTTGGCGCCTTGTTTTCAGCTCGCGAACAGCATCAGTTGTACTCAGGTTTGCGCGCTGTGAACATTGTTTATCGTTGCGTTGTCCTTGATATACATTTTTATTTTGGTTTTTGGATTAAATTAATCCTTATTATGGCCCCCAAGAAAGTGAAAAGTGTTCGTGACAGTGGTATAAAGAAGCCTAAGCGCATTACAGTAGAAACTAAGAAGGAAATAATAACTAAACATGAGAATAGAGCTCATGTTTCTGATCTCACCAAGCAGTAAGACATGGCTAAATCTACTATCTGTACGATCTTAAAGATCAAAGATGCGCTAAAGACGGCTGATGTGGCTAAAGGAGTGACTATGTTAACGAAGATAAAGGTCTCAGGTGAAAAAATACCAGAAATACCTACACAGATGCCAGACGTTATTATGGAATTCGACTCTCCTTCGAAGGAGTGTTCTTCCTCCTTCTCCTTCTCTACCATCTACCTGTGCCAGCAATTATCAACCACACAGGTAAATTTATACTGTATATTTTATATTATATATTATATATTTTTGCCACACATGAATCCATAAAAAGTAAAAAAAAACAATATGCTTCTGGGGCGGGTGAACGGATTAATTGGATTTGCATTAATTTCTATGGGAAAAATTATTTCGGTTCGCGAACGGAGTCAAAGAACGAATTAAGTTCGTGACCCGAGGTACCACTGTATTTCTTATTTCTGCAATCATAAGTTTATTACAAAGAATATTTCTATTTATTCCAAGCTCTGTTTTCTTGATTTATTTTATTATGCTGTTTTGAGCATAATGAAAAAAAAATTAAAATTGTTAATTTTATAGTTCTAGTAGAAGCAGTGGTGAATGATGTAAATTCTGTTCCTTCGCACCACTATAAGAAAGTTAGAATCTAACCGTTGCTAAGCAGCGTCAGTATCCAATCAGGCTAGACTTTTACCATTCTGCCCGTATTATACGGAGTCCGGCATAAAGCATAGCTGGATTTAACTGACGTAGAGCGCAGAAACTGAATATGTTTGAAAAAAAAACCATGAGATCAGTGATGCAGCAGACAAAACAGTAGCTTTTAACAATGGCTTCTTGGCAAACACAACATCGCGCATTAACCGCTGAAACTTATTTTAAAAGTGGAGAATCGTCTATTACTGTGCAAGGAAAGTTCCGTCGCCATTTTGAATTGCATCCCCGTGATAATCTTCCCGATCGGAGAGCAGTTTTGAGGTGTATCAAAAAATTTAAGGAAACCGCTAGTTCCCTTAACAAGTCTACTGGTCGTCCAAGAACTAAACAGACACCTAACGAGTTCAAGAAATCCGCAACGCATTGCTTCGAAGCCCTCGGCGATCAGCTATTAGGCACGCTTTGGCACAAATAATGGAGTAATGTCGGATCGCTCGCTACGTCGCATCATTCATAATCATTTGCATTTCCACCCTTACAAGTTGCAAGTTGTGCAGCAACTGAATGATTTGGATAAAATTACCAGACTTGACTTTGCTATCGATCTTCTAGCACACATTAAAGAAAATCAGAATTTGCTCAGTAACCTCATAATGTCTGATGAAGCACATTTTGAGTTGTCAGGAAGTGTGAACAAGCAGAAGTTCAGACACTGGTCAGCTGAAAATCCACAATCACTGCACGAGAAACCGCTCCATAGTGAACGAGTAACAGTGTGCTGTGGTGTTGCATCATTGGCCCACATTTCTTTTTGAAAACGAAGACGGGCATCCTCTTACCGTTAATAGCGATCACTATGTGCAGGTGCTAACTGAATACTTCATTCCAGAGTTGACCAATAGAAATAAGAGACTAATATGGTTTCAACAAGATGAAGCAATTGCCTACACAGCCCGTCAGTCCATGGCATTGCTGCGACAAGCATTTCCCAGTCGTCTTATTTCCAGATTTTGGTATATTCATTGGTCGGCAAGGTCACCGGATTTATCGGCCGCAGTCTTCTTTTTTGTGGGGGTACCTCAAGAACACGATGTATGCTAGTCGATCAGAGTCAGTTGCAGACCTAACGGATCGAATCCGACACTGCATTCAAAATATCCCTTTGAACATGTTAAATGGTGTTATGCAGGAATTTTCCAGATGCCTGGCTGAATGTATCAAATGTAGTGGAGAGCATCTAACCGGTTTAATTTTCAAAACCTAAATATGATTATCAGTAATAATAAAACTACTCACTTTTCTGAGTTTCATTTCACTTTTTTTTGTTTTACCAAAAACATGTTTGCCGCTTAATTTATTTTCCATTTTTAAAATACAGCTATGGTTTATGCCGGACCTGGTATAACTTGGGATGGTATGCTTAGCCTCTGAGAACACCCAACATCTCTTGTGGTGGATGGACCTTAAGCTTTAGCTTTGAAAACAGTTTTTTTTCTCTGCATCAATTATTCTACAGAGCTTCTAGTTATTTTTTCTCTACATCAATTATTCTACAGACTTTCTAGTTTCTTTTTCTCCACATCAACTATTCTACAGAGTTTCTAGTTTTTTTTCTCTACATTAACTACTCTACAGAGCTTCTAGATTTTTTTCTCTACATCAAGTATTCTACAGAGTTTCTAGTTTTTTTTCTCTACATCAGCCATTCTACAGAGTTTCTAGTTTTCTTTCCTCTACATCAACTATTATACAGAGTTTCTATTTTTTATCCTCTACAACAGCTGTTCTACAGAATTTCTAGTTTTTTTCTATACAACAACTATTCCACAGAGTTTCCATTATTTTCAGTATACTTTTAAGTAGGAAGCGTTTGTACCCCACCTTTCCCCAGTAACAGGTCTACTTGACTAACGGAGTAGGGATCGCCAAAGTTCCAAATGACGGTGAAGTCTGCTAGTGTTATAAGCTCCCTATTTATTAGCTCCACTCAAAGATTGAAAGAAACAGCTGTCGCAACCCGCTCCCAATCCGACACGAGGCTGTGCCTCAACATCTTCACCGCATCGGCTGCAAAGGACTTCATGCTCGCAGTTTCAGGGAGCAGAAGAAGGAGAAGAAAAAAGAATAAGTAGAAGAAAAGAAAGAAAGAAAAAGAAGAAAAGAAGAAGAAGAAAATAAGAAGAAGAAGGAGAAGAAGAAAAGAAGAAGAAGAAGAAAAGAAGAAGAAGAAGAAGAAAGAAGAAGAAGAAAAGAAGAAGAAGCAGAAAAGAAGAAAAGAAGAAGAAGCAGAAAAGAAGAAGAAGCAGAAAAGAAGAAAAGAAGAAGAAGCAGAAAAGAAGAAGAAGCAGTATAAAAAGAAGACGAAGAAGAAGAACATGTTGATTAAGGGTGCAGGGGTCGCTGTTGTCCTCATGGTGCCAAAGTCTGCTAAAGAACCTTTACACATTTTCCTATTTTTGTTTTCTTTTTACCGCCACTCCAGTTCCGTAGAAACAGCCGCCATTATCTACTCCCCATCCCACACGAAGCTTGAACTTCACCACGTTCTTGGCATCAGTTGTATAGAACATCCTGCCCACAGTTCCAGTAAGAAAGAACAAGAACATGTTTTCAATAGAAACTATGTGGTTTCTAAAGGTTCTGTTGGTTCCCTAGACCCTTCATTCATTCATTTGCATGTCCCTGGCGGAACTTTGCCTCCCAAACAGCTCTCCTGTAGGCCTCTCGGTTGTGAGCAAGATGGCCTGCTGCTGATGCATCCATTTGCAGATCATCAACGATGTCTTGCAGCCATCTTCGCCTTCGTCTTCCTCTCTTTCTTTTTCCCATTATGTACCCTTCCATTATGGACTTCTCTAAATTATCATGACGTTTAATGTGTTCAAAATATTTAAGTTTTCTCTCTTTAATCCTCTTTACTAGCCAGCCTTCTTCAACATTAAGTTCTTGTAGTATAGATATATTTGTTCTTTTTTGTGTCCATGATATTTGAAGAACTCTTCTATAGCATTTACATTCAAAGGCATTTATGCGTTTCTCAGCTGTTTTGTTAAGTGTCCAGGTCTCACGGGCATATGTTGCGATGGGAAAGATGCATGCTCTTAAAAATCTTATTTTTATGGTTCTGTCTGCTCATCTCCGTAGTTTCATTAGTTGTTTTACTTTCTGAAGAGCGATAGATGTCCTCCTTTTAATTTCCCTCATTGTATCTCCATTATTAGTTAATAGTGATCCAAGATATTCAAAACTAAGTGTTTTAATACCGGGATTGTCCCGTGATGTTAGTAGCGGGCTTCTACTGTATGCCTCGTGTTTTTTCTTCATTGTCCCATTTCTTTGTACTCTCCGGCCCGATTGATTCTTTTCAGTATACTTACTGGCCTCTTTAAACGGATCGATTGACCTAACTGAACATATCTCGTTTGACCTGATTGGAAATATCGATCTGTCTGTCTGAAAGTTTTACTATACACTTTTACAAATATCGACTGGCTGATAATATTGACTGACCTGATTTGTGAACTTGACTGACTAGACGAAACATATCGGTTGACCTGACTAAACATGTCGAGTGACCCGACTCAACATATCGACTGTTCTGATTACAAATATCGACTGAGTTGTCTTAATTTATCGACTGAACTTCATTCATTCCTTTGCTTGTCCCTTGCGGAACTTTGCCTCCCAAACAGCACTCCAGTAGGCCTCTCGGTTGTGAGCAAGATGGCCTGCTGCTGCTGCATCCATTTCCAGATCATCAACGATGTCTTGCAGCCATCTTCGTTTCGGTCTTCCTCTTTTTCTTTTTCCCATTATGTATCCTTCCAATACGGTCTTCTCTAAATTATCATGACGTTTAATGTGGCCAAAATATTTAAGTTTTCTCTCTTTAATCCTCTTTACTAGCCAGCCTTCTTCAATATTAAGCTCTTGTAGTATAGATATATTTGTTCTTTTTTGTGTCCACGATATTTGGAGAACTCTTCTATAGCATTTACATTCAAAGGCATTTATGTGCTTCTCAGCTGTTTTGTTAAGTGTCCAGGTCTCACAGGCATATGTTGCGATGGGAAAGATGCATGCCCTTAAAAATCTTATTTTTGTGGTTCTGTCTGCTCATCTCCGTAGTTTCATTAGTTGTTTTACTTTCTGAAGAGCGATAGATGTCCTCCTTTTAATTTCCCTCATTGTATCTCCATTATTAGTTAATAGTGACTGAACTTACTGAGAATATAAACTGAACTTCCTGAATATATCGTTTGACATGATGGAGCACTGAATATATCGTTTGACGTGATGGAATACTGAATACATCAGTTGACTTCATGAAACACTGAATATATCGTTTGACATTGATGGAACGCTGAATATATCGTTTGACATTATGGAACGCTGAATACATCGTTTGATCTGATGAAACACTGAATATATCGTTTGGCCTGATGGAACACTGAATATAACGTGTGACCTAATGGAACCTTTTGACTCCACTTAATTAACAAAGACTAGACCGTTTGACTTGACTGATCTATCCTGTCTGAACAGAAAGAAAAATGAATATATGGTTTGACTTGACTGAACATTGAATATGTCGTTTGAACTGATAGAAGACTGAATATATTGTTTCACCTCACTGAACACTGAGTATCGCTTGGCTTCGCTGAACACACTGACTGAATATATCTGTTTCTATCAAACGTCTTTTAAGAATTTGTAACAGTCCATCAGACTGCCCATTTGTCTGTGTAAACATCTGAGCTTCGGTTTTTTTTTGTCAGTCTATGTAGCTCTGTAACATGTCTATATTCTGTTGATTGTCGGGAATTTATGATGATCTAATTTATGTTTTTTTATTTTTCTGTATGTTCATCTCCGTAGTTTCATTAGTTGTTTTACTTTCTGAAGAGCGATAGATGTCCTCCTTTTAATTTCCCTCATTGTATCTCCATTATTAGTTAATAGTGACTGAACTTACTGAGAATATAACTGAACTTCCTGAATATATCGTTTGACATGATGGAGCACTGAATATATCGTTTGACGTGATGGAATACTGAATACATCAGTTGACTTCATGAAACACTGAATATATCGTTTGACATTGATGGAACGCTGAATATATCGTTTGACATTATGGAACGCTGAATACATCGTTTGATCTGATGAAACACTGAATATATCGTTTGGCCTGATGGAACACTGAATATAACGTGTGACCTAATGGAACCTTTTGACTCCACTTAATTAACAAAGACTAGACCGTTTGACTTGACTGATCTATCCTGTCTGAACAGAAAGAAAAATGAATATATGGTTTGACTTGACTGAACATTGAATATGTCGTTTGAACTGATAGAAGACTGAATATATTGTTTCACCTCACTGAACACTGAGTATCGCTTGGCTTCGCTGAACACACTGACTGAATATATCTGTTTCTATCAAACGTCTTTTAAGAATTTGTAACAGTCCATCAGACTGCCCATTTGTCTGTGTAAACATCTGAGCTTCGGTTTTTTTTTGTCAGTCTATGTAGCTCTGTAACATGTCTATATTCTGTTGATTGTCGGGAATTTATGATGATCTAATTTATGTTTTTTTATTTTTCTGTATGTTCATTTCTTGAGCCATATGTCTGTTTGTTGATGAATCCTCGCGATTGTCTGCCTGTTTGTCTGTCTAACGACTTGTATGTCTTAGTCTGCTCAATGGTTTCCTTCTGTGCGTATGAAAAAGCCTTCAGAGTATCTGAAACAATTGTAGTTTTAAAATCTACGAGCAAAGCAGTTCTCCGAGTATATAATGTATAAGAAACTGTATATCTGAACACGGACTGGACACCATACAAAGGCTGGTTACAGACCATGAGATGTAGATAGACTTTCTGCGACTCTACGAGACACCAGAAGGTGTACCGGGCGTTGACTGCTTAGTCGATCACCGTACAAATACACGTGGATGGTTGTAGACATAAATTAATATATAAATATAAAATACAAGGACATTTTAATAAAGCCGTGATAACTAACAGCTTAGTTTTGAAGAAGAAAATGATAGGAGCAGCTATACTCAAAACCAAGGAATACAGCTACAATATGTTTCCGATTTCGTCTTCGTCATACCAAACCATGTAGGACAGAAAATAGAAACAGAAGATAAAGGTTAAGATTATATGTTAGAACAAGGGAAAACATTCTAACATATACAGAAGAGGGAGACTATTTTTTCTCTTAGGTTATGAATACTTTGGCCAATGTCATGAGAATTTAGAGAAGACCGTTTTGGAAGGGTACATAGTGGGAAAAATAAAGACAGGAAGACCAAGGCGAAGATGGGTGCAAGACATCGTCGATAATCTGCAAATGGATGCACCAGAGGCGGGCATTTTGCTTACATCCGAAAGGCCTACAGGAGAGCGGTTAGGGAGGCAAAGTTATGCAAGAGACATGCAAATGACTGACTTACTGAGGTATCGAATTTATGTGGAGGAAAGATTATACATAGAAAACAGGTATTTGGTGTGGACGTGCAGAAACAAGGCTCGTTTTCATTTCTGCACGTTTAGTCCTGCCACATTTTCGGGACTGGTGCAGCAAAGAGCGAGCAGAATAATGGAATGAGAGAGAGGGAGAAAGAAAGGAGTAAGAAAGAGTAGATTTAAGTTCAAAAACTTATGTACATCCAAAGAGTGAAAGAGAAGGCTTTGCCAAAAAAGAATTATGTACATCAACAGAGAGAAAGATGACGATGGGAGAGAGAAAAAGAGAGAGAGAGAAAGAGAGTATAAAAAGAGTCTCTGAAAATTAGAGAAATATTAAAACCCTTTTTCATTTGAATTCGGGAAAAAAAAGTCCCCCCCCCCAAAAAAAAAAAACCAAAAAAAACAAACAAACCACAAAACAGGGGAACAACATGATGACAGCAACAGGGATTCCTCATACGAGGTTCCCAGTTTGCACAGTGTAAGGTCTTGACAGACCAATCACTGAGTCTGATTTAAAAAAAAATAAGAGAAAAAGAAAAAAAACCATAGAAAACAGCGGAAACTGCATACTCAAACCTGGAAATTTGTGGTACAGTTAAAGGCAAGAAAGGACTAGAGTGAGGAAGAGAGAAGGAATACAAATGTTTGTTAAGCAGAGGTAAAGATATTCTTCTTCTTCTTCTTCTTCTTCTGTCTCCCTCAACACCAAGCTGATGTTCTTTGCAGCCGATACCGGGAGGATACTGAGGCCTCATTATTGTGTCGGCTTGGGAGTGGGTTATGACAGCTATTTTGTCATTTCCGGAGTGTAGATAAAAAGCAGGGAGTGTGCAATACTTCTTCACCAGACTCCACCACTATAGGGACTATGGCGATCCCTGCCTCGTTAGCCAGGCTAAGCTCTATTACGAGGGGGTACCAACGGAGAGGTGGTCTGTTATTGTTCGTCAACCCTGACGTATGCATGTCAGCTATGAGTCGCCAACCCTGATGTCGGCATGTCAGCTATGAGTCGCCAACCCTGATGTCGGCATGTCAGCTATGGGTCGCCAACTCTGACGTCGACACGTCAGCTATGAGTCGCCAACCCTGACGTCGGCATGTCAGCTATGAGTCGCCAACCCTGACGTCGACATGTCAGCTATGGGTCGCTAACCCTGACGTCGACATGTCAACTATGGGTCGCTAATCCTGACGTCGGCATGTCAGCTGTGGGTCGCCGATTTCCAAAACGGACAGCGCCTTCATCCCTTTGATAGGCAGATTAAATCGACTTAATGCAGGAGAAGTGAGTACCCAGAGAATGAGTGAAGTATAAAGATCACAAAGAACTATATGCGTACACAGAAGAATGAGGCGAATTCAACGGACACACAAGAAAAACGAAGAAGTACCATGTCAGCGGAAACCGAGAAGAGAAATAACTGAAACATAAAAGCTGAACAGTTAAAATACGTCAGTCATATCAAGAAACATAATAAAAGCTGGACAGTTAAAATACGTCAGTCATATCAAGAAACATAATACAATAATGAGAAACCATACTAGAAAGAAAAGACGAAGGTAAAAAGAGGCAGAGAACGGCAACGATATGGACTGGTGTGAAAAAAAAATGTATAACAAATGTACACCAGTTCAGCTAGGCCGGGGTATACTGTGACAAGCAAGGCTAGAGCACTTAGGAGAATCATTGCAGCAGTCAGTCCCTGGGTATAAAAGCACACGATGATAGCCCGAATCAAACGTGGAAAGGAAAGACGGGGGAGGTGTATTTCCGAAAGGAGGGAATTGTATAATTATCTTTTTTTCCCCTCCTTTATTAAGGTGTAGTGGGGAATGGATATGAAGAAAAAACAAAATCCGGCATCAAATCCGTTGAGTCTGCTTATGACTGTGAAACATCTGAATCCAGGCCTAGATTTAAAGTTTTTTTTTTTTCAGCGTCACACCCGCCTGTATTTCCTTTCCCAGCTCCAGAAGATGTTAGGTACCTATTTTTACAGCTGGGTGACTGGGACGCCTCCAGCCGGGGATTCCAGCCATCAACCTTCGCCTTGAGAGAATAGTGCATTTGTAACATAGCGCCTTGTAAGTTATCACTGTAGTATTATTATAGCCTTGTGTATCAGGATTTGTAATTATTAATATTAATGTTATTATTATTCTTACCATTAGCATTTACTATAGTTTTGATTATTATCGATAAGCAGAAAGTAGGCCAGAAACGAAGTAAATAATTTGAGAACCGGTGGAAGAAGAACGCTAACACGGTATTAGTATTATTACAATATAATTAAGCAGATACTTAGATATACAATACACAGGGACGCTGAATACGATCTAGGATTTACTCAGATAACAATAGTACAATATGGAGACATACAGACGGGCACTGTGTAAACGGATATGTGATAGCCCCTGTAAGGCATCGCAAACACCTGATTCTGGATAAGAAGAGTTTACCAAAGCGAGTAAACTGAATAGACAGATTTGACGCAGCAGACTTACTGACAGGTGAGGCATATTTACTAATCTTTAAGATACTGTTTGCACACATGAATAGTCCAGCGGACCAATAAGATGACCGAAGGGAGTGGACCTCCTCATCCCGAAGTCCAGTCAGTAAGTAGTCAACCAGCTGACTAACAGAAAGATCTAGAAGTGTGTTCTATTGGATAACTGACCTAAGATATATAAGCCAGGCATGCAGTTTTGAAAAAAAGACAGATGATAGAAAAAAAAAGAATAGAAGGATACATATGAGAGCAACGGCAGATAGAACAGATGGAGAAGTAGAGATAGAGAAGCAGTTTAGAACCAGAAGTAATTTAGGACAGACAGAAGATGCGTTTCAAGTTAGAAAGTGATTATTAGTACTGCGGGAGAAATGCAGAAGATTTTATATTTTTGGAACTTTGTGTAAAATGCGTTCAGAGGTGCCTCAGTTCTAAACTTGTGAGTTTCGTTTGATGAACATTAAAGCCGAAATATCATTTGATTCTGGAACGAACCATCTGAATTTTATAGCGACTATGTGTGTTAAGATTTCAGTCTTGTGGTGAACCATGCAGTATGACGTGTGGCGACATTCTGAAATGTCGAAGTGAACAAAAAGAAGACGTAGTAACTTGCATTCAGAAATAAAAAGTGACAGCGGAGAAAGATAACGTCGTTCCGGCCACAACGTGTTAACAATGCATGTATGAAAGTGTCTTAGTTGTCGCGGCCACAACGTGTTAACAATGCATGTATGAAAGTGTCTTAGTTGTCGCGGCCACAACGTGTTAATAATGCATGTATGAAAGTGTCTTAATTGTAGCGGCCACAACGTGTTAATAATGCATGTATGAAAGTGTCTTAGTTGTCGCAGCCACAGCAGAGAGAGAGAGAGAGTCAACCTAACGATCTTACTTGTATAAAAAAACTATAAAGACTACAGAACAGAGAGCACTTCCTCATCAAATGTATAATAATTCAGAGCAATTTTTATATTATATACTGACTAGTTCGTCACCCAGAGACACCCACCTGCCCACCTATATAAAGGTAATCCTGTCATGCCTTAGAGGCACATAGAGATATGATGTTAGTGCCCAATATATATATATATATATATATATATATATATATATGTCACTTAGCAGCTGCATCTTGTAGGGGTGTGAAATGTTTGTGCCTTCAAACTATAGACAGCATTTGAAGTAGGGATGCCAACACCCGTCCTGTTAGTCAGTCATCTACATGTCCCTTGCGGAACTTTGCCTACCTAACAGCTCTCCTGTAGGCCTCTCAGTTGTAAACAAGATGCTCTGCTGCTGCTGCTGCTGCTGACGCTGACGCTGACGCATCCATGTGCAGATTATCCCTTATTTTCCCAGTGAAAGCCAAGTACCAAGTTTCTGAGGCTGGGTTAATCCCAGTGCCGGTGGCTCCGAAAAAAAAAATGTCCGTCCGAGTGTGAAATTGAACCAGGGACCTTTTGATCGGCAGGCGAGTCCGCTGACCGCTAGACCATCGAGAAACACACACACACACACACACACACACACACACACACACACACACACACACACAACAACAACAACAACAACAACAACTGAATCAGTCGGCGTCCATGTTTAAACGTTCAAGGTCAATAATGATTAACGAATTGAAAAGAAAAACTCCATGGAAATTATATCTCTGACATAATCAGAAAAATTAAATGTTTACGCCAGGTGCAACTTTTCTAGAGGAAAATCGTGACAGTGTGTCAAGCCCTGGGACCCGGCTTGTTACTACTTGGTTCTGAATGCAACAGACGTACAGGTGTTTTGCTTTACAAATCTAAACTATGCGCGATTTTGTGTGTACAGCCTTATCAGTCAGCGTTGGGTTTCACAGACGCGTTGCTCCCACAGAGAATCAGATTATGCAGTGAAGCTATGAAGAATGCGTGAACAAGATCCATTTGGACATGAACTGGCGGCATAATTCAATAGGTAGGGTCCCTTCTGGCATTATCATTCAATAGGTTAGGGTCCCTTCTGGCATCATTATTCAATAGGTTAGGGTCCCTTCTGGCATTATCATTCAATAGGTTAGGGTCCCTTCTGGCATCATTATTCAATAGGTTAGGGTCCCTTCTGCCATCATTATTCAATAGGTAGGGTCCCTTCTGGCATCATTATTCAATAGGTTAGGGTCCCTTCTGCCATCATCATTCAATAGGTAGGGTCCCTTCTGGCATAATTACTCAATAGGTAGGGTCCCTTCTGGCACCATTATTCAATAGGTATTTTTATTGGCAGAAATGCAGATGAAGCCACTGTCAACAATTATTGAGGAAAGACGCTGGCGATGGTTGGGACATGTGCTCCGAATGACTGACAACTCACTACCAAAAATAGCACTAAGGTGGACACCACAGGGGAACAGAAGTAAGGGTAGACCAAAAGAGACATGGAGAAGAACAACAGGAAGGATGTTGAGCAATAGAGGGCTCACCTGGGCAAGAGCAGAAAAAAGGCGAAGGACAGGCATTTGTGGAAAACCCTTGCGGAAGCCCCATGTGCCCTGGGCACTTAAGGCTCAGAGAGAGAGAGAGAGAGAGAGAGGGTCCCTTCTGGCACCATTATTCAATAGGTAAGGTCCCTTCTGGCATCATTATTCAATACATAGGGTCCTTTGAGCGAAGGCGGTTATCAGAAATAGGCAATTAATACACATATTAAACGGGTTTAATGAAGCTCTGAAGGGAAAGAACTAGGTATTTCAGGCCAGGACATTGTTCCTGAGAGAAGAGTGTACAAACCACGCAGATGTGAGGCGTGAGATATGGCCTGAGGGCATGAACTTGAGGCAAAAGCTTTGGGGCTTCTATCAAGATCTAGAGAGGACTGCGGGCTTTGTCCTGCCTACAAGGGATCAGCTTCGGATGTGGCCAACAACCTCCGTTGCAGAAGATACTGGGAGAAAGGAGGAATGAGAACACACAGTACTTCCGCTGCTATTTGGTCAGTCAGTCATTTACATGCCCCTTGCGGAACTTTGCCTCCCTAATAGCTCTCCTGTAGGCTTCTCAGTTATGAGCAAGATGCAAGATGCCCTGCTGCTGATACATCCATTTTCAGATTATCAACGATGTCTTGTAGCCATATTCGCCTTTGTCTTTCTCTCTTTCTTTTTCCTATTATGTACCCTTCCAAGACTTCCTTCTCTAAATTATCATGACGTTTAATATGACCAAAATATTTAAGTTGTCTCTGTTTACTAGCTAACCTTCTTCAATATTAAGTTCTTGTAGTATGGATATATTTGTTCTTTTTATGTCCATGATATTTGAAGAACTCTTCTGTAGTATTTACATTCAAGGGTATTTATGTATTTCTCAGCTGTTTTGTTAAGTGTCCAGGTCTCACTGTTTGGTAGGAAACGATTAAATAGAAGTTTTACAATGGCGGACACCTAACATAGAACAGTTAACTAACTAAAGAATTAAAGAATGAAAATGAGTACCTGATACAGGTGTTAGGGACTAAAGACAGCGAGACTGATAACAATTGCTTCGCTCCATCTCCTAAAGCTAAAAAAGTTAAATCCGTAAGAAAAAAACAAAACTCTGCTGATCAGTAGCATTATATACGCTACACGCTACATGATTGGCTGAGAGTAAGTATGGTTCTTTAGGTTGACGTTATTTAGTAATAAATAACAAATAACTGGAACCAATGGGACTTGTACACAACAAAAGTAAAGTACGAGAGATTCGTGTCTAGATACTGCAGACAAAAGGCACAGAGGTGAGAGAAAGAAAACTGCCGAGAATCGATCCTTGAACACAAGTAGGACAGGCATCCGTCTAGTCAAGAGGGGACAGCAAATAATTCATTCAGTCATCATGAATTCCACTTACGCTGTGTGTTAATTTTTTTTTTATTTTCAAGAATATTTCTAGCTACTACATTCACACAATTTACAGTTTAATGGCAGCCATAAAGAAATGTACATAGGAACAAGCAATGCTTAAAAACTAGCTATATGTAAAAAAAAGTAATGTGTCGTTGAAGAATTTTGGAACATTATACAAGTAGTGTCTTTTAACAATTACGCACAATAATTACGTCGCCTGGTAGCGGCCGGGCTGGTTGGCTGAGTGGTTAGACGCTCGATCTACTAATCAACTGGTACAGGGTTCAAGTTCCGGCAGTAGGGAATTTTCTCTAGTTTCGCCACAAAAAAAGGCCCTGGGACCCACCCAGCCTCTAAAAATGGTACCAGAGAAATCTGGAAAGGTAAATGCGGCCAAGCGTGATACTGGCCACATCAGACTTTCATGCTCCGATGGTTTTGAAAATACTAGCCTAACACCGTATCCCCAATATGCCTTAATGGCGTGGAAGCGGGAATATTAGCGTTATCGTTACACCGTCTTGCTAATTGCTGAGATCTAACAAATGAATCTACAAAAAAAAGTGAAATAAGGTTCTGTCTTGTCTTAATGAGTTGCCTACTGTTCATCACAGACGCAATGCCATTTTAATATAGGTCTTTGGAAAAGAAAAAAGATAAAGAGTTATAAAGAACGGATCCCCCTTTGTTCACCTCATCAGGACTGATTGAAAATGACCAATCATCCACAAGTGTCGTGATTTTGGACAATGGACACACTTTTGAGGAGAAAGCTCATTATTATTCATAACCCAAGATAATTAGCGTATAAGTATATAACTATACACGAAGCACTGTAGTAAAGCTGTGATACCAAAATGTATAAACTAGGAAAAAATGTAGGAACAGATCTATACTTTATCTCCTCTCTCTCTATTTCTTCGTCCTGTATGTTTTTGTATGATTAAGGCTCATGCCGAAACGTCACAACTGTGTAGTCGTTAAGTAATAAAGCTGTTCCTACATTTTTCCTAGTTTAATATTATTCGTAGGGCTAAGCACCGTAAAGACACCCGGTGTAAATGGAGTTTGTGCCCATTTTTTTCCGACTTTCAGCTGATGACAGATTAGAGGATGATGTGGTCAACATCGAGCCTGGTCGTCTTTTCTTCCCAGTTCCAAGAGGAGTCAGGTACCAATTTATATAGTTGGGTGGTTGGGGCTTGTGTGGCTGTGCTCGAGCCGCGGACATCGCAGTGAAAGACTGGTGCACTAATCACTTCACTACTCAGGAACAGTTACTGGAAGGGGAAAACGATACCTGTCTTACTAAAAAAAAATCGATTCTCATTTGTACTCGATATTCTGGTACTATGTAGTTACTGTATCTTTCAGTGCAGACATTTACTACAAAAATATTTTCAAACGTAGCTGCGTCGTGCTTCTGCCAGCGCCATCTTGAAAAGCTGGTTGTCCAGGAGCATTCACAGAGCCATGGTGATCTGGCGAGCTCTAACGGTTACTTTCTGTGTTTTGTTACTGAATCAAGGACTGACAAAGGCCGCACGTGAGTAGCTACACGGCACTAGCTGTGTTCCGACACATCATTGTAACGTCTGATAAAAAAAATGAAGGAGATTATTCTTATCTTAACTTTTCTCGTGCTTGTCGCCACGGAGGGGGGGGGGAGAGAACGGTGAAAACGCTGTCTGTTTTGGCACTGAGCGACAAAAAGCTGACATGCTAGCGTCAGGGTTGGCGAATCATAGCCGACATGCTAGCGTTAATAGCCGACAGGCTAGCGTCAATAGCTCACATGCTAGCGTCAATAGCCGACATGCTAGCGTCAATAGCTCACATGCTAGCGTCAATAGCCGACATGCTAGCGTCAATAGCCGACATGCTAGCGTCAATAGCTCACATGCTAGCGTCAATAGCCGACATGCTAGCGTCAATAGCTCACATGCTAGCGTCAATAGCTCACATGCTAGCGTCAATAGCTCACATGCTAGCGTCAATAGCCGACATGCTAGCGTCAATAGCCGACATGCTAGCGTCAATAGCTCACATGCTAGCGTCAATAGCTCACATGCTAGCGTCAATAGCTCACATGCTAGCGTCAATAGCCGACATGCTAGCGTCAGGGTTGGCGAACCATAGCTGACCAAGACGCTGTTACAGCTCTTCATTGGTATCCCCAGTAATAAACCTAGCCTGGCTAACGAGGCAGGGATCTCCATAGTCCCCATGGTGGTGGAGTCTGCTAAAGAGGTATTGCACACCCCCGAGATTTTTTAGCTTCAATCAGGGACTGAAAAAAAAGCTGCCATAACCCGCCCCAAAGCCGACGCCACGGTGTGCCTCAACACCTCCACGGCATCATCTGCAAAGAACACCAGCTCGCAGTTACAGGGAGATAAAGAAAGAAATGCTTGCAACCCTACCAGTGTCTCTCTCATAAGCAGCTGGCCTGTCAAAGACATTGAACGTACTTTCGCAACCCACCTCAGTTTGGCCATCTAAAGGTTATCTTAAACTGCTCTTACAGACACCGAATACAATTAACTGTTTTCTGAATAGTCCCGAAAATTTTGTTTAGTAGATAGTCATTTATAATGTATGTAGTTACTTCTGTACTGAGTGAATGGATAAGAGCGGAAGGTAAATGTTATATTTTATTTTTTGTCTCTTAGCTTCAATGTTAATTATGTTTGTTACATGAACAGCATATTTGTAGAATGTCTGGAATAGAGTGAAAGATGTATGATAAAAGGCAGAATGTCAGACGGTCCTGCGTTCCCAATTCTTAACCCTTTTGAAATAAAGATCAATCAATCAATCAATCATTTAACTATCATATACCTATAATCAGGAACTAGGTTTCTGACTGACGTTTTGAATGTTATATACTCATGTTAAAATCAAAATTTAAAAAAAGGCAATGAAAGGAAGAACACTATTCATTATCCAGCACACAGTTGTATCGCTTTGGCTTACGCCTTATTCATGCACGCGCGCGCACACGCAAAAAAACAAACAACCCTACAGGACGAAGAAATAGGAAAAGAAAAGAGTTTAACATAATCTGTTAGAGAAGACCTCTTGGAAGGGTACATAATGGGAAAAAAGAGATGAAGACCAAGACGAAGATGGCTGCAAGAGATAGTTGATAATCTGCAAATGGATGCATCAGCAGCAGCAGAGCATCTTGCTTACAACCGAGAGGCCTAAGGGAGAGCTGTTAGGGGGGCAAAGTTCCGCAAGGGACATGTATGCAAATGACTGAACATAGTCTGTGCCCCATGCATCTGCATGTCATAGGGATACGAGGTGTTAGTGTAGGCCACTACAGCATTTGAAGTAAGGGATGTCAGCACTTGTCATCGCTGCCTTTGTTTTTCTAGGAAAGTCCCAGATACCCAGTTTTCAGAGGAAGGTGGGTCTGAAAAAAAAACATCCCCACCCCACGAAATCTGATTGGCAGTCGAATGCACTAACGACTGCACCACGCGGCATATAAATAACACGTGCGATATAAAACAAATAAGAAATTAAAAACCCATAAGAGAGCATTTACCTGTGACCTGCCTGGATCTGTATGTGTGCGAGCGCCTGCTTGTGAAATCTTGACCTAGCTAGACTCGGTTATTATACCTGAAGTTACAGTTGTCCCGTAAATATTATTTTAACTCTCGTATTTCCGGGATTATATTACCGCGATTGTAAGGGTTATCGTTAGATCTTCCAGCTTTACATAATTATTGAGTATCTGAGCAGTGTTATCACAGTTGTCCCGCGTAATCATGATTGCAGGTGTTTACGTTATTTCCGTAATTACAATATCTGCACAATATAGCTGGTGTCTTTGTATTGCTGTTAACTTGTGGCGTGGCCAAGTGTAACGAAGCAATAAGAGTTTTCATTAAAACTGTGAGGTTTAATCTCTCTCACATCTCTCTCTCTCTCCCCCCCCCCTCTCTGTCTCTCTCTCTGTCATACACGCGCACAGGAAAATACATAAAATATTCATCAGTACTACTCTAATCACGGAGTTTTCTATAAAACTGTAATACTCAACAACAGAATCCTGCTTATAACCCAACCCATTATCACATAGATACAAGCTTCCCTGTTTTGTTTTTTTTTTTTAACGCTAGTTTGATTTACGCCGACTGACAATAAAAGCTGGATTGGACGTGGTTACAGGAGATGGCGTCTCGAAATTCACTGAAGATAGGAAAGGTGAAGAAAAAAAGGTAGGAAAAGTGAAAAAAAAAGGTAGGAAAGGTGAAGAAAAAAGACAGGAAATGTGAAGAAAAAAGATAGGAAATGTGAAGAAAAAGACAGGAAAGGTGAAGAAAAAAGATAGCAAAGGTGAAGAAAAAAGACAGGAAATGTGAAGAAAAAAGATAGGAAATGTGAAGAAAATTTCCTGAATTTACAGGAAAGGTGAAGAAAAAAGATCTTACTACTGAAGAATTAGTAGATTTGGTGGAATACCTGGACACACAAAGAGAGAAGGCGAAAAATAAGAATGAACCCGAGTGTGTTGAGAAGATGATAAAAAACTGACGCCCTTAAACGATTTCTTGCTAATGCTGACTCTTTGACTGTGGAGTGTTGCGAAGGAGATTGTGACTGGGAGCGACCTGACTTTGTGAGAACGCGTTTAAACGAACCCTTAGCACCTTATTATGTTCTTGTCTTGTCTTGTGCTATCTCACTGTAACTGCGAGCTGGTGTTCTTTGCAGCCGATGCCGTAGAGATGTTGAGGCACAGCATCGTATCGGCGTGGGAGCGGGTTATGGCGGCTATTTTTTTCAGTCACCGAGTACAGCTAAAAAGCAGGGCGGTGTGCAATGCTTCTTTAGCAGACTCCACCACCATGGGAAGTATGGCGATCCCTGCCCCGTTAGCCAGGCTAGGCCTGTTACTGGGTTGGGGGTGGGGGAGATTGATTGATTGATTGATCTTTATTTCAAAAGGGTTAAGAATTGGGCACGCAGGACCGTCTGACATTCTGCCATTTATCATGCATCTTTCACTCTATTCCACACATTCTACAAATATGCTGTTCATATAACAAACATAACTAACACTGAAGCTGAGAGACATACAATAAAATATAACATTTACGTTTCGCTCTTAAACATTCACTCAGTACAGAAGTAACTACATACATTATAAATGACTATCTACTAAACAAAATTTTCGGGACTATTCAGAAAACAATTAATTGTATTCGGTGTCTGTAAGAGCAGTTTAAGATAACTTTTAAGTTTTATAATTCATGGAGGCATGTAGTCGACATCAAATAGATATTGAGAAAGCTTGTAGTTGTAGGAAGGAGTATAATATATATTTTTTATACAGGATGAGAGGGTATTCCAAAGATGAGCAGCAGAATAACTAAAGCTTTTCTTGTAAAGGTCAAGTCTATGTTTTGGAAGACATATGTTGTTCAAGCGTTGGCTGCACTTTGGGCTAAATTTAAATAGGTTCCATAGATAAGGCGGGACATGCCGTGAAAGAATTTGATGTACTAACTTGGCTTTGTTGAAGAGGAACCTGTTCTTAAGAGGTAGTATTTTGATACGTTTGTGATGGTTAGTTGTTTGTGCTTGATCTTTGTCACTAATAAGCTTTACTGCTCGCTTTTGGAGTGAGCAAAGCCTCTTTGCATTTGACACTGAGCAACCATCCCAAACTGTTGAGCAATAGTCTAAATGTGTTTGTATATGAGATATGTAATAAGTCTTCCTAGTGTCTTGATCGATGAAGTGCTTAATTTTAGCTAATTGGTATACTTTTTGTGCGATGAGTTTTGTTAGACATTGCACATGAGAGTTCCAGGTCAGATGTTGGTCAATAATAAGACCTAGTGTTTTGTGCTCGCTAACGTTTTCTATCTGTGATGTTTCTGTACAGAGCCGAAGTGTTGTTTTTGTTGCGTTTTGTAGTTTCTGTCTTGTTGTTATGAGCATTGGTTTTGTTTTATCGGTGTTTATAATCATGCCATTATTTTTGCTCCATCTAATTAAATTGTATAACTTGACCTGAAGAGTTGATTTTAAATTAACACAATCGTAGTCACTGGTGTAGACTGTGCAATCATCGGCAAAAAGGTCACAAGAAGAGTGTTTAAGATGAAGTGGAAGATCATTGACATAGATAGCAAAGAGCAACGGGCCTAGAATAGAACCTTGCGGAAAACCAGTGTCAACTGTAGCAGAATTTGATCGAGAATTGTTGAAGAATACTACCTGTTGTCTGTCTGAAAGAAACGATGCAATTAATTTTATTAGGTTAGGGTGCAATTTATAAGTCTTTATTTTTCTTACAAGAATATCGTGGTCAGTCATATCAAATGCCTTTTTAAAGTCGACAAAGATGGCACCACATAGTCTGTCGTCGTTTATGTTTACTAACCAGTTTTCTGTCATTTTGGTAAGAGCTGTGTGGCAGGAATGATTGGGTCTAAAGCCTGACTGACTGTCTATGAGTAAATTGTTCTCTTGCATGTGTCGTAGAGTTATTTTGTATATGTGTTTTTCGAGTGGTTTTGATAATGACGATAATATGGGTATTGGTCTATAGTTGGTAAGATTGTTGGATGAGCCATATTTAAAGCGAGGAAACACCTTAGCAGTTTTAAAAGCCTCAGGGAAATATCATTTTGCAATGCACTGGTTGTAAATATATGTTAGTGTATGTGAAATGACAGGTGCAGCATAACGTAAGATCTTATTACTAATATCATCAAGCCCAGCTGTATTGTTGTTTTTTAAGGTTAAGAGATAACTGTGAACTTCACTGACTGTTAAGAATGGAATGTGTAACTGTTTAAAATCAGTACATCTGCTGTCCAGGAATGTTTGTAGTTCATGTAAGTCGCATACAGGAGCTGATATTGATGATTTAAGAACATTGATTTCTTCTCTGAAATGTGTACTGATATGTGCGCTAGTGTATGCACGATTGATGGTTTGAGAATCAAATTCTTTTCTTTTATTTGATAGGGTATTTATGGCTTTCCAAATTGATTTATTGTCTGATTTATAGTGTATTAGATTCCTGAAGTAATTTTTTTTCTCTTGTCTTATTAAGTATTGAACTTTGTTTCTGAGTGAACGGTAGGTCATAAAGTCCTTGATTTTGTGCGCCCGGTCACGTTCTCTCATGGATTGTAGTATTTCAGGTGTTATCCAAGATGACTTCGTCTGGTGTTTTAGAACCAAAAGGAGAGGTGGGACAGGGTCTTGGTCAGCTATGGTTCGCTAACCCTGATGCTAGCATGTCAGCTATAGGTCGCTGATTGCCTGATTGGACAGCATCTTCACCTCCTTTCATGTTCTTAAGGAGAGGGATAGAAAGGCACGGCAAGCAATTCTGGATTCATATTTTAGAAAAGTTCACGATCTTTGGCCTGGCCCTTCACTGGTGGATGACCATCAAACCAGGGCCATCTCACAGAACAAAAGTTGCGTCCAGACATCAAGACAGTGACGCTATAGGAACTGCGCCATGGACTACGGTTATAAATAAGTAATATATTATGTATGAATTTTGTGTGTTAAAATAACAAATTCATATAATATTGATTAGTAAAAATCAGAATTAAATTTTTTTAAAATGTCTTTGAGAGGCACGGCTTATAGATGTACTATACTAGAATTAAAAATCAGAGTTAAAATTTTAAAAAAAGGAATTAGAATTGCACAAACAGCACTGACCTTCAAGAATCTTGAGAACACATGGCATTAAATAGTTATAAGCACAAAAAATAAGGTAAGATTATTCAATTCAAATGTAATATCCACCCTCATTTATGCATGTGAAAGCTGGAAAACAACTAAAGAAATAGACAAGAAATTAGACTCTTTTGAAAACAAATGCCTAAGGAAAATATTCGGTATAAAGTGAAACGAATTCAAGAGCAATGCAGAAATAAGACAGATGAGCAAACAACAACCAGTCTCATGGGTGATCAGAAAAAGGAGATGGACAAATGTTGGTCACGTGATGAGAAGAAACGATCAGAATCCCAAAACAAACTATCAAGTGGAACACAGCAGGCCTAAGAAAAAGAGGTAGACCATGTAAAACTCCGAAGAAGAAGACATTGTTAAGACAGGCCAGATTAGTAGGCATAAAATCCCTTGATGAGGTTTAAAAGGTCGTCGAAAACAGGTAAACTTGGCAAACTACCATGTTACGTTTAACGGCACGGAAAGGATGTAAGGTGTAAGAAGTAAAAACTTTCATTGGTGAGCTTTTGTTGAAAAAAGTTACGAATTTAGAACGCCTAGAAATCATCCCCATCCAGTCCGCAATATACTGAACTGATTCCGCGCCGATTTCATTTACATCGTCTCCTTTAGGATTGCGCTCCCAGAGTAAAATCAAGGCAGCCTTTACAATGATTTTTTTTTTTTTTTGGTCATCATCATAATTATCATCTAAAGAGCCAAACGTGTAAGACTCCGAGTTTCGGTTCATCTAACTTGTGTCACGTGACATGTCCTTTCCAGAACGTTGTCCCTCTGACTGCCTCGCTAAAAGCAATGCGGTCTTGAGCAAGCTGACCAGCATCTGGTAGTGACATATTTAGACTTTCTGTGATGCCCTGAGTCCATCTGTGGCGAGGTAGCCCCTTTTTTTTCTCTTTTGCTAGCCACTGTGCCTTCTGCTATCAACCTCTCCGAACCATTACGTCCTCTGATGTGGCCGATGAATCTTAGCTTCTTGACTTTGATAGTCTTTACAAGAGACTGAAGTCCGTTAATATCTTTTTATTCGATTTTATTTCTACCCATGATATTGTAGGTGCCCTCCTGAAACATTTCATTTCAAATGCAGATTCTGTTATTCTATCATCTAATGTCTTCTTCTTCCTCTTCGTTCGCTTTTACCACCAAGACAGCCCCGTGATCCTAATGAATTTACTCTTGTGGTCCTCGATAGGTCCCGTGGTCCGCGAAAGGACCACACGAGATCCCTGAGAGGAATACAAGAGGTTCAGAGTATCACACGGCTTGAGCCTGTATTTCTTGGTGGGTCTCAGAAGCGGGAATGCGTGATACCGTGGTTTTCGTTGCACCAGTTTGATCTAGATTTGGACTTTCTCACCGGAAAACCTCGACGTGTTTTAGGATACATGTGTATCCACGTCGGGTGAGAGGTGGTTGTCACTCTAGACTGCCCTGGTCCAGTGTCTCCGACTTCAGCATTTTGTGATCGTGGCCGCTACCTTTCCTAGTTGTGACCAGGACAGAGCTTTTGTCCAAGATGACGAATCCTCGCCATTAGTAAGTTTCACCCCTGGGTTGAGCCGGCTTAGGCATATTATTCCAATATGGGCGTGTTTAGGACGTGACCGACCTCTAGAGCGGAGGTACCGTGACATGCGTAGCCATCAAGTTTCACCCCTGGTTTAAGCCGGTTTAGGCATATTTCACCAGTATGGGTATATATCGGATGTGGCCACCCTCTAGAGCAGAGGTGCTGCGGTATAAGTAGTTCTCGTCGCGAGACCAGTGGACATACCGACTAAGCTTCATTTTATCCTTTCCATCACCTTTTCACATCGGCGCCACACGGCAACCCTAATTTTTTTTTACGCATTTTCTTCATTGGCTGGGAGGAGTTTCACTCCACGCGCGGAATCCGAAGAATCTCGCCAGCAGTGTCTTAACCTCTGGGTTAAGCCGGTTGAGGCATTTCGCCCGATGTGAGTTCATATAGGACGTGGCCGACCTCCAGACCAGAGATGCCGTGATTTTACTAGTGTTTACTTCGCTTAATCCTTTCTTTCACCTTTCCACAGTGGTGCCGCTCCGCAACCCCATTCGCACCTTTCTTCACTGGCCGGGAGGAGCCCCACTCCACTAAAGGCAGCTGAGGAATCTCGCCAGCAGTAGTAGATGAGGTACCAAACATGGCTCTCATCTACCCAAAGCGTCTGGTTTTCAGGCGCCAGATATTCGCTTTCGCCCCTTCTCCTGTCAATTTGAACAGTTTTGCCACGAGAAGGCCAGGAGCTGGACTTTTCTGTCAGAAGCTATATGAGACGAACGCCATTGGAGTGGAGAGCGTATCTTCTACCCCCCCCGGCTATAACAGTCCTTAGAACCATCATCTAATGTGATCTTCTTCTTCTTCAGCTGTCCTAGCCATTAAGGTTCATTGTTGTAGATAAAGTTCGCCTCTATTCCTCTCTATTCCCAATTTTATCTCTCCAGTTTGTGACACCATTTTCCTTTATATCCTCTTCTATGTTGTCTTTCCATCTCTGTCTTGGCGTACCCCTTGGTCTTGTTTCCCGCATCTCTTGTGCTTATATAATTTTCGTTTGTCTGTTCTCTTCCATTCTTTCTACATGGCCCATACAGCGTAGTTTGTTCAGTTTCAAGTCATTTATAAGTCTTTGTCATTTAAATATGCTGTTCAGTTCAGTGTTCTTTCTAGCTCTCCATTCTCCGCTGTTGGTATCAATTTATGGACCTTTAACGTGATATAACCCACACACACAAAAATCGTCAGTGAGGTGATGGAAAATATTAGGAATCAAGATTTTGTGGAGAAGCATGATCACCAATTACCGCAGGCAGTGCCTCTAGCGATGAAAGTTCTTTAACACATTAAATAAACTTAATTTACACTGCTTGAAAAAAATGTCATAAGAATTCTTTGGACAGGTCTCGAGACTTAATACTGAAAAAGGCTGGCTAGTAAAGAGAATTAAACAGAGAAAACTTAAATATTTTGGACACATTAAACGTCATTAGAATTTAGAGAAGACCGCCGTGGAAGGATACATAATGGGAAAAAGAAAGAGAGGAAGACCAAGGCGAAGATGGCTGCAAGACATCATTGACAATCTGCAAATGAATGTATCAGCAGCTTACAAACCAAGAGGTCTGCTGGAGAGCTGTTAGGGAGGAAAAGTTCCACAAGGGACACGTAGATGACTGACTGACTGAGTGTCGAAAAGGTAAAAGTTAGAGGCTGACAATCACTGGGAAAAACAAGAGAAAAAAGATAGAGAAGGTGGGCAGTAGAAAATAAAATAATTGAAATGCGTTAACCAGGTGTGGAGGGAAAAGAAAATCAATCAATTAGACTGCACAACACAAAGGAATGAGTAAAACATTATGCACGCTGATTGCTATTACACATATTATACTTAATGAGGAGCCAGTGAAAAAGGAGGTGTAACTGGTGCCTCCATTGAAAGGACAATTAAAGAGGAGTTTGGGGATTCCAGAGGGGAAAACCGTGATTGGAATAGCTCAAATATAGTTTATGCACAATTTACACAATGTCTTTGCGATGCCTGGCTTATATTTGTTGGGAGCATCAGTGTTTGAAATGAAACAATCTTTCCAAAGCAATAATGCAGTTCAATTAGTCAGTCATTTGCATATCCTTTGCAGAACTTTGACTCCCTAACAGTTCCCCTGTAAGCCTCTCGGTTGTAAGCAAGACGCCCTGCTGATGATACATCCATTTGCAGATTATCAACGATGTCTTGCAGCCATATTCGCTTTGGTCTTCCTTTCTTTCTTTTTACCATTATGTACCCTTCCAAGACGGTCTTCTCTAAATTCTCATGACGTTTAATATGTCCAAAATATTTAAATTTTCTCTGTTTAATCTTCTTTACTAGCCAACGTTCTTGAATATTAAGTTCTTGTAGTGTGGATGTATTTGTTCTTTTTTGTGTTTATGTTATCTGAAGCACTCTTCTGTAGCATTTACATTCAAAGGCATTTATGTTTTTCTCAGCTGTTTTGTTAAGTGTCCGTGTCTCACAGGCATATGTTGCAACGTGTAAGATGATTAATGCAGTTAGCAACTGCAAATACAGAGCTGGCTTCAGAGGCGCCCAGTTTGTAGACATGGCAGCGACCCGCAGTCGACAGTGATCATTTATCACTCGTTCGCAGCGCTGCCCACCGGTAGGCGATGCACAACAGCTTCGGAGATGAAACAGAAAGTTGATATAGTCGCTCTTGCGGTGAAGCTTGCTAAGGATCCTGGCTTTGCAGCTTCTGGCATCTTCCCATTTTGGTGGTACGCCGGAGGACAGTAAGAATGTCCTCATTGTCATTAGGTACAAGATTAGATCATTTTTATCTCACAGTATTCGGAAGATCAATAGCAACAACCAGAGTATTCGGAAGATCAGTAGCAACAACTAGAGTATTCGGAAGATCAATGACAACAACCAGAGTATTGGGAAGATCAACGGCAACAACCAGAGTATTGGGAAGATCAATAGCAACAACCAGAGTATTCGGAAGATCAATAGCAACAACCAGAGTATTCATAAACGCCAATAAAAACAGCCATCGAGTTCACAGTATTTGGAAGATATAGTGACAATTATCGATCAGAAACATTATCGGAAGCAGCAATCGATCCAATATTATTCGGAACAGCAACTCAGTTATAGTATTCAGAATAAGAGCAGCAACATTCTTAAATCCTATAGTATTAGAAACACCAGTAAAAGCAATCATCGATCCCATAGTATTTGGATCGGCAACAAAAAACGGGAATCATGGCTTCATATTATTCGAAAAAAAATTTATAAATCCAAGAAGAAAAGAAACAGTCATAGAAATGAAATCTTCCTCATTTTCAGAATAATTGTCCCATCTTTTTTCCTGGCACTAAAATGTGTCGACAATCATACTATCAAAAGCATGAGGATCTAAAGAGACATAATCGTCGCTTTTCATTTTACAGGAATAACTTCCCCTGCAGCCTTTTGCTACAAACGGGGCTGGTGCCACCTACATGCATGTCTGTATATAATGAATGAAAATGACAGTAATAATAAAATATTATATACCTTCTTCTTCTTCTTCTATCTCCCTGAAACTACGGGGCGGTGTTCTTTGCAGCTGACGCCGTTAAGGTGTTGAGGTACAGCACACTATCAGATAAGAGAATGCACAAAGTAGGAAAAAAGTGGGAACAATTTAATGCAGACATGTGATGTGTGATAGGTGGGTCGTAAATGGGGAGGGGGAGGAGAGAACCGTAGAAAGAGGAGAGAGTGATACGGGAGACTGTAATTAGAGTAGAGGGGTTGCAGTCTGATGCTGTGAGGAGGTTTTGAACTATGTGCTACAAGTAAGAAGGGAGTGTAACTTAGTGCAGAGGAAATATGATTGTGGAAGAGGGAATGCTAGGTGTAGCAGAATTGCAAGCTCAAGCCATGTGGTTTCAGCGTTCCATATTCCTGTATGTAGCGGTTCTCAAGGGATAGGCGGCTTCTATCATCAGCGTGACATTGTGTGATGGCTGTTAACAGAAAATCAGATTTGTTCTGTGGGGGTCCACAGGTGCTCTATTCATTGTATTTTATTCTATTTTTTTTTCTATTCCTATTTTTTACGTAGCGTTCATGTGAATTTATATTTTATCTTCTCTCTCTATTTCTTCGTCCTGTATGTTTTTGCATGATTAAGGTCCACACTGAAAAGTCACAACTGTGTGCTCGTTAAGTAATAAAGCTGTTCCTACTTTTTTCTAGTTTATACATTTTTTTATCAAAGCTTTACTGCAGTGGCTTCGTGTATAGTTAGATACTTAGTTTTATATACTTATACACTGATTATTCATGCGTTACTATCGGATTAGGAATGGGTTATGGGAGTTATTTATTGTCACCGAGTGCAACTAAAAAGCAGGTTGGGGGGGGGGCTGTGTGCAATGCTTCTCTATCAGACTCCACCACCATGGGGGCAGTGGCGATCCTTGCCCACTTTAGCTAGACCAGGCCTGTAACTGGAGGGTACCGACAGAGAGGTGTGGGACAGGAGCGTGATTCCCCAGCCCTAAACCTAACATGTCAGGCATGGGTCGTTGATTGTCAAGACGGACAGCATTTTCACTACGAATAATAGTCATTTCAGATACGTAACATTATGTAATAGTAATACCGTAACTAAAAAAGAGGGGACAGGCATGAGTATAAACATGTCCCGTTTTTAAAAGCGTCATCTAAACATAGCAGGAAAAAAAGGAAGGAAAAAACTGGATGCTTGAAAAAAAAACCTCCCACATGAATCTCCATCCATGACTTTATTTAACCGTACTTGTTTACATCATTCTGTAATGTACACGGTAACAGTCTGAGGATTAATTAACCACGCTGGGAGCAGTGATTACATAATTGATGTACTCTAAGGGGTTTAATGGACTGTGGTCGAGTCAAGCAATTAAACATTCAGGGAGCCAAATACCCGTTTCTTGTGTTCTTCAAATGTTTGGATTCAGGTACTGAATTTCTTTTTCTTTTTCTTTTCTCCCCTATTGTTTATGGGGATCTGTAATCACAGCGTCTAATTCACTTCTTGCGTTGGTTTACAGTCACATTCAGATTTACATGGCTGTAACGTCACTGGACGCTTTCAGAAGCAATTAGTCCCTACATTGAAACCGGCTGACTATCACAGCAATTACTTCTTTGTCCATTTTTAAACAGTTCATTTTTTTTGAGGCATTAGAAAAAAAAGGACTCGTTAAACTGTAGCTTTTATAGCTGTTTATTCATTTTTTAGATGGCGTACTGATGAAAAGGCTCCGGGGTTCACCCAGCCTCTAAAAATGGGTACCAGAGAAATCTGGGAAGGTAAAGCGGCCAGGCGTGATACTGACCACATCACACTTTCATGTGCCGAAGGTCATGGAAAATACTGACCTAACACCGTATCCCTTGTATGCCTTAATGGCATGGAAACGGGAATTGTAACTTTTATCTTACTGATGAAAGATGGCTTTCGTGCTTTTGCATGTTTCGCTGTTTTGTGATGTATCTAATGAGATCATTCCTTTTTCCTTTCCGTCGTCATTTAGTCATCATTTTTCAGATATTTTTCTTTCAGCCTTTCTCTTATTTTTTTTTTCGGACTTGGTTTTTCCACTGATTTTCAGGTGTATTCTTGTTGTGAGCGTGCAGTCAAGCGCTGATTTGACAGCCAAGCGAGTTAAGGCCGTTCATATTTACTCCCCGGGTCCCATAGGCTGTTTTCTGATCCATTTTGTGATTAATTTACACACATCTGATGTTGTACATACACTACATATTTACCACAAAACATCATCGTATGTACGAAATCTATGTGAGTGTGTGTGTATGTGAATGTGTATGTGAGTGTGTGTGTATGTGAGTGTGTATGTGAGTGTGTGTATGTGAGTACATGTGAGTATATATGTGTTTGTGAGTGTGTATGTGCGTGTGTATGTGAGTATGTATGTGAGTATGTATGAGAGTGTGTATGTGAATGTGTATGTGAGTGTGTGTATATGAGTATGTATGTGAGTATGTATATGAGTGTGTATGTGAGTGTGTATGCACTTTGGCTCATTTTATGCCCATCAAACCTACACGGAGGAGACCTAACAGCTAAGTTGTAAATTTTTCATCTATTGTTTTGTGTTCTTATCTGTTGTGTCGTCGTTTTTGTATGCTATCCTTAAAAAAAAAGACTTGTGCCGAAATATTGGATTGTTGTATTTTCTTCATTTATATGTGCTCATCTTATGAAACCCATTTTCCTCACTCTTTCTATCTTCTTTTTTTTTGTGAAACTGAACCCTACACCTGTACGAAAACACCTTATATACATTTTTGTGTCACTGAAAAGCTGTTACTGTTATATTCCTTCTTTAACGTCTGTGATTTATACTTTGTGATTAATTTCCACACAGATGCTGTACTAGTGTACGTTCTGTTAGTATGTGAAAGTGAAGGCGAACATGTCTATTGGTTTTAAAGCAAGTTATAGTAGTGAACTGTAGTTAGTGTCTGACCTCCCATTAATAAGTACCGACATAAAGTGAAATGAACTTACGGTCTGACGCCCCCCCCCCCCCTTTCGTTTCACCCCACCCCCCAAATACAAATGGTCTTAAGTCAATGTACGATGAAATTTTAAAACTTATGCATTCCCATCTCGAGATATTTGCGCAAAAAATTGAGAAAATTAGTTTATTGATTTTTATATTTTTCATAAATATAATTTTTTTTTTTTTAGTTTTAATTTACTGATTGTACATGCACACATACACGGGTTTAAGGCAGGGTAGCTGTCGGTGACCAATTTACTGATTTAAAACCAGCTATAGCCACACTCTGAGGAAACCCGACCCAAGCACAGCAAGCCAGGCACTGACATGGAATCCTCAAGGAAACAGAAAACGAGGAAGACCTAGACTTACTTGGAGAAGAGAAAGTTTGACAGTGCTCAGAGACAAGGGATACACTTGGAAGGAAGAATAGAATAATTCCAAGACTGGAGAACCTTTATCCGTGGCTTATCCTCTCAAGGAATTTCACAGGCGATGATGATGCTGTAAAAAAAGAACTAAATAAAACATACTTTCCAAATATTTGGTTCTATTTCTTTGATTACTGACTGAATCTACTTCTCCTTTCATATCTGTAAGATTCTTTTGCGAAATGGACATCCTAGAGGAAGGTTGATAAGATTAAAAAAAAAGCATTTTTGAGAAAATTGCGGGAGATCTTAGGAGAAAAAAAAACACATTTTAAAAACTTGAGAGGGTTTCTCTAGCGGTGATCTCCACATTTTAATAAGCAGAAGAAAATATTGCCAAGAAAAGATCAAGAGCAGAGAGGAATGGAGGCGTGTCTGGTTCTGTAGCAATGAGCCTCAGTGGCTCGGAAAGTTGCTGAATTCAGCAGCTGCTCAAAGAAGAAGAAGAAGAAGCATAAGAAGAAGAAGCAGAAGAAGCAGAAGAAGAAGAAGCAGAAGAAAAAGCAGAAGAAGAAGAAGCAGAAGAAGAAGAAGAAGAAGAAGAAGCAGAAGAAGCAGAAGAAACTGGCATCAAGATCGTTGGTTGTAGCTTTAACACAGTAAATTGACATGTGCTGTTGTTGATTGTTCGGCTAATTCCCTGCTCCGCGTGTTAAAAGATGATTATCATTTTTTTGGTGTCTGCGACTGTGCACGGTGTGTGAGCACTGATCCACTTTCTACGTAAAATGCTAACTTCTTTTTAACATTTTCTTTTTTTTTTACTTCGAAATTTAGTTCTTTTTTAAAAAAAACAATTCATTAACAAATTTCTTAATACTTTTTTTTTATGTCGGCTCGTGTGCTGTTCGCATTAACTACTTGGAGTTAAGTTAATTACGAGAAAGATAAAGATAAAATTCCAGTTTCCACGCTGTTAGGGCATATATTGCGGACACGGTACTAGGCCCGTATTTCCAAGAATTTCGGCACATGAAAGAGTAACGTGGTCTGACCGCATTTACCCTCCCAGATTTCTCTGGTACCCATTTTCAGAGACTGGTTGGATCCCGGGGCCTTTATTAGTGCGTACCAGAAACAATCCCCACTGCTGGGACTTGAACCAGGTACCACTGGATTAGTAAACCGAGCTAAGTTATTACGAAGACCAGAGTAAATGATCGGTGTGAGAGATAAGGGAAATGGCGACTGCGGTAAAATTGGTTCTAGGAATAAAGTAGACGGAGGTGTACGGTTCAATTTTTAGAAAAAAAAAAGATAGAAAGAGTGAGGAAAGTGGGGAGAGGCAAGAATGGCAGAAAGTTAAGACGATCACTTGACATATGAAGAACAGACAACAGTCAAATAGTTTGGCAAAAACCTCTTATTCAAGGATCGCATAGAAAAACAAGACAACAGATAAAAACATGAAAAACAGGTGAAAAAAATACGCATTCTTAGCTTTATATTTTGTTTGTATCCTCCTTGTAAGAAAGACGGGCACAAAATACGCCCACATAGGTAAGTACAAAGTTGAAATAGGCGGTTGGCTGAGAAATGAAATAAAACAAGGATGACAGAGGTATGGAAGTAAAAGGAGGATGACAAAAGTATGGAAGTAAAGGGAGAATGACAAACGTATGAAAGGAAAGGGAGGATGACAAAGGTATGGAGGTAAAATCTGGATGACAAAGGTATGGAAGTAAAGGGATGATGACAACGTATGGAAGTAAAACCTGGATGACAAAGGTATGGAAGTAAAACCTGGATGACAAAGGTATGGAAGTAAAACCTGGATGACAAATGAATGGAAGTAAAAGGAGGATGACAAATGTATGGAAGTAAAGAGAGGATGATAAAGGGTACCATATGATAAATAAGCTGGCGATATGTCCAAGATGGCTCTAGCCTGCTCCCATAAAAAACCTACTGCAAAAAAGTTCTTCATTTATACGTGCTCATTTTACTTTCTGCCATTCTTGTTTCTCCCCATTATTTCTATCTTTTTTTGTTTGTAAAAATGAACCATAGCCTCCATCTACATCTACTTTCATTACTAGAATCAGTTTTACCGCAGTCGTCATTTGTCTTATCTCTCAGTTTTCCCTCATATCATTACTATATGAAACTGGAAACGTTTTAGAGAAATAAGAGGAGATTATGAAACTTAAACTCTTTCACTACAAAATAGCACAGACAGTTATCTCTGGCAGATCTTCCACACTCATGGGAACAGTGCTTAGATTAGTATGTAAGCAAAGTCAAAAATAAAAAAATAAGAAGAAAAATAGGACATTTCTAACCCAAACTTATATATTTAAATTTAAAGATAGATCTTGCACACCCATGCGAACAGTGCTTAGATTCTTACATCTTACATCCTTCCCGTGCCGTTAAACGTCACACAGAGCTCGCATAGTTGTTTGCCAAGTTTTCCTGTTCTCGGCGAGTCTTTCAACTTCATCAAGGGATGTTATGCCCACTAAACTGGCTTCTCTTAACAATATCCTCTTTAGAGTTTCATGTGGTCGACCTCTTTTTCTTCGGCCTGTTGTGGTCCACTTGATA
This sequence comes from Achatina immaculata, assembly GCA_009760885.1. Taxonomy (NCBI): domain Eukaryota; kingdom Metazoa; phylum Mollusca; class Gastropoda; order Stylommatophora; family Achatinidae; genus Lissachatina; species Lissachatina immaculata. The sequence goes on along the minus strand of CM019693.1, from coordinate 1,312,466 downwards.
ACTTGTTTTGGTATTCTCTGATTGTTTCTTCTCATCACATGCCCTACATATGTCCATCTTCTTTCTCTGTTCTCTGGTCACCCATGAGACAGGCTGTTGTTTTGCTCATCAATCTTATCTTTATAAAGCTGCTCCTACTGTTTTCCTATTTTATACAATCTTATCTCTGCGTTGCTTAGATTAGTAAAGTCTAAAAAAATGAAGAAAAATAGCACATTTCTAACCTAAACTTATATATTTAAATTATAGAAAAACTTCTCTTTCTCTATCAATATTTCTCATTAAGATTTATTCTGCCAGAGCACGGAAATTAGCCCAGGAGTGAAATACGAATTAAAATAATAGCCCCCCCCCCTTTTTTTTTCATTTGTCATATTTATCTGCTGTATTTCTGAAACGCAAGAAGAAGAAAAATTGAAAGTTTTAAAAATAACAGAAGAAATACATTAAAACCTTTTTTTTAAAAATCACTTCTTATAGCTTCACTGCTGCAGAAGTTCATCGACTGCGTGGACATAGGCCACGACTGCGCGGGCCTTCACCACGAGAAAAACAACGACGGATTGTGTGCCCTGCCCGAGTGGATGATTATCTGTGCCAGGTCCTGCCAGATGTGCACCGTGACCTCGTAGATGCAAGCACACAAACTGTTTTTATTTTAAAATGGCAAAGAGCACGTGATTTTTGTTTGTTCTTACTTTCTTTAATGCGAATGACGGGCGCGACGGGTTATAAATCACAATGAATGGAAACAAAGTACTCACAAGTACAGGCATGAGATTGTAACATTTTGTTACATTTTATATCAAAGGTTCTTGATTTTTTTTATGAATACAACCCCCCTCCCACTTCTTTGGATTGCCCACTATATCACCGTAACCCCCCCCCCCCCACCCTACAGACTGTGAAAATCATTACCATCATTTTATTCTCTTGGGCAAGAGTCAGTCAGTCATTTGCATACACCATGCGGAACTTTGCCTCCCTAACAGCTCTCCTGTTGGCCTCTCGGTTGTGAGCAAGATGCCCTGCTGCTGATGCATCCATTTGTAGATCATCAACGATGTCTTGCAGCCATCTTCGCATTGGTCTTCCTCTCTTTCCTTTTACCATTATGTACCCTTCCAAGACGGTCTTTTCTAAATTCTCATGACGTTTAATGTGTCCAAAATATTTACATTTTCTCTCTTTAATCCTCTTTATTAGCTCTAAGTTCTTGTAGTATGGATATATATATATATATATATATATATATATATATATATATATATATATATCATAGTATGTATGTTTTTGCTCGCATAATAAAACTTTGTGTATGCATAATTTTGCCCACAAGATGCGGCTTCGCATAAATATGTATGTTTTTTTTTTGCGCAAGGCAAAATCATATATTCAAAATAAAGCAGTTATGGAAAATATTCTTTGTGTATGTATGCTTTTGCCTGCATAATAAAACTTTATGTATGTATCTTTTTTGCCCATAGATTCACTGGAACATTGTTGTTTTTATGTCTAAGTTTCCGGGGGAAATAATTGTACAAATAATTTTTAAAATTATATTCTGAAGTGTATAGCAATTTCGTTTTACGCGGAGCTTGTCTTGCGTCTTGTCTTGTGCCGTATTTAACCTTCAGTTTCATCATCATCATCATCAGGTGCCGTGCCGACTGGCGTTGGCTATTATGCTTTTCCAGAGTACCCGATCCTTCATGCAGGCCATCAGTTCCCTTGGTGATCTCATCTCACACCATCCCGTCAGACTGTCCAGTATCATTTCTCTTGGTCTTCCTCTTCATCTTCTTCCTTCTATTTTGCCTGTTGTTATAATATTTTCTATGCCCCCTCTTCTCATTGCAAGTCCTATGAAAGTACATTGTCTCTCTCTTATCTTTTTGACAAGGTTTTTTGTCTCTCCAGCTCTTCTCATACATTCTTCATTAGTTACTTTTGCTGTCCAGGGGATTCGCAGCATTCTTCTAATAAACCACATTTCTGCTGCTTCCATTGATTTTTGTGCAGACTTGTCTATTGTCCATGATTCACTTCCATACAGCAAGATAGGTTCAATATAGCATTTTAGGACTCGTTTTCTAACATTCATTGATAAAGATGTGTTAGCTAATATGTTTCTCATTCTCTAAAATGCAGTCTTTTCTTGGAACCTTCAGTTTAGAGGGGGCAAATAGGCTTCTTCGTAGGGTTCAGCCGACGTTTTCATATAACGGGACTTTCGTATGTTTTGTCTTGTATTCTATCTTCCTGCAACAACGAGCTGTTGTTCTTCGCACCCGATGCTGTAAAAGTGTTGAGGCATAGCATCGTACAGGTGTGGGAACGGATTATGACAGCTATTTTTTCCAGTTCCGAAGTACAGCTAAAAAGCAGGGGGCATGTGGAGTACTGCTTTAACAGACTCCACCACCATGGGGACTATGACGATCCTTGTCCCGTTAGCCAGACTAGGCCTGTTACTGGGGGTACCAACGAAAAGGTGGGACAGGGTCTTGGTCAGTTATGGTTCGCTAACCCTGAAGCCGGTATGTCAGCTATGGGTCGCTGATTGATAATATGTACAGCGTCTTATCTCCCGTATAATGGGATGATTTAAGTTTTATTTTCTATGCTCCATCCGCCTCCTCCGTGAGTGGCTTCTCCCTCTGTTTCCCACCACTGTTATCATGAATCTATTCTGTGGTTTACTGTCCAGTAGTATTCGTTTAATTTGGTCAAACCACCTGTCCTGTTGCCTCTAGGCGTGGTGTACTGCTATGTTAAGCGCCCCCGCCCCCCCCCCCCCAACTCTTTCCCTGATCGTTCCATTTCTGATTCACAGACAAGGCTGTGTGTACAGAGCCCTGCTTCAGTTTAGACACTCACAGTTATCTCATGGCTGCTATGATTATTGAGGAAAGACGCTGGAGATGGTTGGGACATGTGCTCCGAATTACTGGCAACTCACTACCAAAAATAGCACTAAGATGGACACCACAGGGGAGCAGAAGTAAGGGTAGACCAAAGGAGACGTGGAACAACAGAGAGGATGTTGAGCAATAGAGGGTTCACCTGGGCAAGAGCGGAAAAAAGGTGAAGGACAGGCGTTTGTAGAAAAACCCTTTCGGAAGCCCCATGTGCCCTGGACATGTAAGGTTCAGAGAGAGAGAGAGAGAAGAGAGAGAAAGAGAGAGAGAGAAAGAGAGAGATAGACAGAGACAGAGAGAGATAGAGAGAGAGATAGAGAGAGACAGAGATAGAGAGATAGAGAGAGAGATAGAGAGAGAGATATAGAGAGAGATAGAGAGAGATAGAGATAGAGATAGAGAGAGATAGAGAGATAGAGAGAGATATAGAGAGAGATAGAGAGAGAGAGAGAAAGAGAGAGAGATAGAGAGAGACATAGAGAGAGATAGAGAGAGATAGAGAGATATAGAGATAGAGATAGAGAGAGATAGAGAGAGATAGAGATAGAGAGAGATAGAGAGAGAGATAGAGAGAGATAGAGATAGAGAGAGATAGAGAGAGATAGAGAGAGAGATAGAGATGGAGATAGAGATAGATAGAGAGAGAGATAGAGAGAGAGAGAGATAGAGAGAGAGAGAGAGATAGAGAGAGAGAGATGGCTACTACGGAAAACTCTGAGACCGTTTCTTGAAGAAATCGAACAAGAGCAAGCAACTCCTTCATTCGAATCGAGCGGAATGAGTAGAGTTACGTTTCTTCTAAGATCCAGAGTAACTGTGTGAAATACCCGGTTAGGAACGTTGGAAAGCTCATATAGAATAGAGGGAGGGTGAAACAAACATCGGGAATGTGTTCAAACATGAGAGCTAGTGAAGAACTCTTGTGGAGAAGAAAATGTGAAATGTCACTTTCTAACAAAGAAGCGCACAGCATTTCAAGTTTAATCATCAGCTGTATTCTGTTCTGTTGTTCTGGGGAGCAGAAGTCTGGTTTAAAGTCAGAGAAAAGGATTAATGCGGTAGAAATTAGGGGAATGAAGGGAACAAGTGCACAAGTTTTAGAGCAGCTCCAAGTGCCATGTGAACTTTTCAAAGAAATAATGATCGACAAAACAAAATACTTTAGTTATATCAAGAGACATAACAATATACTGAAGATCACACTAGAAGGAAAGGTGGAAAGTTGAGATGAGAGAGGGAGAGAGAGAAAGAGAGTTGAGAGAGAAAGACATAGAGAGAAAGAGAGGGAGAAGGAGAAAGAAAGAGGAGAGAGAAAGAGAGGTGAGAGAGAAAGAGGGAGAAGGAGAGAGAAAGAGAGGTGAGAGAGAAAGAGAGGGGGAAGGAGAGAGAAAGAGAGGGAGAAGGAGAGAGAAAGAGAGGTGAGAGAGAAAGAGAGGGGGAAAGGAGAGAGAAAGAGGATAGAGAAAGAGAGGGAGAAGGAGAGAGAAAAGAGAGGTGAGAGAGAAAGATAGAGAGAGAAAGAGAGGGGACGAGAGAGAGAGGCAGACAGAGATGAAGCTGTCCTGAAGATAACGTACGAGAATGGGCAGGACACAGCCTGACCGAGCGTAAACATCAAGGCCAGGGAGAGAAGATACTGGAGATTCATTACCCCCAGCCTTCGTTCTGAAGATGGCACATGATGATGCTCACCTTTCGAGTAGCCAGGCAGTTGGGCTGGTTCAGGAGAGGTGTGATCAGGCTTTCTGGTGCTAATGTTAGTGAGATGAGGGATGTGAACTACGGCCGACAAAGATGAGGGATGTGAATTACGGCCGACAAAGATGAGGGATGTGAACTACGGCCGACAAAGATGAGGGATGTGAATTACGGCCGACAAAGATGAGGGATGTGAACTACGGCCGACAAAGACTATCCTACCTCACTAGGTCTGTCGCGGAAACGGCCCATCGTATTAACCTAGCTCTGTAAACTCGGTGAGGATCGACGTGTTCTCCAGGTAGTGGAGCTTTTCCAGAAACTTTGTCATCATAAAATCCCCTACTTCTGTTAAGAAGAGCTGTTCGTTTTCAAAATCTTCATCACATCAGCTACCGAAGTGCTAGACACATTTACAAGAGAATAACCAACCGATCGAGCGACCAACAAACCGAGCAACTAGGGCAGCTGTTAAGTTCTTGGAAGTCTTCAGTAGTTGTGATTAGTTACGAAGTATCTGCCATGCTTTACAAGGCACAAACATTAAAAAAAACAAAAAAACAAGACTTCTCAAACAGGCTGTTCGTAACCAGATTATTTGTCTTTAATCTTTTTGTTTCGTTTTAAATTATTTTCCTTAAACATTGAAAAAAAAACAAAACAAACCAAGTTGAAGGTTACTCATACCTCCATCATTCTCAAGATTCCACTGTGTCTGCAAGCCACGGAAAATAAGTTGAATTATCTCCTTTTTTCAAAGGGCAAAGAATTGAGCACGCAGGCCCGTCTTACATTCTGCCCTTCATCACTCATCTTTCCTTCTTAGCACACGTTTGATTTAATACAAGTACACAAATTACAGAAAAAGAAAGAAAAAAAACATATATAAAAATGGAAAATGAAACTGCCACGTTCATAAATATGAGATAATGAATTACATGTTAGGCGATTGATCTCATAAGATAACGCACGCACACACACACACACACACACACACACACACACACACACACACACACACGCACGCAAATATATTTTCAATGCAGTTCTTCTAACATCATATTCCTTCACATTCATCAAGGCAATTTCTAATAAGATGTAAAAAGTTACGTTAGAAAAGAACTTGGTCGCTGGCAAGTCATGGTATAAGAAGGAGTTGGATATTTTAAGGAGGCATATAGTCACAAGCAAGTATATATTGAAAGAGTTCTGAGTTAAAGGATGAAGTATTACTAATGAATTTTAAATGATAGGGGATGGAGTTCCACAGTTGCGCCGCAGAGTATGCAGGGCTTATCAAGAATAGCGTATATAATATTAGCTTGAATGTATATAATATTAGCTGAGAGAAACTATCCATTTTATTCTGATTTGGATGTATGTAGGTTTCTGCTATTTTCAGGCAAAGGTTTTACAATATTTGCTAAACGCTAAGTGTAAGAACAATAGAAACTATTGTAAATTTCATTGCTTCAATATATCACTATGTGAACGGACAGATGTTCACGTTGTCGACTGTCCTTCAAGATTCTATATTAATTTCTCAGAATGTTTCCTGTAAGCTGCTCGGTGAGGCAAGTTTCTCAGAATGTTTCCTGTAGGCTGCTTGGTGAGGCAAGTTTCTCAGAATGTTTCCTGTAGGTTGCTTGGTGAGGCAAGTTTCTCAGAATGTTTCCTGTAGGCTGCTTGGTGAGGCAAGTTTCTCAGAATGTTTCCTGTAGGTTGCTTGGTGAGGCAAGTTTCTCAGAATGTTTCCTGTAGGTTGCTTGGTGAGGCAAGTTTCTCAGAATGTTTCCTGTAGGCTGCTCGGTGAGGCAATGCTTGACGGTCACGTCGACGTGGTTTATAGCAGCAGGATGTTTTCCTAAATGTATAAACTAGGACAAAAGTAGGAACAGGCTTATTACTTAACGAGTACACTTCGGAGTACTTTCCGAAGTCATTGACCAGTGACGAGTGACTCTGGTTGCAAAAGAAACCAGATAAGTAAGTTCACCATTTAAGCTCAACAGCAGGATTGCCAGCGTGCTTATTGGGGCAGAGCAGACTTAAGACTGTTGTTGAGTATGGACGTGTTCGCTACTGGAGATAATGTGATCGAGGAAATGGACGGCATATTGTTTGTATCTTTGATGTTCTGAAGAAGAGGCTCCAGTTACGTCGCTGCCAAGCGTAAGGAGATGAATTCTTCTTCATTTTGTCTTCGTTTGCGCAGGACGTTCGTGTGCTTGTAAGGTTCTAACTGGTTGTTGCAACATTTGTACATAGAAAATCACAACGCAGCTCACGACCAATGGTCAACAGGGCACACTCTACCTGGCGGGCAGGTGGGGTTAACTCAGAAAACCCAGCACTGTGGGCTATTGAGTGGGCTTCGTCTCACCTTCTCGCCTCCGCCTCGGCCATGAGGAAAGGATTGCGAGCTATCATATCCTCCAATTTAAAGAGACCAACCGTCTAGAATTATACGAGGCAGGCTCATATTTTAAGGATCCCATCCCCATCCACCCCCCCCCCCCCCCATCCCTCTTTCCATGAATCGTATACTACTTCGGTTGGGACTTCTAAATGTCCCCTTAAAAAAAGATTCCATCTTGTCCCGTATTCTCACCTTTGATCGCCGCATGCTCTGAAATACTTAATAATTTGCAGAAAAATATCTCAGTGGAAATATATATGTATTGTTATCTTGAAAATAATGAACTCTGCTTAGAAGTACAACAAGTAGGCCTGATTGGCACATTTGTAAGTAAAAGTTATAAACCTAACATACTGATAACATTCTGGGTTAAAATGTAGATTTACTTGACTGAGTGTCTCATATCTCAATTTAAAAAAAAAAAGATGCTCAGGTGAGCTCCATCTATTGTGACCATCGACATTACTAAATGTTAGAATAAATCGCATAGGATGATAGCAATGTCCACAAAAAGAACAGCAAGACACCACACTGGAGATGCACAAAGCAGAATAATAGGTTTACTGAATGTCTCCAATCAAATTTGAACTATTTTGCTACGCGAAAAGACGTCATAACAAATTATACTCTTACAGAAAAATGGCTCGAATATGAGTTCTACGTTGAAGCAGGAAAGTGTACACTGAACGAAGGCAGAGGAGAGAAAAAAAAACACAGCGAACAAACATCTATTAATCATTGCTGTCCAAGATCAAATACATAATTATTTACTTGAGATTGGCCAATCTTTAAGCACAAAAATAGCTTTTCCCTTTCATTTCCTTTCTCCATCAAGGACATATTCCACCGTGCACAAAACAATCAAAGAAATAGCTCACCTCTCGCTAGCTTTTAAGACAGTTCCATTTTTGCCTCTCTGAGGATTATTTTCTGTCGCTCCCCCCCCCCCCCCCCCCCCCCAAACAAGCAATGCTTTGTCACAAACAAACAATGCTTTGTTTTGTTTCGTGTCCTCTTCACACCAGCACATTGCTGCTATATTTGCAAGAAAATTTCTCGAAGATTTTCCTCCCTTTCCTTGTGTGGAAGGTTTTGATCAACGCATGCGCTGTCAGTGGGTTTTATCAGGTTGCTAGGCAACCGGTTCGACGCAACAACAATGTCAGGAAGTAATCAGCTTTGAGGAGTGCGGGACAGGCGTGAGAGACTGTCGTTCTAGGCGTGTCTAGGGATGAGAATATAAAGGCGTGGCTGACAAGGCATTCTCCTCTCTATCTTCTAACTTCACATTCAATTTTCCATTTTCTACCCAAATCTATAGGACTAGTTTATTGTGTGTAGGACGGGAGCAAGTAGTTCTACGGGGGGGGGGGGGGGGGGGGGAAGTGTCTGTTTCCTGGACAAAAGATGATACAGAAAGGGAAATTTAAATGCAAGAGAAGTTGGTGAGATTTTTGTTCCCATAAGTGAGTGGTGTCAAGCCCTCCTGTTAACTTCCGGGACAATAAGATTGCTCGCAGGAGTCTCCAAGGCCGGGGATCATATTTGCCTGTAAAGCGAGGCACACCACGGCGCACTTTACACCCGGCTGTCGGTATACTAAGTGAGAAAAGGGCGCTACTTTACAAACAAAAAATTGGAGACTAGCTTCTGGAAACTGCAGCCCGATTATTTTTATATACATTTTTTGTACACAAATACAAGTTGATAAGTTGAGACGAGAGAGGGAGAGAGAGAAAGAGAGTTGAGAGAGAAAGACAGAGAGAGAAAGAGAGGGGGAAGGAGAGAGAAAGAGGAGACAGAAAGAGAGGGGGCATGAATGAATGAATGAATGAATAATCTTTATTTTTAAAGGGTAAAGAATTGGGCACGCAGGCCCGTCTTACATTCTGCCCTTCATCACTCCATCTTTTATTCTTCTCACACACTTGAGAGAAAGAAAAGGGAAAGAGAGAGAAAGACAGGGAGAAAGAAAGAGGAAGGAGAGAGAAAGAGGAGAGAGAAAGAGGAGGGAGAAAGAGAGGTGAGAGAAAGAGGAGGGAGAAAGAGAGGTGAGAGAGAATGGCAGAGAGAGAATGAATGAATATAATTACAAGCAAGTAAATAATGAAACAGGTTTGAGTTAAAGGATGAAGTATTACCAATGGATTTTAAATGGTAGGGGAGGGTGTTCCAGAGCTGTACTGCAGAGTATGCAAGGCTTCTCTTGTACAGATCAATCCTGGGTTTAGGAAGAAGACAGTTTTTTAAACGCTGGCTATGTTTAGTATTATACGTAAACAGTGACCACAAGTAAGGCGGAGCATTGTGCGACATAATTCTCTGAACAAACTTAACTTTATTAAAAATGATTCTATTTTTGAGGGGTAGAATTTTGAGTTGTTTGTGTTGATCTACAGTCTGTACTGGGTGTTTGTCACAAATAAGATTTAACGCTCACTTGTGAAGTGAGTGGAGCCTTTTTGTGTTTGAGACTGAGCATCCATCCCAGATTGTGGAACAGTAATCTAAGTGTGTTTGTGTGTGTGATATGTAGTATATCTTTCTTGTGTCTTTGTCGATAAAGTGTTTAATTTTGGCTAATTGGTAAACTTTCTGTGCAATCAAGTTTGTTAGGTTAGGTATGTGAGAATTCCACGTTAAATGCTGATCAATGATGAATCCTAGGGTTTTATGTTCATGAACATTTTCTATTGCCTTAGTCCCAGCACAAACCTGTAGAGAAGTTTTTGTTGCATTCTGCAGTTTCTGTCTTGTAGTGATGAGCATGGATTTTATTTTGTTGGTGTTTATCAACATACCATTTTTATTACTCCATTTAATCAAACTGTTTATATCATTTTGGAGCGTTGTCTGTAGTTTATTGATGTCATAGTCACTATTGTAAACAGTACAGTCATCAGCGAAAAGATCACATGAAGAGTGCTTTAAATGTAGTGGTAGGTCGTTAATATAGGTAGCAAAGAGAAGAGGACCAAGAATGGAGCCTTGAGGAATACTGGTATCAACCACAGACGAGCCAGATATTTTGTTTCTAAAGCAAGCTACTTGTTTTATATCTGAGAGAAAAGATGTAATAAATTTTGTTAGGTCAGGGTGTAATCTATAGCCTTCCAGCTTTTTTAAAAGAATTACATGATCAGTCATATCGAAGGCTTTCTTGAAATCAACAAGACAGCACCACACACTTTGTCATCATTTATATTAGACAGCCAGCTTTCTGTCATTTTAGTTAATGCTGTGTGGCAGGAGTGATTTGGTCTAAAACCTGACTGACTGTCTATTAGTAGATCGTTTTCTTGCATGTGGAGCAGTGTTAACTTTTGTATATGCTTTTCAAGAGGTTTAGATAGTGATGACAGAATGGATATGGGTCTATAGTTTGAGAGGTCACTAGTCTGTCCAGATTTAAAAAGAGGAAAAACTTTGGTGAGTTTAAAAGCGTCAGGGAAATATTTTTTGTCAATACACAAGTTGTATAAGTATTTTAGTGTGTCTGTGATAACTGGTGCAGCGTAGCGTAGTATCTTGTTACTAATGTCATCACATCCTGCTGAGTTAGTGTTCTTTAAGGACCGGATGTTGTTACAAACCTCACCGACTGTGAGGAAAGGAATATTAATTTGTTTTAGCTTTACACATTTACTGTCGCTGAAAGTTTTCAACACGCTCTCAACGAGAGAGAAAGAGAGGTGAGAGAGAATGACAGAGAGAGAGAAAGAGAGGTGAGAGAGAATAACACAGAGAGAGAAAGAGAGGTGAGAGAGAATGACAGAGAGAGAGAGAAAGAGAGGTGAGAGAGAATGACTGAGAGAGGTGAGAGAGAATGACAGAGAGAGAGAGAGAGAGAGAGGGGAGGAAAGAGAGAGAAAGAGGAGAGACTGTCAGATACTGTTGCACAAATTCCCCAAATTTTGGCTGAAGAGACAAGCCCCAAAAGGAACCCAAATTATGCATTTATTTGCTTATGTCCGAAAAAGCAAATATGAGCAAAAATGTCACAATTTATCTGTTTTTAAGTCATTTATAAAGACGTAATAATTTATATAAAACTGTCTCGCTAATTACAGTAAAAAAAAACACCGTTGGTCTTTTTAACATCAAATAGCAGCGCAAAAGAAACTTTGGTCATCTTTTATAACTGGAAAGTAATCGTCAAGTAAAACTTCATCCTCATCAGTCGAATAAATACTCGAAGTGAACTTGCTCAGCATCGCCATTGTTGGACCAAAGACTTCGCAATATGTCCTTCTGCAACTTAAAGTAGAATTTTTTCTGTGCCTTGTACAGTGTAGGCACTAATACAGTGTAGGCACTAATACAGTGTAGGCACTAATACAGTGTAGGCACAAACTAACTAGCCGCAAGTGACACAGCAACGCAAGTACACAAAACTTAACAGCAAAACGTCAATTTGTTACACACTTAGTAACCGCATTTAACACAGGGCAGTAGAACACGGATAAAAAGGGAGGTAACCATAATGAGTAAACAGTCATAGGGGTTAAGGGAGGCAACAAGAATGACTAAACAGTCACAGGGGTTAAGGGGGGGGGGTAACCATAATGAGTAAACAGTCGCAAGGGTTAAGCGAGGCAACAAGAATAACTAAACAGTCATAGGGGTTAAGGGGGGGGGGGTAACCATTATGAGTAAACAGTCACAGGGGTTAAGAGAGGTAACATGAATGACTAAATAGTCACAGGGGTTAAGGGAGGTAACATGAATGACTAAACAGTCACAGGGGTTAAGGGAGGTAACATGAATGACTAAACAGTCACAGGGGTTAAGGGAGGTAACATGAATGACTAAACAGTCACAGGGGTTAAGGGAGGTAACAAGAATGACTAAACAGTCACAGGCGTTCAGCGGTCTGATAAGTCGATCAACAACACTACAGTAATGTACACAACAGGCAAAAGTCAGCTTCTAACAAAGTCCTTCAAAAGTTTAGTGTGAGAAAAGATGAAGATGGAATCTTGATGAACCTCGAACATCTTGATGGTGAATGTCAGTGAACAACGTTGGAAAAATCAAGGATACAATAGTACAGAAAACATCCAGACAGACAAGAGTCCGCATTTGGATTGTGCATATACCCCAGCTAAGAAAAACAGGCGTTCTAACCTTATATTACGAATTGATCAAACTGAAAAAAAACAAAACACTACACTACAATCATCTAACCATCTCTCATCTGTGTCCTAAAAAGGGAATGCAGACATCTATATTTACATCCTAACTGCACAAAACAGCTGAGAAACACATAAATGCCTTTGAATGTAAATGCTACAGAAGAGTTCTCCAAATATCGTGGACACAAAAAAGAACAAATATATCTATACTACAAGAGCTTAATATTGAAGAAGGCTGGCTAGTGAAGAGGATTAAAGAGAGAAAACTGAAATATTTTGGACACATTAAACGTCATGATAATTTAGAGAAGACCGTATTGGAAGGATACATAATGGGAAAAAGAAAAAGAGGAAGACCAAGACGAAGATGGCTGCAAGACATCGTTGACGATCTGGAAATGGATGCAACAGCAGCAGGCCATCTTGCTCACAACCGAGAGGCCTACAGGAGTGCTGTTTGGGAGGCAAAGTTCCGCAAGGGACATGCAAATGAATGAATAAATGAATGAATGACTGCACTATACACAAAGCTGCAACCATGTCCTTAAAAGGACAAAAAAAAAAACAACTCTCCTTTCATTCTACCAGACTACAGTTCCTAGCTGACGCCTCCTTACAATATACCAGACTGCAGTTCCTAGCTGACGCCTCCCTACAATATACCAGACTACAGTTCCTAGCTGACGTCTCCTTACAATATACCAGACTACAGTTCCCAGCTGACATCTCTTTACATTCTCCCAGACTACAGTTCCTAGCTGACGCCTCCCTACAATATACCACACTACAATTCCCAGCTGACGTCTCCTTACAATATACCAGACTACAGTTCCTAGCTGACGCCTCCCTACAATATACCAGACTACAGTTCCCAGCTGGCGTCTCCTTACATTCTCCCAGACTACAGTTCCTAGCTAACGTCTCCTTACGTTCTACCAGGCTACAATTCCTAGCTGACACAACTCTAGACGAATAACTCACTTGTCTGCTCTCTCACGACCTTTTCACTTCTCCCCTCAGATCCCGAGAGAAACTCTCAGCTGAGCAACAACAAGCAGCCATCATACGGGCTTCCATAAGTCCGAGACAACACGAACAAGCACATTAACTCTGTCACAAGAGTGACATCGTTCCAAACTTTATTATGTCCTGTATACTGGAACACTGCAGAGATAAGACAGATGAACAAACATAAACCTGTCTCATGGGTGATCAGAAAAAGAAGATGGACATATGTCGGTCATGTGATGAGAAGGAACAATCAGAGGATCTCCAAACAAGCTATCAAGTGGAACACAACAAGCCGAAGAAAAAAGAGGTCGACCACAGGAAATTCTAAAGAGAACATTGTTAATAGAGGCCAGTTCAATGGGCATAACATTGCTTGATGAGACTGAAAAACTCGCCGAAGATAGGAAATCTTGGCGAGCTTACCATGCGGGCGCTATGTGACGTTCAGCGGCACGGTAAGGATGTATGATGTAAGATAGTGAAACAAGCTTATCCAAAGTAATATAGCTACGCAACATGGCTTCTAGCATACTCTGCGTATCCTGCCGCAGACTTCCATCAGGCCATCCAAGAGAAAATTCTTTCCACAGCTGATTACTAAAAGACAAAATCAGCATCGTCCCAGCTTCTTCTTCTTCTGCGTTCGAGGTCTTTGGTCACTTCAGATCCTGATCCCTGTCGACATGGTAAAGCCAGTAGGTCCTCTCCAGATCCTGATAGGAGCCCCAAAGCTTTTGCCCCAAGCTTGTGTCTTCTGACGATCGTCCCAGCTGAAGGAAGTCTTCAAATCACAAGAATGGTTGTTGCTTAATGTCGTTATCACTGAATTTTGGCCTTGACATTTTCCTGACTCAAATTCATCTCATATTTCTTGATCTTTAGATGCCTGTCGTGGAAGGGTTAAAAACAACAACTTAAACAGAGGTTTCTGAGCTTCAAGACAGATTTATCAGTCACCCCTCTCTCCGTTCCTTAAGGGATGTCGCTGTTTGAGATGTAACATAAGGTCACAAACAGTATCGATAGAAGTCCTGTAAGTTAAACGCTTTACAGGTATCCAGACAGGACATCTTACATCAACGTAAAACAGCTAACGAATAAACACTAAGCAAAAAGCAAAACCCTCCATCAGCGCTTAAAGTATGACTTGATGACGATGATGATGTTGCTGATGATAAAGTTCAATAACTGTTAAAGTAAGTTGAGGAAAGGGTGGCGTATTAACTAACTGCCTTTGATTAGACCTGTGACAAGAGCTTGCTGACAAACAAAAACAATAGACAGCCAAACAAAATAAAACATTAATCAAATGGCACAACTCCTTCATGGTTAACTGGCTTCCACTAGGAGCCAAGAACAGGGAATCGAGACGCATGACGCCTCCGCATCCTAGCAGAACAAAATAGGGGCGATGAAATCATAACTGCAGCTCACACGGTCGGCCGCTACCAAGGCCTCTCGAAGACTCCCCTTGAAAACCTACTAGAAACTTCTACCGACATATTCATAGTTCAGTTTCACGCAAATCTCGTAAAGCTTTCTTGTGCGCATATATTCTGTCACATTCTGACGCAGTTTCGACAGAAGTTTGGAAATATAGAAACGACACCCTCTTGTTCTACCAACGTGCGCTCAGCTTTAGATAAATGGAACTCAAAATGTCAACGGTAGATATTTAGACCTGTTTTCCAAGTCGAAAGACCGGGCTTCCAGAATCGAAAATTCAGTAGGCTAATTTATCAGCTAAACAAATGGACCACACAGTACGCCAGCTGTTATGATATGCAGCTGAATCCAGATGGTGTTTACGACAGTTTTAATGTATTATTATCTGCAGCCATATCACAGCTACTAGTCAGTCTACTAATCGGGTCTACCAATCTGATGGTAACGGGTTCAAGTCCCAGCGGCGGGGATTTTTTCTTGGTACCACCACAAACAAAACAAAAAAATGCCCCGGATCCACCCAGCCTCTAAAAATGGGTACCAAAGAAATCTAGGAAGGTAAATCCGGCCGTGTGTGGTACTGACCACACTTTCATGTATTGATGGTCTTGGAAATACGGGCCTAACACCGTGTCCCCCCCCCCCCCCCCCAAATCCTTAATGTCATGGAAACGGGGATTTTACCTTTTACATTCAGGTACCAAAATCCCACAGCCCGCAACTGCTCAATATTCCCTGCAACCAGCTTTGAAAAGCAGCACAGATGGACAAGCGATGATATGAATATTAGTATTTGGTCACGAGGCTGACTTGTTATTTTATTTGGTTACGAGGACTTGTGGAGGGAGAACGGATGTGCGGAAACTACAGAATGGACGTATGGAAGTATGCAAAGTCTTCATCTGTCTACATGAGTGCTGAGAACACAAAACAACATGGAGTATAAACATGATATATTGGAATTATGCTTGGACATGTTCTTCAATCCTAGAGGTCGTTCCCGAGGCGCGGTCAGAGTGAGCCTGAAGTGTATGCTTGTTTGGATGTTGTTGTATGATGAGACACCATCAACGGCGAAGCATACTGTGATCTGCCTGGAACTACTTGAAACTCGCAAATCGAATTTAAATCGTCAAGGTTTGCTCAGATTTGTTGTGTTGTTACAGCATGATAACGCACGGCCTCGCACAACTCGTCCACCGTGTCAACATTTTACATTTGGAGTGTCTTCCAATCATGCATATTCACCTGACCTCGTACCACGTTATTATCATATGCTTGAACCCCTCAAGGTGGCGCTTGTGGGGAAAAGTTCAGTAAGGATGAAGAGATTAAAGAGGCCGGCATACAAGGTCAGTCAGAAGATTTTGTTTTCCCTCAGAAAATTCAGATCATTAATGGAGCGGTAGTTGACCTACATTAAACGTGGCGGGGATTACGTTAAAAAGTGATGAAGAGTTTTCAGTTATGTTTGTATACAATTAAGGTTACTGTTTGACTTACACTTGTGGTTATATAAATATATACACCCATAGATACATAATATATACATATATATATGTACATAGATGCATACACACACATATATATATATATACACTTATATATAATTATATACATACACAAATGCATACATAATACACATATACATACATATCATCATCATCATCATCATCATTGGTTTCACTCCCTTGAGGTCATAGGCCACAGATAAAGGCTCTCCAGACATACATACATACATACATACATACATATATAATACATATATACATATATACATACATATATATACATACATATACCCATGCATACATACATAGTACATACATAAATACATATATACACACATACATACCTACCTATCAACCTACCTACCTAAATACATACATACACATACATACATACATACATGCTTACATACATACATACATATCCACACACTTATATACAGACTGCTTCAGAATCTTACAGGACAAAACTAGATAACTCAGTTCCCGATACTTCTGTCACTCTTAATCAATAACTTTACTCGCTCATGCGCACGCACACACGCGCGCGCGCACATACGTCCACAGATCTATCCTCGCAGACGTGCGCAGTAGACAAGAAACTGAAAACATTTCATGGTTCGTCGATATTTCGTAATCAGAATGGAGCCCCGTGGGTCAAATGTCCACAGTAAAGAAAAGTTTATGGCGCCCAGACAAGTCAAGCGAAAAGTCAAGTTGAGACGCGGTCGTCATTTTTGTGGCTGTGATTTAGATTCTTCTATCGCTTTCTATGTGGCCTGATAGGGAGATATCACAAGATTTATCCGCGCAGGGCAACTTAGATAATCATTGATGAGAACGCGTATGGAGAAGAGGTTAAGAGAATCATCAGCGCTAAGAGAATCATCACTACTCTACATGTAACACAACACAGGCACATAGGGCGTCTTTGAATTACAGCTACAGTTCCTGATATTTGCGGACCATATATTTAATCTTTGGAGAAGTTTTTTTTTTCTGTTGAAATGAAATCAACGCATGGAAAACCCGTCTATCAGTTATTTTAAGATTTGTGGAAAAATTGTTGGTATTTCAAACTTAGCTATTTCCTTTATGATAAATTGTTGGTGTTTTAAAGGCGTATCATGTTTCTCTGTGATTTACTGAATACTAACGTACCAATATGGCACTAGAAAAGATGTATCTGTTGACTTTAAAGGTCCAGAGGAACAACTAAGGATAAAAGTCAGTTACTCTCTCTCTCTCTCTCTCTCTCAGGATCAGATTAGACAGATTGATCCGAAAGACTACGATTTGTGTTATGTGATACACTCAGAGAACAATACACCAAGGCACGCTCCTTCTTCCACTGGACAACAGCAGAACATCTAGACTCCATATTACAAGCTTACAACGCAACAGTAACTCAATCGTAGAACAGTCAAGAGTGTAGTTCAAATTTAATAGAGAACACATTTATTGATGCGGAAGATGTGGATGATGGATATGACGATGATAGGAAAAACTGCTGTCATACAGCAATGACAAATTTGTGTAACATGAAAAACTTCCTGGGCACGCGGTCCGTGCCATAAGAAAGAAACATTCTACCAGCAAGCAGTTACAAAAACGCATTACTTACTAATGTTCGCAGTGAATAACAACTTCCAGAATAACACTTCATCTTCCAGAATAAGAAAACACAAACAGTACACTCTGGTCCTAGCAAGGACACTATAACATAATTCCTATCATACTATTACAAGGAAAACCTTGTCCTAAAAAGGACAACACAAGCGCTACAACACTCCACTAGGACATGACTGAATTCACTACAAAACTACTACTGACTTGCCTCTATCACACGATCCTCATACAATCATCATCATGCTCAATAAGCTCCAAGTTCTTTTATATAACCCCCATTTACTCCGCCATCCTTCCAGAACTTTCACTCCGCGGAATTCGCATTCACACAAAAAAGATAATTGTTCTCAGCTTCACTAAAACACGAGATTCACAGCTTATACCCTGAACTTTCGTACCCTAAACTTTCAATTATTATTAGAGCCAAGAAACTTTTCTCTCAGAATCCCGTGCAAAATAACACTAAGTGATTACAATTTTATCTGCTGTTTACAGACCCAGACAGGCTACTACAAATCACGTGCTGAACTATGTGAACCCTATAAGGGAAATAGTGTATTTAGTTTAGATCTAAACATACGTGACTCTACAATAGTGTTTAATTATTTCCCTTAGATCAGCAAAAACAACTCGATCTCATCAAAACAGCATGGTAAATATTGCTACAATTTCGAACTTAGCCATTTCTTACATCTTACATCCTTCCCGTGCCTTTAAATGTCACATAGGGCTCGAATAGTTCTTTGCCAAGGTTAGCTATTTTCCCTATGATAAATTGTTGGTATTTCAAACTTAGCTATTTGCCCTGTCACATGTAAAGTTAAGCTGACACTTAGTATATTCAAATAACGTTTTAAAAATTGGAAATAAATGAAGTGCTTTGAATTTAATAAATCTGAAGTGAGTTCTTTTTTTTTTCTTCTTTGATTTGCTGAATCTGTGCCTAAGTATCATGTTGGAACAAATGCTTGGCATTTGTCTTTACACTGTCGGCTTTGCAACAAGTACCAAAAACTGATTCCTTACAGGATTAGGTCGGCATATCCTTGTTATTGGGGGGGGGTGGGGGTGGGAGGGGAGGGGTGTGGAACTAGTATGAAAGTGTAACGTGTTGCAAAGTCATACGATGAGTTTCGGCGTTTTCACTAGCAGATATCGGGAAAAAATGGCAGGGAAAGTTACAGAAGTATGACGCTTACCTAAAGCTATGCTCACAATATCGAAATGTACTATAATCATACTATGTTTGTTATAACTACATTTTCACGATACGGCTGAGGAAGAAAAAAAGAATATATTTATGAGCTTTAGAGACTGACATGAATATTTAAGCTGGTGATCATGAATATAAAGATACAGGGTATGTGTGTCGTTGGCTGGTTCTAGCCGAGTAGAGCTAGGCGGAGAGCTCTATGGTGCAGTTTTTACAAACGAAGTTGAAAGATCAAGGAAATGAGCTATGATATTATTCTCTTAATAGATGGGATATAAGCAGTATTGGTGCTCAGGACACAATTAATAGAGTGAATGCCCTTGTTTAAAAGGTAATTAGTTAAGGGCATAGGCAAGGGTCTTGAGATAAGCGTGCGGCATGAAAACTGAGTGGGTAAAGTTATGGTATAAATACAACTCAAGATTAATTTAAGGTGGGGGGGGGGGCCTTACTTGTCTTAGACGCAGAGAGAGCGTTACTTGTTTTGGTTAGGGGAAGCATTAGTATGTTTTGGATATGAGAATGTCATGCTTTGGATAGAGTTTTCCGGTAGTAACTGTTTTTAGTAGAGGCGGTTTAGATTAGTCTATTTTTGGTTAAGATGAAGTGGTTAGGCTGGGACAGTTTGATGAGTTTTGTTGTTAGAGGAGACTTTCCTGGTGGAATATTTGTAGGTATGTCTCTCTTGTTGTAAGTAAACTGTAAGGTTTCTTCCCATATCGCGTTGAATATTTCACGCCGGGAATTGTCGTTGTATTTGTCTTTCCAGGCTTGTGGGCTACGTTTCCATCCTCAAAATATCATCTTTCATCCGGCCCACTAATAAATGTGGTATCCAGTATTTTTGAAACCAGTAGCTTTGCTTGAGTTTCTCTTGGAATGTTATATGTTGGTGAATTTGACTGACTGCAGGTTTCAGTGTAGTACAGTTATTACTTCGTGTTCTGCTGAAGAACTGTGGAGAGCCCGGTGTTGTGTTGCGGTGAGATTAGTTAAGTAGCAGATTTTGCAAATTTGTCTCAACATCGAAGCAAGAAGATGAGAAAGTAACAAGAAAATAATAGTTTAGGCAGCAGCGACACAAACTGTAAGAAATGAAGCAGTTTTTATTCAATGTGGAAGTCTGACATGTAACAGCAGTCTGACATATAACAACGGGCTGACATATAACAGCAGTCTGACACATAACAACAGGCTGACAAATAACAGCAGTTTGACACATAAAAACAGGCTGACATATAACACCAGGCTGGCACATAACAACAGTCCGACATATTAATAGCGGTCTGACACATAACACCAGGCTGACATATAACAACAGTCTGACGCATAACAGCAGTCTGACACATAACAGCAGTCTGACGCATAATAGCAGTCTGACACATAACAGCAGTCTGACATATAACAACAGGCTGACATGTAACAGCAATCTGACATATAACAACAGTCTGATACATAACAACAGTCTGACACATAACAGCAGTCTGACACATAACAGCAGTCTGACATATAACAACAGTCTGACATATAACAACAGTCTGACATATTAATAGTAGCCTGAGACATAACAGCAGTCTGATATATAACAGCAGTCTGACATACAACAGCAGACTGACACATAACAACAGGTTGACATATAACAGACATATTCTTCTTCAGAGAACAAGCTGTTCGTATGTGAGGCTTCTCGTTCCCTTCCACTTTCAACAGGAATATAGAGAACACATCCTTGTACTGACAGGAATATAGAGAACATGTCCTTGTACTGTCAGGAATATAGAGGATATATGCATCCTTGTACTGACAGGAATATAGAGGATATACGCATCCTTTTACTGACAGGAATATAGAGGATATACGTATCCTTGTACTGTCAGGAATATAGAGGATATACGCATCCTTGTACTGACAGGAATATAGAGGATATACGCATCCTTGTACTGACAGGAATATAGAGAATATACACATCCT
The DNA here is from genome assembly GCA_009760885.1 of Achatina immaculata. Classification (NCBI taxonomy): domain Eukaryota; kingdom Metazoa; phylum Mollusca; class Gastropoda; order Stylommatophora; family Achatinidae; genus Lissachatina; species Lissachatina immaculata. The sequence goes on along the minus strand of CM019693.1, from coordinate 1,291,515 downwards.
TGTACTTACAGGAATATAGATGATATACACATCCTTGTACTGAAGGAATATAGAGGATATACGCATCCTTGTACTGACAGGAATATAGAGGATATACGCATCCTTGTACTGACAGGAATATAGAGGATATACGCATCCTTGTACTGACAGGAATATAGAGGATATACACATCCTTGTACTGACTGGAATATAGAGGATATACACATCCTTGTACTGACAGGAATATAGAGGACATACACATCCTTGTACTGACAGGAATATAGAGGACATACACATCCTCGTACTGACCTCATAATGAAAGGAAAACAAGAAGAAACTACCTTTAATGTTTATCTATCGCCAGGGAAAAAAAAGATAAATAAACTAGAAAAGGTTTGGAGATTGGTTATTATTATTATTCCCCTTTGACCACAATGCATTGCGTGTTTGTAGATGTTTGTAAACACAGCGTCACAAAGAAATTGACGAGAATAGATCTTTCAAAGTGTTTTATCGAAAGATAAAATCTTGCTACCTGTGCACTGAAACAACATCAAACGTACATACTGCGCCTTTAAATCACTGCAGAGCACGTGACTGAGATCATATAATCTCACACAGGATTAAAATAACATGATTTCATAAGATCAGGATCAACTTATCTCAAGCAAGATAAGAGTAACACATGATTACATAGTATCAGGATTATCTAACCTCACACACGACTAGAATAACGCATGATTAGGATAAAGATTATCTAACCTTATATACGATTAGAGAAAACATGATTACATAAGGATTATCACATGATAATCTAACTTCATGTACAGTTGGAATACCACATGATTACATAGTATGAGGATTATCTAATCTCCTATACGATTACAATAATACACGATTACATAGTACCAGGATTATCAAACCTCGTTCACGATTAAAATAACACGCGACTACAAATATACAACGACATACAGTTCATAAATAAAACACTGACAGTCAACTTCAGGCATAAATGAATGGGATCACAATAAATTAAATCAGTGGTTCCCAAGCTTTTACAAACTGTCCCTGTGACTCCTAAGCTTCATGCCTAGCCACTATTCCCATTCAATTCTCCACTACCAACCACAATCCTTTTTTTTCGTTTTTTCGATCACTTTGTCACATGTGGCTACCATTTTCCTTTACTACCACCTAGATTCATCCCACCCCCCTAACCTCGAGGAAGGAAGGCCGCGAAGCCGCGCATTGTGGGAACTACTGAAGTAAATGAACAAGAACATATACAGCACTAGAAACAACGCAGAATATACAGAAGTAAAAAAAAACACAGACACACATGTCTATAGAGGAATAACTAAGAAAACACAAAGGAGCAATGTAAGTGTCGTTCCTCCCCCCCCCCCCCCTTTTCCCTTTTTTCGAAAGTTCGCTTTACGTCATTTCACTTTTACGAAAGCATTAGTACCTGCTTTCTCTTACCAAGCTCCTTTATCACTGTGAGAAGACACACAGCAGCTGAGGAAGCTGGGTAATGGGGCAGAGATCGCCCGCCACAGACCCCATGGTGGTGGAGTCTGGTAAAGAAGTACAACACACCTCTTGCTTTTTAGCTCCACTCTGGAACTGAAAAAAAAATAGCCGTCATAACCGGTTCCCATTTCCGATACGATGTTGTACCTCAACACCCTCACAGCATCGGCTGCAAAAGACCACTGGGTCGCAGTTCCAGGGATATAGCACAAGACAAGACAAGACAAGACAAGACAAGACAAGACAAGACCACCATCTGGCACAGGAGAGACAAAGAGCGAAAATCTGCAAACCTCCGGCTCGGAAAACAATGAAAGTCACGCTCACTAATCGAAACATGTCCGGAGATTTTCGCGCTTAGGGGAAAAAAAAATAATGAAAAGCAAAACATAACTTCTTCGCTTTACGTCATTTCGGCTTATGAAAGCTTTGAAAGGAGCCACCTGTTTTCAGACATCGGGGAAACGTGTACAAACATAAACATTCCTGATTTTAACAACAACAACAACAACAGCAACAACAGCAACAGCAGCAGCAACAGCAACAACAACAACAACAACAGAATAACATTATATAAAGCGCAACATTCGAAACACAGTAATATTATACACAGAACTATAAGCAGGCAGCATCGCCAACAAATGTGTAAAAGCATGCAGCCTCAGAAGCTCACATTAACGTAAAAAACCGCAAGATTAACGAATGCCAAATATAGAAACTAGACAATATGCCCTCCCCCCCCCCCCTTTCTCTCTCCAAGAAAATGACAGCAGTACCCTCGGAAATTCCCATTTCCTTCCCCAATATTTAGCCTAAAATGTCGTAACTCTCTCTCTCTCTCTCCCCCCCCCCTCTCTTTCTCTCTCCTCTGTCTTCCAGAGTTTTCCCAAACCTCTCATGGAATGTTGAAAGAGGAAACTAAAAAAATGAACGAAACAACCAGCATCGAAGTAGGCTTTGACAATAATGACAAAACAGCTAACGATTTTTTCCTCTCTGCCCGGTGGACAAGAATCTTGCAGCTCTTTAAAGTATTTATTCATCTGCAGGGAAACAGTGGAGATACGAGAAAAGAGTTTGGGGAAATGCAATATCTGAAAAAAGCCCTGTGGACGTTTCAGGTGAAGCAAGCGATGCATAAATAGTTAATTCAAGAAAAGTGTATAAATAAAGAGGAAATGGCCTTGTTGTGTGCGCCTTGAAGACGATAGAATTTGCGACGATGTTAGGGAAAGAAAAGACGGAAAGAAAATAGATTAAAAAAAAAGATGGAAGTACATAAGCCGAGGGGGGGGGGGGTTGGAGAGACAGGTCTCCCCCCCCCCAAGGTCAATTAGTATTGTGCCCCCATGCAAACACGTGAAAGAGTGGAAAATAGGGTCACTGCCCCCACCCCCAAATCGACAACCCGAGCCCTAGAGTACAACCCTGGCTGTCTTTAACGAGGGATTAAACACCATAAATGTCCCTAGGCTAAACTTAGCGAGAGCCCTCGGGCCGCCCCCCCCCCCCCCCGATCTTACACTTGTCCACCTCCTGATGTATGGCCTGATTTCCCTTTTAGTCTGTCGCCACCTCTGCTTTTACTATACGACTTTGTACTACACAGAACAATCGCAGCTGACATGTCACTGTCTTTTGGACAACATAACGTGCTAATACAGCAAATAACAGTTATAAATGACCGTGATATCAAGCAATAATCTATACTTGCGTATAGTTTTTCCACCTCTACGCTGGGCCTCCTGCCCTTCCTGGCTCCCAGAAAAAAAAAGCAGAGATGACAACTAGAAGGGAGATCAGGCCATATATCTGGAGATGGACAAGTGTAGGTCAAAGAGGGCGAGAGCCCTTACTAAGTTTAGCTTAGGGGCATATGTGGTGATTAATCCGTCACTAAAGAGAGGCTGTTGAATCTGAAGCTAACCCGCCACTCTCTCTCTCTCTCTCTCTCTCTCTCTCTCTCTCTCACCCTTTCCGCAGGCCTGTCCATCAGAATAGTTTGCTGGATTTGGGTGTGCAAGTTTCGTGTAGTGATTTAAGAGTGTGAAAATCAATTGCTGAAGGATAATCTTTTGTGCTTAAAATATTGTTCAGTCAGTCTTTTGCACGTCCCTTCCGGAACTCTGCCTCCCTAACAGCTCTCCTGTAGGCCTCTCGGTTGTAAGCAAGATGTCCCGCTGCTGATACAGTTTTACAAAGCGATAGAGAGAGAGAGTGAGAAAAGGGAGAAAAAGCACAAATAATGAAAAAACATACATCCAATATTTCGGCGTGAGACTTTTTCAAGGATTACATACAAAAACAAACACAACATATACTAATAAAAGAAGAAAAATTAAAATGAACAACTTCGCTTTGTGGCATCCCTCCTTGTACACAATACAGCAGAATGCGTGTTAAAGACAAGGCTGGGAGACCACAAAGGAAAACAAATTGAACCAATCGGATGTTAGCGGCGGTGAAAGGGAGATAACGATGCGGGTGTGAGGGGGTGGGGGGACTCGGGAAAGAGATCAGGAGGCAATAAATACCGTTAGGCCGCTATAGAAGAAGGGGGGGGGGTAAAGAAAGGAAGTTTGGAGATAACGTGAAACTGCTATTTATACTCTACTTTCTTGTCTTATCCCCGTCTTATCTTGTCTTATTTCACTAAATTTCTTCATTTATCTTGTAGAGCAGGAAGAAGACACAAGGAAAGAAGTTAGAACCAGAACAGCAAATGCAGCATTGGCCTTTAAGAATCTGGACAAAATATGAAAACGAAAACTCCTAAGCATGGAGACAAAAAAAAAACAACTTAGGTTATCCAACTAAAATGTAATACCTTATCCTTATGTATGCTTGTGAAAGCTGGAAAAACAACCAAAGAAATAGAGAGCACATTCCACGCATCTGGGGAAAAAACATATGTCTAAGACAAATACTCTTTATACAACGGAATGAACTCAAGACCAAAACAGGGATAAGAGAACTAAGCGTGTTTGTAAACAGTCTCGGCCAATGATCACGAAGGTGGGGGGGGCATATTTTGGTCATGTGGTGAGAAGAAACAGTCAGAGAATCACAAAGCAAACCATAAAACTGGAAACATCTGGAAAAAAGAAAGAAGCCGACTTAAAGAGACCCTATAAGAGAGAACTGACAGGAGAGGCTAAGATGATTGTCATCAAATCCGTTGACGAGATTGAGAAGCTCGCCGAGAATAGAGACTTACAGAAAGACATATTATGAGTCCTGTGTGACGCCTTACGGCACGGGAAGGATGTAAGAAGTAAGTCATGACGAGACTTTTGTTTGTGACTCCTCGTGTATATATATATATATCACCCTCTCCCTCTCAGATGTATCTAAAAAGCGTTCAGTTAAGAACAGGTTTCATGTAATGTTGTAACAAAATATTACATTCACAAGTCTTCACTGTGACGCAGACCCCACGAGAAGATTATTTCTACGGCTTTGTTCTTGTCTACCCAGTTCGTCGATCGGAGGGGTCCTCGATTTAATCCTTCATAATATTTTCATAAAAGATCTGTCTAGCTGTCGAATCTGATTCCCCTGATCTTCGTTTTCCCGTTTAATCGATAACAGGAGCTTTATAATTCCCCCCCCCCTCCCACCAACAAACATTTACATATGGGATTTAAATTACAAAAAAATTATTTCCTTTATTTCTATTTTCAGTGTCATCTTTTCTTTCTCGTTTTTTATTCTTTATATTTTCATACTTTCTTTTCGTGAGCGTGACATGAACAAGGAAATCTATTATTACAAGTTTCTTATTATTTTTGTCATGCCTTAGAATTGTTTTAAAATAAATTTTATTATTTCTTATTTAAGTTATGTACAAAATGTATGTAACTGATTTTTGTTTCATCCGCCAGGAATGAATGCTATTATAAACGATCTGTAGATCGTTACAGAGGACTAGATAAGAAATGAAATGTAAAATATTTATCTTCTTCATTCAGTTAGCTGTTTTTTGTTGTTGTTGTTGTTTTTTGTTTGTTTGTTTGTTTTTTTTTGCAAACTAAATTGCATCATCATGGGAGAATAATGTCAACAATCTTGTAATTTTGTTTTCTTACTAAAAAAATCAGATTATGCGTTTTTGATATCTGCTCACTACAAATAAAAATCTCGTTATAAGCATACGCCTGTGCTATGAAACGAAACTATCTATGCACACGCACAACAAAACAAGGATAGCAACCACCCTGCCCTTACTGTCTGACAAACTGACGTAGAAAATTATGCTATTACAAATTACCAGAGATATTAGCCGTGAACATGCTGCGTCAGAGATAATTCTATCAGAAAGAACTGACCACGTCAGAGATTACATTGTCAATAAAGTCAGAGACTCACAGCTGGTGAAGACCTTGCGATGTTTATTTTAACAGGCTATTGCGACACAACTGGCTAGAGCTCGTTTTGAGTTTTGAACACAGCATTATGTGGTTAGAACTCGGAAAAAATATCACATACGAAGCACTTTTTAACATGAGGTAAAGAAATATGACCTGGGACTTGAACTACGGACTATGATAGGACGAGCAACCGTCTATCCATGAGAGAAAAAAAGTGTATTAATCAACTCATTCACCTCGCTATCAAACGCCATTGTGGTGGAGTGTGGTGGTGCGAGATAGCTAAGTTTATTAATGCGCTGTTTTCTGGTGGCTAGACCGTTGCTCGTCCTACCGGAGTCTGCCGTTAAAGTGTTAGGTAATCTCGTGTCATTTTTCTTTCTCTCACGTTTAAAAGTGCCTTTGTCTATGACATTTTTTCGAGTTCTAAATATATAATGCTGGTCTCTTTGGAGGTGGGTATCCATGATGTTTCCACTGGTTTGATTGTTCTTTTGTTTCTGGTTGAAAATGATGAACCCAAGTCTCTCATCCATAGTCACAAATTGCTGAAGAAAATTTTGAGTATCTGCAGAAAAATGGCCAAAATTGTCTCTTGACATGTTGAGACGCCGTCGTTTGTGATCAGCTCCAAGAAGTTTCGGGACTCATAGAGCAGAGACCTTTGTCATTTGAAGATCATTGTGAATAATGGCATGAACATGTTCCTGGGAGATGCCCAACTCAGTAGCAATGTACCGCTCAGTTAGTCGTCGATCCTTCATTATTATGTCATGAATTCTGCCGATGGTTTCATCGGTGATTACCGTTCTTGGTCTTCCTGGGCGGGGATCATCTTCCAGATTCTCCTTTCCGTGTTTGAATTGAGCTGCCCATTTCTTCACTGTGGTGTAAGAAGGAGCACTCTCCTCTAGAGTCTCTACCGTATGGATCTCCTTCGATGATAAGCCCTGGATGCAGAGATAGCGAATGACTGCTCGATGAGAAATTGTATCCATTCTCTCAGTTTCTGCCACCCCCTTAACACTTCAGTAGCCTGTAGAAAAACTGGTTGCAGTTAATTTCTTGAAACTTGGCGTTTAATCTTACATTAACCTGATCTACAAATGCACCTAATATCAACTGTGTGTTTCAAGTATTTGTACCTTAGGCCGAGAACTTATCAATCAACCCTCGTAGCCTTGACATGCTGCTACTGAAATATGCAAGAAAGGAGTGTGGGAGTGTTGTTATTGTTGTTATTGTGGTTCGTGGGGCCTTCACTCCACGCAGCCCCCCACCTGTCTCTGGCGCCGTGCTCGAGGATCATATAGTTCATTGTCAGTATTTCGTGCCAACATGACTGAACTTCTAACTTCCAACAAAACTGCCAGCAACGCATAGTTGCCCAAAGATGACATCATCGACGTAGCCTGTGTTCTTATTTCTTTATTTTATTGCTTTCCCATAACATCTTCAACATCCGTCAATTCTGGGTTTTATTTTTTTTTGAATATTAAAAATACATTTCTGTCAGACGGACTGACCCCCCTCCCAGGTGGATTGTCTACTGTTTCTCTTTATTTTTCCTATTTTTGTGTTGCTATGTTTTTTTTTTTTTCGTTATCGTCCTAATTGGTGCTCAAGTTGAATTTCCCGTCTTTGGCGGGAATTTCCCGTCCTGTGCTTTTTTATATTGGTATACTTTTTTTTTCTATCAGTAGACTTCCCCAGATTTCCAGTCATAGTGTCCCCAAACTTCCAGTCACAGTGCCCCCAAACTTCCAGTCATACTGTCCCTCAAACTTCCAGTCATACTGTCCCTCAAACTTCCAGTCACAGTGTCCCCAAACTTCCAGTCATACTGTTCCCAAACTTCCAGTCATACTGTCCCCAAACTTCCAGTCATACTCTCACCAAACTTTCAGTCATACTGTCCCCAAACATCCAGTCATACTGTCACAGAGTGTTAATGCCCATGTTTTCTTCGACATGTTGACACATTTGGAAATGACCTGGGATTTCAAAATGATAGCCATGGTACTCTCTCTCTCTCTCTCTCTATATATATATATATATATATATATATATATATATATATATATAACCTAAAACTAATCTGTAATTTATCATTAAAAAAAAACAAAACAAACTACAGCCCTCATATATCGAACAGTGTGGTCTGCCTCAGACGAGCGGTTGGTTCTGTAATGTCTTTTAGAACCTGCATATGAACTCACCTCAGTGGCATTCGGGACAGAAGAAAATACTGCACATTAGATCTTTGCCTACTGTACTAGATCTACGATAACACTAAATATCTGCTTGACATTTGATGTATAAATTAGACGCAGCTTAGTTGTAACAACTGCAGCCAAATTACTGTCATTGAACTTTTCTTCAAGGTCTCTACAAAAAAAAACAGCATTTGTTCTTTTGAGTAGTTTTTCTGTCAATTAAGCCCTCGTTACTGCACAGACAGAAAATTCCTTTTAGTTCTCAGTGGGAAAAGTTGTTCTAGTAAATTATAATCGAATAATTCGTTATCTTAACGCAAATGTTTTTATTTTTTTAACTGTGTCATGTGACGTCTCCTTTCCACAACGCCGTCCTTCTCACAGCTTCCCCTGAAGGCAATGCGGTTTTTGAGCAAGTTGACCAGCATCTGGCAATGACATATTCAGACTTTCCGTGATGCCCCGAGTCCATCTGCGAAGAGGTCGCTCCTTTTGCCCTAATGTCGGACACTGTGCCTTCTACTTCCAACCTCACAAAGAAATTATGCTTCTTGGTGTGGCCGAAGTATCTCATCTTTATAACTTTGATGAATGAATGATGTTTACTTTTACAGGGTAAAGAACTGAGCACGCAGGACTACGTGCAGCATAGTCTCTTGTATATTATGATAATAATATTATTAATGTTCTTATTGTTATTATTATTACTATTGGGACATTTATTATAATTTATTATTTCTGATAATATAAAGTAGGTCAAAGATGATGGAAGATTTGAGAGAAACACTCCCACGGTAGTAGTAGCAATTTCATGACAATGACAGGATGGACACCGATAATAAAGGCAGATTAAAGAGATACACCCAGGTCATAATAGTCCTGACACGACTAAACTGAATGGTTAAATCAACAATATGACCACCCTGTCATTGTCATGAAATTGCTACCACTACCGTGGGAGCGTTTCTCTCAAATCTTCCATCGTCTTTGATCTACTTTCTACGTATCAGTAACAATAAATTATAATAATTATGCCAATAGTAATAATAATAATAATAAAATTAATAACAATAATATTATCCTATTATACAAGAGACTATGCTAAATGTAGTCCTATCATTCCAAGCATACCAAAGAGGAGTGTAGTCCTATCATGTCGTAGAGAAGAGAGTGGTCCTATCATATCATAGAGGACAAAGTAGTCCTAGCATTCCTAGCATACCAAAGAGGAGTGTAGTCTTATCATGTCATAGAGAAGAGAGTGGTCCTATCATATCATAGAGGACAACGTAGTCCTAGCATGTCATAGAGGACAGCGTAGTCTTATCATATCACAGAGGAGAGCCTAGTCCTAGCATGACATAGAGGAGAGCGTAGTCCTATCATGTCGTAGAGAACAGCGTAGGCCTATCATGACACAGAGGAAATCGTAGTCCTAGCATGTCATAGAGGAGAGCGTAGTTCTATCATGTCGTAGAGGACAGCGTAGTCCTATCATATCTTAGAGGAGAGCGTAGTCATATCATATCGTGGAAACACTTATGATCATATAATGACATAGAAACACTTATAAGTGGTAGTCATAGATACAGTGTTGGTGCTTATAACTTGCTTGACATTATGGCATACAAGAGGGCGAAGTGGTCAGAAATCAAGCTTACCGATCTTTCCTTCCCCAGTTCCAGAAGAAGCTAGGTACCTATTTGGTGACGGATTTGAACCAACGACATCCTCGGGAGGCCAAGCCAGCAAATTTTGAAAAAATAAAAGGAATGTTTTCCAATCTCTCATGGCAAGTCTCCAGTTGAAAGGAAAGCCACTGTCTCCAAATAGCAAGTCAGGTAGAAAGTCGAGTGGTTCTCAAGTCAAGTGTTCAAAATCGAACTCAAGTCCGAGTCGATTGTTTCGTGCATACAGATCTGGTAATATGTGAGAAAACTGATACCATAAAAAACTGAAATCTATCTGGAGCGTGGATGAAGCGGTGAACGTGGAAGTTCATCCATTGAAGCAAACGTCACATATTTCTTGATAAGTTGCATTGCTGGATTAATATGCAGGATAAACACACACACAAAACTTAAATATTTTGGACACATTAAACGTCATGAGAATTTAGAGAAAACCGTCATGGAAGGGTACATAATGCTAAAAAAAAAGAAAGAGAGGAAGACCAAGGCGACGATGGCTGCAAGACATCGTTGATGATCTGCAAATGGATGAATCAGCATCAGGGCATCTTGCTCACAACCGAGAGCCCTACAGGAGAGCTGTTAGGGAGGCAAAGTTTCACAAGGACATGCAAAAATGACTGAACTGACTGATGCACTGCGGATTTCTGTGATTGGGATGGCTTAAAAAAAAGAAATCATCAGTCTAGTTCTTTTGCTACTGTTCATCTCTCAAATCTAGCTCTAAATCACTGAAGTCCGTGTTCATCAACTCAAGTTCGTAACTCAAGAAATATATCCTTTGTTGTTTGAGAAGTCGTTAAAATAAAAAAAAATGTATCGAAACTCACCCAAACCAGATGTAATTTCTCCTTTTCCTACCGCATTTGTGCTTACATTTTCGGTGTCATCCTTTTTCCCGCAAGACCTGATAAATCTCCGGCTTATCTTATCCGATCTCATTCTTGGACGTCTCCAAAAACACCAAAATCTATCCTTTTAAAAATATGTCCTCATTGTACTGTACTACAATTTTAAATTTCATTGTTACTCCCATTCAGTAGCGCTTATATATATATCAATGATACATCAAGCAAGAAAAATAAAACGATCTGAGATGAAGGAAACTTTTATCTGGACACAGATTACGACATCAAGTTCTTAATATGCCTACCTAACATGATAGTCTCCCTCACTTCTCGCGTACTCATCTTTCGCCACCGTCGAAACTCGAAGACTCTGCCATTAGACTACACTGACATCCGAACACTGACTGTACCGAGACCTTCACACGCGAGCTGCAGGAATCTAATAACATGAAACAAATGTCCTGGCAGAGCTCTAATTTCACATGTCCTGTCTTTATCCATTTACCGGATGGATATTTTTTTTTATCCAGCATCCACATGGAACTAAATTTTACAAAAGAAAATGGAAAGAAAAGCCATATCAAACGCCATATTCCTCCGCCATCTGCCATATTAACATGACAAAAATGTACAATAGAAGATGTAATTGAATGTCCCTGTAAATCAATAATTACGTGCAATGTAATGAGAAAATTACAACAGAAGGGGAGGGTCCCCCCCCTTTCTCTCTCTCCTACAAGCATTCTAGAAAAGGATGCTATGTCTCGCAGGAATTTCACACCAAAATGGGCGTCTCTAAGAATCACGCACAGGTGGAAAAGTGCAATGGAAGACACGAAAGGAGAACTCCGCTAAAGCAGATATCGAAGCTCTGACGAGTTGCATTATTGTTTAGACATGCAAGTCACTGCATTGTCTCCCTTCACTCTGCGATAATACTTGCCTTCTATATACAAGATGAACTGATAAAACAGAATAACCTATGGGAACTCATTTTTAAATAGTTTAGGAGCCGAAAAAAAGGGAAAGGAAATGACATACATTGAGGGTCATTTCTGAATATTAATTGCTGAGTGATAGAGAAACCCACTACAGCATGCACAGCTAATGTCTATGTCTATGTCAGTCTGACCGTTGCATTAAACAATGGCTGCAGAACCCTTTACAAGACGAGAGCATCAGTTCTTTTGTTCCGTTCCAAGGTATTAATGTAATTAGGCAAATGTCTGTGCAAAATAATTCGCTTTTTGTGATAATGTAATCATTTTATTCTAACCCAGTGAATATTTCGAGATTAACTATCTATCTATCTATCTATCTATCTATCTATCTATCTATCTATCTATCTATCTATCTATCTATCTATCTATCTATCTATCTATCTATCTATCTATCTATCTATCTATCTATCTATCTGTCTGTCTGTCTGTCTGTTTATCTATCTATCTATCTATCTATCTATCTATCTATCTATCTATCTATCTATCTATCTATCTATCTATCTATCTATCTATCTATCTATCTATCTATCTATCTATCTATCCTTTTGTCTGTGTGCCTGTGTGTCTGCATGTCTGTCTGTCCGTTTATTTGCCTGCCTGAATACCAATTTACATACCTACCTACCTAAATACCTACCTAAGTACCTACCTACCTACCTACCTACCTACCTATTTCTTTGTCTGTCTAACTATTCTAGTCTAAATACAAGTTTAGCCAAATTATTGTATTTTCGTATCTGGAATAATAATTATATTGCTCTTCCTACGATTACATATGCCTGTGAGACCTGGACACTTAACAAAACAGCTGAGAAACACATAAATGCCTTTGAATGTAAATGCTACAGAAGAGTTCTTCAAATATCATGGCCACAAAAAAGAACGAATATATCCGTACTATAAGAACTTAATACTGAAGCAGGTTGGCTAGTAAAGAGGATTAAAGAGAGAAAACTTATATTTTGGACACTTTAAGAGTCATGAGATTTTAGAGAAGACAGTCTTGGAAGGGTACATAATGAGGAAAAAGAAGGAGAGGAAGATCAAGGCGAAGACGGCTGCAAGACATCGTTGATAATCTACAAATGGATGCATCAGCAGCAGGCCATCTTGCTTGCAACCGAGTGGCCTACAGTAGAGCTGTTCATTCATTAATTTGCATGTCCCCTGCGAAACTTTGCCTCCCAAACAGCACTCCTGTAGGCCTCTCGGTTGTGAGCAAGATGGCCTGCTGCTGCTGCTATAGCAGTATGCTCTTGGCTAGGGGTTATAACCAGGATTGGTATTTAGGAAATAATTAATAGAGTGATTACCCTTGTTTGAAAGGTAGGTTGGTTGAGACCATTGAGCGGGGATCTTGGGATAAGCGTGCAGCATGGAAAAAACTGAGTGGGTAGGGATAGTATAAATACCACTCACAATTAGTCTAAGGGGAGCCTTACTTGTTTGTGTTGTAGGAAGAACCTTACTAGTTTGGATGTAGATGGAGTCTCGTTTAGGAAGAGTTTCTAGCAGTGGCACTTTGTTGGTAGTTAGTTGGATGATTTAGTTTTTCTTGCGATGGCTGAGGTTTTGGGTGGAACGTTGTAAGTATGGTTTTATGAGTATAAGGACATTGTAAGGTTTTCGCCCATATGGCGTAGAGTTCTCTCACGCCGGGCATTGTCATTGTAACTTCTGTTAGCCTGATGGGCTACGTTTCCATCCTCATGAGTTCACCCCTCATTTTTTCCATCAGTAAAAGTGTGTTGTCTGAATTTATATAAACTACATCACTGGCTTTGTTGGAACTCTCATTGTTTGACCAGTTTTGTTTATGTTGGAAGACTGCCAAGTTCAGTTAAGTTGTTGTATCAGTATTATTCTGTGGAGTTGGAAGCCTGGGAGTCTTGTTGGATTTTCTTAGTGTGTAACATAGAAAATTAGGTTGTTCTATAACACCAACAAGAAGAAAATTATAAGATGAAACTGTACTCCACAAGAAGATTTAATCAACCCAATAGAAAACAATTTCAGATGTAGCCTAGAAAACAATTTTAGTTGGCGCCAATACCATTATAGTGGTGCCTTAGAATTGATAAATAGTAATTCTGTTACACTGCATCAATTTGCAGATCGTCAACGATGTCTTGCAGCCATCTTCGTTTTAGTCTTCCTCTTTTTCTTTTTCCCATTATGTATCCTTCCAATACGGTCCTCTCTAAATTATCATGACGTTAGAGCTGTTAGGGAGGCAAAATTCCGCAAGGGACATGCAAATGACTGACTGACTGACTGACGATTACAACTACAAACGAGGTTTGTCCTCTGTTAGTAATTGTTTTGTTGTGATATATAATATGTTAAATTTGCCAGAGTGGAGAAGAATGGCTGTAAGATGACCGAAGAATGGTTATAAAATGACCGAAGAATGGTTGTAAAATGACCGAAGAATGGTTATAAAATGACCGAAGAATGGTTATAAAATGACTGAAGTATGGATAGTTAAAACAAATAATGGTTTACAATTTCATATGAATATTCACAGAATGTACATCACGGACGGAGGTGGGACATCTTTGCTTATGTGATATATGTCCCTTTCATCGCAGTTGTTGTCGTTACCTTTTAGGTTGCTTAGACGGAATTTCTGTGTCAGAACCTAGTTCCTTTTTCCGGGTGTCACGATTTTCGACCAGACGGGAACTGGTGGCTTCGCTATCAAACACTCTTTTGGGAGAGTGCTAGATAGCGAAGTTTATTAATGCACCGTTCTCTCGTGGCCAGACGATTGTTCGTCCTACCGGAGTCCGTGGCTCAAGTCATTTTTATTTCTCTCACGTATAAAAGTGGTTTGTCTATGCAGTTTTTCCAGGTCTTGCCATGCAACATTGTGTTCTGTTACTTTATCATGTATGTTGGAGCTTGTAATATTTCTGAATATCTCTCACCTGAACTTCTGTTCATAAGCCCCTTGGCATTTGGGGGCCTGTTTTTAATGAAAGAGACAGAGAGAGAGAGAGAAAGAGAGAGAAAGAGTGAAAGAGAGAGAAGAGAGAGAGAGTGTGAGAGAGAGAGAGAAGATTGAGTCGAATTGCCCTATGTCATTTATCCCCTAAGAAACCACATGAATAGTGTCATAATATTCGGCAATTCGTACCAATATTTTTGTTGTACACTTAGACATGGAGAATGCTCCGAGAAAATTTATATATTTTATATATTACATAACATTCCCAACATCATCACTCTTTGAAAAAGCCTATATTGTTCACATTCCGAAAAAATTGCAGTAGCGACGACAACTAAGTAATATTTGTGAAACAATACTGACTCATCATTTCACCCAGTACAATCAGTATTCTTTTAGCTCATTTGTTCTCAGCCCTTTTTTGGCTGTTGAACCTGTTTATTTGTCTGAGAACAGCCATAAATCCTCACTGAAAATAAGGCAATATATAGAATCCAGATTATGCTAAGATTTTTTTTTGAATTGAGTCAATCCACATTTTCTAGTCCGTGTACCCTCAAAAATCCTTCCGTGGACCCCTCTCCTCCATGGCTAAGAACCACTGCTCTACTGTCTAAGACAGTGAATAAGTGATAATCATTTCTTACTTCAGACATAAGATTCATCTTCTCGTGTTTTGCAATTTTGTCCTTATAAATTGCTAATAATTTCATCCACAATATTTCACAGACTCCCTCTTTGGGTTTGTTGAATCCAGACTGAAAAATGAAATAGCAGTAGACCAACTTGAACTTTCCAGAGTTAAATAGCATGAAGAAAGGATCTACTGTTGTTGAGAGAGGGGGGCTGGTGAGCCAAGTCGATCTTTAGCAAACAATAACAAGTTGACATTTTACTTTGTCTAATCATGAGCCTGCTCTTTTCTGCAGATTTTCAGCCCAGGAATGAACTGGATTGACGTCGTGGATTTGATAGGCGTGGGGTATGAAACTTCAGTGTTATTCTGTGCAATAACTGGGTCCCTGCACAGTCAGCTACAAAGAGGAGGTAACTCGGAAGATGGCTGCTAAAATCTAGAAACTTGGCCCAGACGAGGGAGCAAGAATGAGGAGATAACTCGGAAGATGGCTGCTAAAATCTAGAAACTTGGCCCAGACGAGGGTGCAAGAATGATATTTTTAAAAAAAAAACTTGGTAAAATGGACGGCGCTAACCTCCTTTCTCTTATTCTGTAAAAGGCACGCAAGAACAGATTTATATTTATGCCCGAAAACTTACAGTCGCTAATGACTTATGCACGTAAATCGACGCATGCGAACTGCAAAATAATCATCAACATGTGCCATGCCCGGAGGCGTTTGCAACCATCTGTCTCCACAGTTTCAGATCTTTCATGTTTAACGTCAGTTCTGTAGTTGTGCTTCTCCCACGCCATTTTGTCATGTTATCTCGCTTGGTCTACCTCTCCCTTTCCTGCCTCAAATTTCCCCCCGTTTTCACGATATTTTAGATTCCTTCCTCTTCTCATTATATGACCTTGACTGTCTCTCCCCCCCCCCCCCCCCCCCCCCCCCCCCCCCCCCCCCCCCCCCCCCCAGTGTGTTCATTAAGGTTCGTTTCTCCTTGGCTTTTCTTAGGCATTCTTTATTTGTTATTTTAGTTGACCATGGCATTCTTCACATTCTACTTTTTGTTATTTTAGCTAACCATGGTATTATTAATATTCTACATTTGTTATTTTAGCTGACCATAGTATTCTTCACATTCTACTTTTGTTATTTTAGCTGACTATGGTATTATTAACATTCTACTTTTGTTATTTTAGCTGATCATGGTATTCTTAACATTCTACATTTGTTATTTTAGCTGACCACGGTATTATTAACATTCTGCATTTGTTATTTTAGCTGACCACAGTATTCTTCACATTCTACTTTTGTTATTTTAGCTGACCATGGCATTCTTAACATTCTTTATTTGTTATTTTAGCTGACAACGGTATTCTTAACACTCTTCATAGGAATCACATTTCAGTTGTTGTTATTGTTGTTGTTGTTGTTAGTGACCATGATTCTCTCCAATTTTGACTCGAAATTAAAAAAAAAACAAAACACCCAAACAAACAGACAGCTCTTCTAGTGGCCTTTAAATGAAAAATAAACACTTACGTAAGTCGAATCCTCCAAGAATAAACCCATCTCCCGAGATATGAAAGGAGAATAATTTAATTTGATTGAGTAATGTGGAGGAAATTATACCTACCAGCCATCAGTGGCTTACAGGGTAGAGTGCCCGTGACGTGGATGAAAGAGGGCCAGACTGAGGGATATTAAGTTTCCTGAGAATTTCGACACACATGTTAAAAATGTTGGTTTGGGGGGGGGTGGGGGTGGGGTTGTTTCAACTAACGTAGACTGTTATAAAATTATATTTACCTCATACGGACAGTTTTTTTTTTCCTGAGCGTCTCAAAAAGTACATTCTCAGCACTTTTATTATTATATTTCCGACATTTTAATGACAAGGATACTGACAAGGATACTGACAAGGATACTGCCGATTTCTGCCTTCCTTCCTTCCACGCCCTCCTTACATATATCTTGGGCATCGTGGCCCTCTATTTGTTTCTAACCTGGGCCTTTTTCTTCTGTCTGTCTCCAGGTGTAGTCCATCTTTTTTAAAAAAAATCTCTGCTTTAAGACTCCTTCGTCAGAACACTGTCGATTGCGAGCACACTTGTATCGCCTCGGACTGTCATACACCGCCAACCGTCAGATAGGTCTTGGAACTCCATAGCACGTCCTGGAGTTCTGTCACTTCTACCAAGAAGCCCGACTCTGGCCACACGAAAATGTGGGTGGTGAGGTGGGGGGGGGGGTTGCAAAGAATATAAAATCTGAGGCCCAAAGCAAGATCTTAAAAAAAAACCCACGATTTATTCGGATAATAAGTATACATGTCCGAGAATAGAACCATGGAATGCAGAAGAACAAGAAGAACAGTAACAAGAAGAACAATAACAAGAAGAACAATAAAAAGAAAAACAGTAACAAGAAGAACAATAACAAGAAGAACAACAAAAACAATAACAAGAAGAACAACAAAAATAAGAACAATAACAAGAAGAACAACAAAAACAATAACAATAAGAACAATAACAAGAATAACAAGAAGAACAATAACAAGAAGAACAATAATAAGAAGAAAATGAAGAACAACAAAAACAATAACAAGAAGAAAAAGAAGAACAGTAACAAGAAGAACAATAAAAAGAAGAACAATAACAAGAAGAACAATAAAAATAAGAACAGTAACAAGAAGAACAACAAAAACAATAACAATAAGAACAATAACAAAAAGAAAAAGAAGAACAATAACAAAAAGGAAAAGAAGAACAATAACAAGAAGAACAAGAACAAGATGACTACAACCTGCTGTGCAGATTCATGCTACCAAGACTAGATAAGCACTGTAAAGGCTGCTTTGCTTAGACAGGCATTTCAAGAAAATGTACAGCAGCCCTCGCATCCACCACACCGTATTGAGAAACACCTGCGTCCATATGAGTTTTCGCCGGTGCTACGGATTCAGTGTATTTATTATATGATCTTCTTTCACAGATGTCAACCACTCATTGCGTGCCTCTGCCTGTATAGGATCTTCTTCAGGTACAGAAACGAGATGTCCAATGAGAATACTAAACGTGACAAGAAGAGACCAAATGAATGACACCATCAGGGCAAAGGCTGCTTGGAGTAACACCAGTGTTATACAACATCCGGAAACAGCAAAATCAAAGGACTTGGCCACATTCTCACGGCTGCTGCCAGACAAAAGAATTGTAGGAAACCGAGGAAGAGGTCGCTTATGCAGGAAATAGAGAGAGGAAATTACAGAAACCTTAAATATCCCATGATATGACGTAAATAGCAGAACCCTATCAAGGCGTCTATTTGTCCCCTCGAACTGAAAATTACACGAAGGAAAGAGACAGGATAAGACAAAACAAGACAGGTCTTCAGTTACTGTACAGTGTGGGGATATGAGTAGCAGGTCGAGGCGCGTGGAGAAAAGTCCGACGTCATCCTGTCCTGAGTTATGGCCCTGATAAAGTTAAGGGTAAAAAAAACCACATTTATATTGATTCTTATCTTACATCCTTCCCATGCGTTAAACTTCACACAGGGCTCGCATGGTAGTTTGCCAAGTTTTCCATTTACATTGATTACATGACTATGAAAAAAAACTTTAATTAAATGCTCATTTATACTAAATTATTCGTTATGGTTACTCATTCTATGCAGCCACGTTTTTCACATTATACAAAAATCATATTTTTGTAATGTTTTGGACCTTGACATAAATTCTATCAGAAAAGGTAAAAGTGTACGCAATATGTCATGAAGCTACAGAACAAAACCAGATAACGCCTTCACTGAGACACAAAACTGAACTTATCAGATGCAGCCGTTCCGTTGTTATTATTAAAGAGGCAGAGTATATGAGACTAAAAGATTCTATTAGGATCATTAGGTCAGCTGTTAAAGCAAAGGTTCTCAGCCGCTGGGTAACACACAATAATTAGTGTATAAGTACATAACTATACACAAAGCACTCCAGTAAAGCTGTGATATCAGAATGTATAAACTAGGAAAAATGTAGGAACAGCTTGTGTCACAAGCCGCCTGGCGCTTGAGAACCGCTGCATTCAAAATTATGGGACGCTGGAGCCACATGGGTTAAACTCGTTGTTTAGCTATACTTAACATTCTCTTCAATCATTATAGTACCTCGCCACTAAGCTCCACCCCTTCTTACTTTTCAAACCTCCTCATCACTTTGCAACCCCTCTTCCCCAATCATCTATTTCAACTTCTCCTGGCTAGGTCAACATTGTATCACTGTCTCTCCCCTTCCCGGTTCCCCATCCACCAACCCCAGTTACAACCCAACGATCACATATCACAGGTCTCCATTTAAAAAGTCTCCACGTTCTACTAAATCCATTTCTGACACACACCGCCGGTCAAGTCACACCTTACAATTTACAACTAAGTACCCTTTTAAATTTTTTTCTCTCTTTTTAGCAGTATTCATGTGAACTTATATTTTATCTCCTCTCCCTATTTCTTCGTCTTGTATGTTTTTGTAGATGATTAAAGCTCACGCCGAAACGTCACAACTTTGTAATCGTTAAGTAATAAAGCTGTTCCTACTTTTTTCCTAGTTTATACATTCTCAACCACTGGGGTATTCCACTTCAGGGGGAGGGAATTTTTTTTTTTTTGGGGGGGGGGGAATTGGGACTACAGACTTACATGCTCAAACTGTTGGAATATTGACATGCATTGTTAAAAAAAGATTAATATTCTAATAGTTTGAGTCTCTCAATCTATTATCCCGGTCCTCCCCACGCCCCACACTCCCACTCAACTCCTAAATTTCTCGAGTCTCCCACTAGTTGAGAAGTTGATAACCCTTGCTTTCAAACAGTTTGGATTCATGTCAGAGTTGATAACCCTTGCTTTCAAACAGTTTGGATTCATGTCAGAGTTGATAACCCTTGCTTTCAAACAGTTTGGATTCATGTCAGAGTTGATAACCCTTGCTTTCAAACAGTTTGGATTCATGTCAGCTAACTCATGACACACAGTCTCTAGCTCACAGATTTGCTTGTTGATCTAGCAACAGTGCATCAGCAGCAGGAACATCTTGCTTACGGCCGAGAGGCTTACAGGAGAGGCTGTTAGGGAGGCAAAGTTCCGCAAGGGACATGCAAATGCTTGACTGACTACAGTTTGAACTGTTCTTGGAGCTGTTGCATTAGGAAAAAGAAGTTTCCAGAAAAAAAATAGAGTAATCAACAACAAATTAATGTCTAATATGTGGGCTAAAATCAGATTAATAATCTTGCAATATTGGCTGATCTTCTTCCTCTTCTTCTTTAGCCTCCCTGGAACCGCCAGCTGGTTTTTTTCTGCATCGGATTCGGTGAGAGTATTGAGGCACGGCATCATGATGGATAGGGGGCGGGTTATGGCGAGTATCTTTTTTTTTCGGTCCTCAAGAGGAGCTAAAAAAGCAGGGGAGGGGGGTGTGTAGTACTTGTTTAACAGACTCCACCACCGTGGGAACTCTGGCGATCACTGCCCCGTTAGCCAGGCTAGGCCTGTTACTGGGGGTACCAACAGAGAAGTGGGACATGATATTAGTCAGCTATGGTTCGCCAACCCTGGCACTACCAACCCAACATTGGTTTGCCAACCCTGACACTACCAACCCAGCAGTGGTTCGCCAACCCTGACACTAGCATCCCAGCAATGGTTTGCCACCCCTGACACTACCAACCCAGCAATGTTTGCCAACCCTGACACTAGCATGGCAGCAATGGTTCGCCAACACTGACACTAGCATGCCAGCAATGGTTTGCCAACACTGACACCAGCATGCCAATTACGGTTTGCCAACCCTGACACCAGCATGTCAGTTATGGTTCGCCAACACTGACGCCAGCATGTCAGTTACTGTTCAGCAACCCTGACATCAGCATATCAGTTACGGTTCGCCAACCCTGATGTCAGTTATGATTCACTGCCTGCCAAATCGGATCCCGTTTCCAAATGTAAAAAAGCACAACAAAATTCTGAACGTATTGCGAATCTTCAGAGAGTGAAGTCAAAAAGAAATGGAAGAAGTTCTAAGCGAGGCTGAGGAAAAAAGAGAAATTATGGCAAAGAGTTCAGAACACGACAATTCAGCTTTGTAGGACATGTTTTGAGAACCGGCAAAATGGGACACCCAGTGACAACGGGAAGAAATGGAGGAACAAAGGGACAGAGGAAGACAAAGAAACAAGATATTTGACGGACTAAAATAGTGGCACAGAGCACAATCCAAAACATAGCTTATAGAAAGAGCAAATGATAGATGGACGTGAAAAATCAGTGACGAGCAACGCCTGACTGGCATGACCCAGAGATAGATAGATAGATAGACAGACAGACAGACAGACAGACAGACAGACAGATAGATAGATAGATAGATAGATAGATAGATAGATAGATAGATAGATAGATAGATAGATAGATAGATAGATAGATAGAGTGAGAGAGATTTTAAAAAATAGTTTTTAAAGTTTATTGTGTACAAATATTTGCATAACATTTTATTGACTATACTGCTGTTAACATTATTAGAAATGCATTTATAATAAATGTTTAACCTTCCTTATTATGCTTTTGCCCCTTCACCTTAGGCTAAACTTGTTTTCCTGGTTGGGGGTTCTCATACTTTCATACTGCCCAGGACCTCGCACTTGCTAAGGCAGACCCTAGAATTACAATAATTGTAAAACAGACAGAGACTCGTGCTAATAATCCAGAACGAAACAGACAGAGACTGACGCTAATAATCCAGAACAAACAGACAGAGACTGACGCTAATAATCCAGAACAAACAGACAGTTTAGAGAACTAACAGAAGAACTGATACGAACGCGACAGACAGGAAGTTACTGTTGTTGGAACATCAAGGTTCCTGTGACATCTCGGCGATCCCAGGATGATTGATGTTTACCTCCGACCTTTTTTTTTTTTACCCCGCCTCCAAGAATAACACCGGAATAATTAAAGAAAACAAGAAATACTTTCTTTTCACAGGGTCGATAAATAGTAAAGATCTAATCTTTCTGGTTTCTCATTCCACTTACCCCAAGTCTGATATAAGTTGGAACTCGATTAAACATATCTGGATTCATCGCGTTCCAGAGAGAAACGTGCTATTGTTATTATTATTATTATTACTATTTTTAAAAAAGATGTTTGAATTCAGAAGAGCCAGAATATAACATTGTGTTTTCAAAAGCAGAATAGCACAAAATTTTGGAGGAAATTATGCAGTGCCGGCTATGATAATTAAATATGGGCACAGAGTAGGATAATAGAAGGTATCCTTTGAGACTTTCAGTGGTTATCTCCAATTCCTTTTTTTTCCTTAAGTCTTTTCTTCTTCTTTTCCTGCTGCTGCTGCTCCTCCTTCTTCTTCATTTCCTCCTCCTCCTCCTCTTTCTTCTTTCTCTTCTTTTCCTCCTCCTTTTCCTCTTCTTCTTCTTTTTTCTCTTTCTCTTCTTCTTCTGCTGTTGCTCCTCCTCTTCTTCTTCTCCTCTATCTCCTCCTAATTCTTCTTCTTTTTGGTCGCGATACCTACTCTCTTGCCACTTTGTACTAAATTAAAAACTTTTACATATTTCTAGTATTTTAAGAAACATAGAATTTCGATCCGCGCACTTTGGAACCTTCA
Source organism: Achatina immaculata (assembly GCA_009760885.1). Lineage (NCBI taxonomy): Eukaryota > Metazoa > Mollusca > Gastropoda > Stylommatophora > Achatinidae > Lissachatina > Lissachatina immaculata. The sequence goes on along the minus strand of CM019693.1, from coordinate 1,268,629 downwards.
AAAAAATAAATAAAATAAAACAAAACTTACTTCCTCCCCCCCCCCCCCCCCGAGATTTAGGACATACCTTATGATGCTGTTCCTGAGTGCCGTTACAGTTATTATGATGGAGTTATGATCTCTGTCAGCGTTGATATGGGTGACTAATGCTGAATCTGAGACTGGTTCAGTCTGGCTGGCTCTCGAAGGATTTGGAGACATGGGGAGATAATTGATGATCCATCCAGGATGTTTGTGTTTGTCAGACACTAATAACGCGCGGACGTCAAGTTTCCATTTATTTCTAAAGGCGGACCGCCGGAATCCGAAGGCTGAGTATTCCTGTTTGGTACTCAAGAAAGCAAACATCATTTGGGAGACATCGTTTTGTTTACAGACTAAATTGGACGTCTTCAAACTGCTGGCAGAAGGGCTGTTAAGTCCTCAGCGATAGCGCTGTTACTTCTCTTTGACCACTGTCGGGGGGTCCAGAAAGGAGGGCGGGGAGTTTGATGAGCCAAAGACGATAAACAGATCGATAGATCCAGCCATGCAGGTGGCGATCAATCCGCTCCCCGGTTTCATTTAGTCTCACCTCGTCGGATCTTGTCCGCGTTTAGTGAAAAAGGAGCCCGTTTGTCCGCCAGTAAAACTACGGTTATTCATTCATTCATTCATTCATTCTTTCTAAACATAATTCAGTTTTTTTTTACACATTCATTCATCTGTCCATTCTCCTAACTTGTAAGCTGTCGACTTCACATCTTCATTGGTTTATTTGTTCTTCTACAAGTTCGCCGATATGTCTAATAGGGGGGTGCCGCTGCTGAATCGCCCCCCCCCCGGGGCCCTGAGAGATACCCCTGTTTTAGCGGCTCAAAACAGAATAACCAATCAGTAGGGCCGGAGTGGGGGCCCATAAATTGTTTTTCACCACTTTAAAATATGCCAAACATAAGCTTTGATCACCGATACACCCGTCATGCAGGGCCCCAATCTTCAACGAGCTTACACAAACCAATCTGCAAATGGAAACATATTTTTCCCTTTTTTTTAAAATTTCTTAACTTTCCGTTATAATTTGTTGGAAATTTGCCTTCCCTTATATCTACAGACAGAACGTTAAAGGACGCCGCGTGATTTTATAATAAAATCACATTTTATTTCACACATCAGGGGAACTCAATATTCACAGCGTGGAGTTCATTATTTCGAATTCATAGAAAACAATTTTTATGGACAAATTTATTTCCTGCCCAGATAAATCTCTGCTGCCTCTTCGAGACAAGGGTTTATTTTCTTGTCGGTGGTATCTCAGATCTCAACTTTTTGAAGAATTTTACTGTCTGGGACTTCTTTTAAAACTTTTTATCATATTTGATAAAGTACACTTTTAATTCTTTTTTTGTTTTGTAAAAACGAAGTGCGCTTCTCTAGAAATTTAGGTTTTTCAGTATACCGGAAATTGCGGAATTCATTTTTTCTTTAATATGTATGCTCACAACCGAGAGGCCTACAGGAGTGCTGTTTGGGAGGCAAAGTTCCGCAAGGGACATGCAAATGAATGAATGAATGCTGACAACACAGTGCAGATAGCTGAGAACCAACAAGACCTGCAAAATCTCTAGGATAAAGTCGCTAAAAAAGTGAACAAAAGGGCCTTATTTGAGCACCAAAAAGACACAGACTATGGCTGTATCTAAGAAACAGAATCCACCAAAATGCGGTATAAAATTAAATGGAACTATTCTAAATCAGGCGCAGAAATTCAAATACCTTGGAGCAGTAATAACTTCATATAGGAAATAAAGAACAGACATTGAGAACAGAATAGGCCGAGCAAAGACTGTATTTCAGAGAATGAGAAACATATTAGCCAACACATCCTTATCAATGAATGTTAGAAAGCGAGTCCGAAAATGCTATATTGAGCCTATCTTGTTATATGGAAGTGAATCATGGACAATAGGCATGTCTGCACAAAAATCATTGGAAGCAGCAGAAATGTGGTTTATTAGAAGAATATTGCGAATCTCCTGGACAGCAAAAATAACTAATGGAGAATATTTGAGAAGAGTTGGAGAAGCAAACAAATGTTGTCAGAAAATAAGAGGGATAGATAGATAGATAGATAGATAGATAGATAGATAGATAGATAGATAGATAGATAGATAGATAGATAGATAGATAGATAGATAGATAGATAGATAGATAGATAGATAGATAGATAGATAGATAGATAGATAGATATAGATAGATAGATGTACTTTCATGGGATATGCAATGAGAAGTGGCGATATTGAAAATATTATAAGAGAAAAAATAGAGGGAAGAGGAGCCAGAGAAAGACCAAGAGAAATAATACTGGACAGCCTGGCAAGATGGTGTGATGGTGTGAGAGAAGATCACCAACTGAGCTGATGGCCTGCATGAAGGATAGGGTACTCTGGTGAAGCGTAACATTATATATATATCACACACTGGTCTGACGAGAGTGGAAGAGAGCCTCCGAGCTGCTGAGGATTCCACGGGGTTTTCCGCCTATTTTCTTTCTAAAGTTTGTTTTTAAAAATTGCAGTTACTGTCCTGCTCTGCCTGTGTCTTCAGATGGAGCTTTCCCCCTCTTGTGAGGGTCATGGCGCTGCAGGTCAAGGCTGAGCACCTGTGCGGGGCAATCGGCTGTATAACTCCATGACAATATCAAAGGACACACGGTAAAGCAGTGTTTCCCAGAGTTGGGCGATGGAAAGGAGGGGGGCGGAAGGCAAATCAGCAGACTAGGGCAGTAGAGGAGGGGGGCGTTAATGGAAACCGAAGCAGCAGACGGGGACAGTAGAGGGGGGCGTTAATGGAAACCTAAGCAGCAGACGGGGACAGTAGAGGGGGGCCACGTTAATGGAAACCGAAGCAGCAGACGGGGACAGTATAGGGGGGCACGTTAATGGAAACCTAAGCAGCAGACGGGGACAGTAGAGGGGGGCCACGTTAATGGAAACCTAAGCAGCAGACGGGGACAGTAGAGAGGGGCCACGTTAATGGAAAGCGAAGCAGCAGACGGGGACAGTATAGGGGGGCCACGTTAATGGAAACCGAAGCATCAGACGGGGACAGTAGAGGGGGGCCACGTTAATGGAAACCGAAGCAGCAGACGGGGACAGTATAGGGGGGCCACGTTAATGGAAACCTAAGCAGCAAACGGGGACAGTAGAGGGGGGCCACGTTAATGGAAACCTAAGCAGCAGACGGGGACAGTATAGGGGCGCCACGTTAATGGAAACCGAAGCAGCAGACGGGGACAGTAGAGAGGGGCCACGTTAATGGAAACCGAAGCAGCAGACGGGGACAGTTGAGAGAGGCCACGTTAATGGAAACCGAAGCATCAGACGGGGACAGTAGAAGGGGCCTTGTTGATGGAAAGCGAAACAGCAGACGGGGACAATAGAGGGGGGCGGGTGCGTTGATGGAAAGCGAAACAGCAGACGGGGACAATAGGGGGGGGGAGGCGGGTGCATTGATGGAAAGCGAAACAGCAGACGGGGACAATAGAGGGAGGCTGAGATTCTTGGTCTTGCGCCATCGTGGCTGAGTACGATAATGTTAATGAAAAATAAAATTATTGCCAACAGGCAGTCAGTTAAAAAATGGTAAATAATTATGAAGGTAAGATTTAACGTACGACTGGAAAGAAGACCTTGGTCGAGTGGTTTATATAGGTGCATGTAAATAAGAATGCCAGTTCATGGCCCAATCTAAAAAATGAAAGCACGAAAATAGCGCCAAAATTAAATATTGAAAATCTTAAAGCCTCTAATGGCTGGTGTCATCGATTTAAAGAAACCAGTTTTCGACGTATCTGCAGGGAAAGTAAAAGTGTATACGAAGAAAGTGTCAATTGTTGGAGATATTAAATACTGCAAGCTCATTGAAAGGTATCAATTACTGTAAACTCTCTCTGAAAAGTACTAATTAAATAGAGTAAAATCATTGAAAGGTATTAACAAAATACTGTAAACTCATTGAAAGGTATTAACAAAATACTGTAAACTCATTGAAAGGTATTAATTAAATACTGTAAGCTCATTGAAAGTTATTAAGTTAAAATACATTTTCAACTCTCATGAGATAGTCTTCTTTTTTTTAATTCACTGCCAGACAAAAAATAAAACATAAACAGAAGTTTGCCATGGTGGTTGAGAAGTAAGGAGCAGCTTGTCATGATGGCAGAGAAGTAAGGAGCGGCAAGCCATGGTGACAGAGAAGTAAGGATCGGCTTGCCATGATGGTAAATAAGATAGTAGAGGCTTGTCATTGTGACAAAGAATATAAGAGAGGCTTGTCATTGTAACAAAGAAGATAAGAGAGGCTTGTCATTGTGACAAAGAAGATAAGAGAGGTTTGTCATGATGGCAAAGACGATAGAGGCTTGTCATGGTGACAAAGAAAATAGTATAGGCTTGTCATGATGACAAAAAAAAATTCTAGAGGCTTGTCATGGTGACAAAGAAAATAGTATAGGCTTGTCATGATGACAAAAAAAATTCTAGAGGTTTGTCATGATGACAAAGACGATAGAGGCTTGTCATGGTGACAAAGAAAATAGTATAGGCTCGTCATGATGACAAAAAAAATTCTAGAGGCTTGTCATGGTGACAAAGAAGATACTAGAGGCTTGTCATGGTGATAAAGAAGATAGCAGAGCCTTGTCATGGTGACAAAGACGATAGAGGCTTGTCATGGTGACAAAGAAAATAGTAGAGGCTTGTCATGATGACAAAAAAGATACTAGAGGCTTGTCATGGTGACAAAGAAGATACTAGAGGCTTGTCATGATGATAAAGAAGATATAAGAGGCTTATCATGGTGGCAACGAAGATAGGAGTGGCTTGTCATGATGATAAAGAAGATAGGAGAGGCTTGCCATGGTGGAAAAGAAGTAAGGAGAAGTTTTCTTTGCTATGTTGGCCAAATAGGAGCTGTAGTTAGGCCTGTAGTGATCGGAGAATTTCTAAACCAGGGTAACTGCATGATTGAAAAGTCCTGTTTTTATGAACTTTCTACAGGAAGTAGATGCCAGAGTGGAAGCAGAAAACCGGCAATTTTGGATAGACATTACTCTCAATCTTATGATACACAATTTCTGAAGAATGGGAATGTAATTTTCTTCCTGCAAATTGCACAAGCAAACTCCAGCCACTCGATTTTGATGTGTTTTATACTCTGAAAAGGAAATACAAAACAGCAATTGTGCAGAAGGTTGTAAGTGCCATAGACAAGAACAAAGATTTCAAGATGTCCATACTGCAGGCCATATACTTCTCTCCCCTGATTGGGGTGATGCAACGCCTCCAACAGTGATAAACTGTGTTAGAAAAGCTTCTATCTATCTATCTATCTATCTATCTATCTATCTATCTATCTATCTATCTATCTATCTATCTATCTATCTATCTATCTATCTATCTATCTATCTATCTATCTATCTATCTATCTATCTGTCTGTCTGTCTGTCTGTCTGTCTATCTATCTATCTATCTGTCTATCTCATCACAGAAACACCTCGAGAAGAGATTAAGACGATGAATACGAAATATCGATATCTACTGAAGACTAGAGTCAGCTGGCGCATCTCTTCCGAAGACCATGTGGAATGTGACACCAGTACATTATCATTTGAAGAAATCTGTAGCAACTAGAAAAGGACGAAGAAGACGGTGACGAGGAACCACTTACCCCCGACGTCATATTTTGGTGCAGCTGTTTCCTCTCTGGATATTGTAAAATGATACATGATATCATTAAACACTGAGAACGTAAAGTTTAGAGAATGACTTGGTCGGTTGGAAAGGACATTTGTTTTAACGAATGACCAGTAAACGAGGCAGACATTGAAAGAGTACTTCAACAAGTAAAAAGGAAAGTGAGGATGATGATTTTACTGTATATATTTTTAATGATTTCACAATCAAATCTTTCAAATACTAAGTTATGCTGGCGTTTTCATGAATAATTGCCGCTCTATAGAGTTGTGCTGGCTGTCTAATATCAATAGAGAAGCTTCAGCAGTGTTTAAGTTTAAATCTGAGTTTGCCATAAGTTTATGTTAGAATCTGGTGGTCTGTTGAGGAATATTAAACGGGGGTTTCACTGCATGTACATTAATTGACATACACGAGTCATACTTCAGAAGAGGCCCTGTTTTCAAGATGCGAAAGTGAAAGACAATAGTGAAGGGCTGTCGTAGCTGGATTCTTGTCAAGTCCACAAGCGCTCCAGTCTTCTCTTTGGTACAGTGCACAAACTCCGTAGCTCTTGGCGAAAGTTCTGGCTACTGGAGTCAGGAGCAATGGCAGGGCAGAATCAACTGCCCGCTGTCCCGTATCAATATCTATTTTCCGCATTTCCACTTCCAGAAACAGCTGGAAATGAAAACATTTTGATAACATTAGTATTGAGAGCATTAACAACACGGTCACACAGTAAGACAGACAGAGACATTAGGCACAAAAGAGAGAAGATCAAAGAGAGATATGGCAGGACGAAGAGAGGAACATATATAATATTATTATGTCATGTAAAGACAAAAACACGGGGACATAAGACTATAGGGTTCAGGCGACAGGTATACAAGCAAGACTGAAAAATCGATGTCCCGACATATCTTCAGTGGACGGAGAGAAGATATGCATTGCAGACGAAAAGCAGATGGATGGATGGATGGATGGATGGATGGATGGATGGATGGATGGACTGGCTAATAATAAGACAATAACTTCTACGCACAGATACTCATATCTTCAAGTCCTGATGTAATATGCACATTCATCTTTAAACCTTCTTGTGTTCTCCGCATAACAACCCCTCTCGTGTGTGACATATTCCTTCGTCTTGTACTTGGCTGTTTTGCATTATCTTCCTGGTTTACATTATCAGACCCCCACGTAGTGGCTCGAATTCAGCCATGTAGCGCTGTATTATGAAGAAAGTGTGGCGTACCCTTCTTTCTTTACACGGTTTTATACTGAATCTGTTAATATTGCTGGCTCCCTCATTACCAACTTGAGTAGATAAGATAGAGAAGGCGAAGGAAACATCTAATGACATTATTTAAGATGGAAATAAGCAAACAATTGCAAGTAGTTGCTAATCCCCTTGTATGAGTCACATAAGAAATGATCTGGTATCAGATAAATGACAGGAATAAAACCAACAGAGAGAGGGAGAGAGAGGGATAGAGAGGGAGAGAGAAAGGGAGGCGAAAGATTATTATCTTTGACCACCTCATTAGAGAGCTATATAATCAGTTTTCCACTGTAGTACTTCAGAAACAGAAGATCTGGTGCCAGGTTAAGTGGGAGCTCAAGGAGAAAGTGGTTAGATGATGTCAAAATGTTCCTACAAAGACATGGAACGCTGTTGATCATTATCACGCACTAAGCCCAAGAAACTGCATCTACCCACAGCGATAAACGACAGCACGTGAGAGGCTGAAATAAAGTATGTAAATTCAGTATCTGGAAGTATTAAGTCCCTCATCATTTTAAAGCTAGAATAACGAAGGCCAGGAAAGTATTTATTCAACTTAACAAAATATGGTAATCTAAGAACATCAAAACAAGAACCAGACTTAGGTTTTGCAATATAAACGTAAAGACTGTCCTGCTATATGGTTCAGAGACATTTGTTATGACCAAGAGAATACAGCAGAGGATAAACACATTAAAAAACTACTCCTTGAGGAGGATTTTAGACATTAAATGGCAGGATAAGAAAGGGAACGAGGAGGTCTGGGAAAGGGCAAGACAAGAACCTATGAACCTACAAATCATGTCAAGGAATTGGAGCTGGATTGGCCGCACTCTGAGGAAACCCGATACCAACATAGCAAGACAGGTACTGACATGGAATCCTCAAGGAAATAGAAAACGAGGAAAACCTAGACTTACTTGGAGAAGAGAAATTATGACAGTGCTCAGAGACATGGAAGGAAGCAGAGAATAATTCCAAGAACAGGGATGACTGGAGAGCCTTTATCCGTGGAATATCCTCTCAATGGAGTGAAAGGCGATAATGATGTTGATGATGATGGTGATGATGATGTAAGTCCCGAGTTTAGAATCCAAAACATTCCTCCATTATTTCTCAAGGTATATACGAGTATACGTACACACGGAAATCTACCATCTGATTAGTCAGTCAGTCATTTGCATGTCCCTTGCTGAACTTTGCCTCCCTAACAGCTCTCCTGTAAGCCTCTCGGTTGTAAGCAAGATGTCCTGCTGCTGATGCATCCAACCATCTGTTTAAGATTCAGGAAAATGAGGTTGGCATCAGAATCCGGAAAATGAGAAACATCTTATGCAACAGATCCATATCAATGGAAACAAGATTCCGAGTACTTAAATGTTACATGGAGCCAATTTTGTTTTATGAATGTGAAGCATGGTCCATGAATAAGAGAGTACAGCGAGAAATGGAGGTCATGGAAATGTGTTTCATAAGAAAAATGTTGAAGGTACCATGGACAGCTAAGAAAACCATCGAAGAAGTCTTAAGAGAGGCTGGAGTTAAAAGGAAAATTGCAACAAAAATCAGAGGCAGACAAGTGAGATTTGTAGGACATTTTCTGAAAAGATGAAAATTGGAACACATTCTGGCAACTGGAAAAATTGAGGAAAGAAGAGACAGATGAGAACAGAGAGAAAAGTTACTGGATGGGCTGTCAGTGTGGCTAGGATGAAAGTCATCGGAGGATCTCATAATCAAGCCTAAAGACAGAGAATTGTGGAGAGAAATGATCGCCTACTCCACGCTGCACTGCACTTGATTGATCAGAATCTGGACATCGTAGCGGCCGAAACCCAGATTTTGACTTAGTCTTATACTTCAGCGCTGAATAAGAAGTTGTGGGGAATACAATATTTCTCAGATTTTAAAATATCGGAGTCAAATGACTCAGATGATCGTGGCCCTTAGCTGGAATTTCCAATCTAAAGTTGAATGTATTCTCCTTTGGCTTAACCTGGATTCTCGAAATTACTCTATAACAAAGTGAAGAAATCTTTTTTTTTTTTTAACACAGATTTGGATATCATAGATAAAGAGTTGTAGGTTGCTTGCTTTGAAGTTCATCTAAGGCCACCATTATAGAGAATTCCTCAATTCTCCTTTGTGTCGTTTTTTGGTACTTTTTGCGTAATTCTCTATAGAACAGACGACCGAAGAAGTCATAAAATGTACTTGCTTCAGGCGGCAAATATCATGTGAGAGCGTCTTCTATAGTCTGTGTCAGCTTCAGATAAAGTGCAGCGTAGGGCCTCATCAAGTCTACACCCGGCACTGTAGCATAGACCTCATCAAGTTTTAATCCGGCACTGTAGCGTAGGGTCTCATCAAGTCTAAATCCAGTAGCGTGACTGTTACTCAGTCCTTAAATCTGTCAGGCAAGAATGAAACACTCCAGAATCGAAATGGTCATGCTTATGGCCACCTTCACTTTATGTTACTCCCCCTCCCCCCCCCCAAAAAAAAAAACAAAAAACCAAACTGCTCCGTAGCTAGTCAGTCAGTCATTTCATGTCCTTTGTGGAACTTTGCCTCCCTATCAGCTCTCCTGTAGGCCTATCGTTTATAAGCAAGATGCCTTGCTGCTGTTGTGTCCATTTGCAGATCATCAACTATATCTTCATCCATTTTCGCCTTGATCTTCCTCTCTTTCCTTTTCTCATTATATGCCCTTCCGAAGTTAGTAGAACAGGCAAATACCTAACCCATATAGCTAGAAAACAATGGTCTGAAAGAGAACCGTAGAACTATGGCCCCTCCCGTGGTCTGCATCTGTGTTATGGATAATGGCATTAAGTGTCCTTTAACGAATGAAAACAATTCAGGGTTCAAGGCACCTGAAAATATTACATTTACAATGAAGGTTCGTAAATTCTGTGTAGCTGGAGAAGTGTTCCTTGGATGTAAAAAGACTGGAAACCACTGCAGTGGAGGACATAGAATAACCGATGGAACTTCTACACAGAGAAGAATCCGATAGCTTGCGTGAGCAATTAATGACAAGAGGATGTTTACGCCCGATAAGAACTGGCACTAACAACTTGGAAAACAAACATTTCAGAACAGTCAGCAATTACCAAACTAATGATTCAGTCAGATTTGAGATACCGCAAGCAGAAACTGTAATGTTTAATTAGTAATACGTAATAAATATTCACAGAATCTACGAACTTCAGCTACAATCCAGGATTGTATAAGAAAGGATTACTTTTTCATATTAGAGCCAGACTGCTAAAATAAAACCCCTTCATGCTGATACTTTTATTCTGCTGTTCGTTTCGGCTATCTAGAAAATAAAATAGTGTCTATCTATCTATCTATCTATCTATCTATCTATCTATCTATCTATCTATCTATCTATCTATCTATCTATCTATCTATCTATCTATCTATCTATCTATCTATCCATCCATCCATCCATCCATCCATCCATCCATCCATCCATCCATCCATCCATCCATCCATCCATCTATCTATCTATCTATCTATCTATCTATCTATCTATCTATCTATCTATCTATCTATCTATCTATCTATCTATCTATGGCCCTGCTGGCTGGCGTTAGCTATCATACTTGTCCATAGTTCCATGCTCCGTGTACTGATTGTAAGCTGTGCTGGTGTTCTTTCTTCGTGCCATCTAGTTAGTCCATCCAGCATTTTCGCTCTCTTCCTACATCGATCTCTTTTGCCTTCTATCTTTCCCGTTTTCTCAGTGTATTCTAGCTTGCCTTCCAACAGAACGTGCCATAAGAATTTGGATTGTGTTGTTCTTACTTTTGTTATTGTTTGTCTCGTCTTCCCAGCCTCTCTCTGAACCTCCATCCAGGCGATTGTTGTGCCTAAAGCTCCCTAAAACATCCATAAAAATGATGCCGGACTAATAGGTAAGGTTTGAGGAATTTTCCATATGGCAACGCTATGCCAGATGTAGCATTGTACAGCACCATCTATTCGCCATCTATGCCCCATCCGTCAGATCGACTGGAGCAGTGATTCAAACAGAAAGCTGCTGCTGTGATACGATTTTCTGAACGCGAAGAAGGTGCTAGCTGTAGAAATTTATTGCCAGTTGGTGGAAGGCTATGGAGACTGTGATGTGGCAAAATGGTGTGAAAATTTTCGAACCGAGTAAGTAATTATCAGTAACGTAGCGCGGAGTGGCGGACCCACAACAGAAGGTACAGCATCGAACAAAGCAGACGACTGACCGTGAGCGAACTGACGCATGACTTGAATCTGTCACGTAGAGTGTCCAGAAAATGATTATGCTACTGGTATTTCATAAGTTATGTACACGATGATTCCTGTTACCCGTTTCCAAAGACCACAAGGCACGGAGAATGGCATATGCCCTGTTATTCATATAACAATATGCTATTCACGGCCAAGACTTTCTGGAACTCACTGTCACCGGTAACAAGACATGAGTTCACAATGGCATCTCGGAGTTGTAACGTGCAAACATGGTATGGAAGCGACTAGGCTCCCCACGAGGCACCTAATTCAAGGTTGTAGCGTCTGTTGGCAAAACCATGGCTATGGGTTTTGAGATCACAAAGGTAGGTGTGTGTGTGTGTGTGTGCGTGTGTGTGTGTGTGTGTAGATTTCCTGAAAGGGGACAACAATTAATGCAGCTGTGTACGGCGCCACACTGGGACATTTACGAGCTGCCGACAAACATCTTCGTCCTGGGCTGTTGACAAAAGTGTACTGCTCCTCCATGAGACGGTTTGCCCACATACGGTCGCTTCGGGAACTCTTCCAATATTTTCGGTTGGAGAACTTGGACCATCCGTCATACAACCCCAACCTGGCGCCAAGTGACTTTCACCTCTTCCCAGATCTCAGTGAACATCTTCGTGGCCACAGCTTTCGGAGTGGCGTGGGTGTCGAGACAGCGGTGACATGGTGGTTCTAAGTCAAGAGCACCACATGTTACCAGTCGGACATCCCCTGGGAACAGCTGTGTTAAGAGCACACTTATCTTAACATAGTATTTGTGAGAAAGGGAACATAGATCTGATTGCTTTTAAAAAACTCTGACCTACTTCTATAACCCAGAAACCTGTAGCAGTCAACACTAATTGCAATGTTGTCTTTGTAAAATGTAATGTCAGGTTGGTGGAAAGATGAGGACATGGAGATCGCCGGCGGGGATGAGGAAAGTGTGATGTGTAACAAATGAATCCAGGACGTGGCAAGCCTATAGGTCTCTACAACAATGGCTGTCAGAATGAGGTAAACAAACAGAACCAGCAGACTATCGGTGGGGGAGGGGGGGGGAGGGGGTGGATATCGTTGAAGCAGTCATCCGATTCCTTACCTCAATGTTGGAGTTTCTCTGTGGAAGCCATTGGGCCTGACGTGGAGAAGCGGCTTAAGTACAGCCACCATTCATTCATTCATTTGCATATCCCTTGCGGAACGTTGCCTCCCTAACAGCACTCCTGTAACCCTCTCGGTTGTGAGCAAGATGGCCTGCTGCTGATGCTTTCATTTGCAGATCATCAACAATGTCTTGCAACCATCTTCGCCTTGGTCTTCCTCTCTTTCCTTTTCCCATTATGTACCCTTACAAGACGGTCTTATCTAGATTATCATAACTTTTAATGTGTCCAAAATATTTAAGTTTTCTCTGTTTAATCTTCTTTACTGGCCACCTTCTTCAATATTAAGTTCTTGTAGTGTGGATTTATTTGTTCTTTTTTAGGACAGCCACCAGAGGCTGGAAAACAAAGTTTTAGACATGCCAGCCAGTCTTCATGGCAGTCCGAACAAGACCACAGTCTGCCCTAGCAAGGAAAGGTGCTGAAGTCGGAGGTACCCAGCTAGAAAGCACATAGTAATAATCAGAGTACCACGCATTATTGCTGAATGTGTACGAAGAAGAAGAAGAAGACGAGATGGGCATAACCCCACCCCCGTTCTTATCTTATATCTTATATCCTTCCCGTGCCGTTAAACGTCACATAGGGCTCTCAAAGTAGTTCCCCAATTTTTCCTGTCTTCGGCGAGTCTTTCAACCTCATCAAAGGATTTTATGCCTGTTAATTTGGCCTCTCTTAATAATGTCCTCTTCAGAGTTTCACGCGGTCTGCCTCTTTTTCTTCGGCCTGTTGTGTTCCACTTGATACCTTGTTTTGGGATTCTCTGATCATTTCTTCTCATCAAGTGACCAACATATGTCCATCTCCTTTTCCTGATCACCCATGAGACTGGTTGTTGTTCAGTCATCTGTCTTATCTCTGCATTGTTCTTGAATTCGTTTCACTTGATGCCGAGTATTTTCCTTAGGCATTTGTTTTCAAAAGAGTCTAATTTCTTTTCTATTTCTTTAGTTGTTTTCCAGCTTTCGCATGCATAAATGAGGGTGGATATTACATTTGAATTGAATAGTCTTAACTTGGTTTTTGTGCTTATAACTTTTGAATTCCATATGTTCTCAAGATTCTTGAAGATTGATGCTGCTTTTGCACGTTCTACGTGTGGAAAAATACCTCAAGCGACCAGGTGAAAAAATGAGGTGTCCATCCTGAAATACAGTGTGCAGAGTGTTATATGTAAATAAATTCTCTCGAAGAAATAAGCCTTATAAACTTACTTTTCAGTGATGATGCATTGTGCGTAGAATTACTTTTCGCGTACAGAGCGGACTCATAAAATGATGGCTTTGTGTGAACGTTAGGTATCAGGAAAATCGGGAGGGAATAGCAAAGGCAGCTGCTAATCCAGTTGAATGAGGCAGTATAAAACAATTGTTAAAATCACATGAAGTTTGGATACATTGAAATGCATATATATTTTCGTGCCATTCATCTTTTTGTGTTCGATATCCTGTGTTCATTCAGAACATTCATAAGTATTTATGCTTCATTCATCATTATGGTCATTAACATCAGTTGGAATAAAAATACGTTGCGCTTTTGATGATGGGTCTCTTTACGAAATCTTGGCGTTCGTTAGTGGAGTTAAAATTGATATGAATGTCATGAGGTTATAATCTTTGAATTGCTGAACTGATGTCCGCGTTGGGTGTGTGTTTTCTGTGAAGTTTAGAACTGTTGTTCAGCTCAGGCAAAGATTGAATTTAAGTAACAACCATGATGAGCCACGAAAGTCATGGGAACAGAAGAGTGATAAAATATATAATAAAGAAAGTATTGAGAACAGAAGATTTATGAAATATATGATAAAGAAAGTCTTAGGGACAGAAAATTGATGAAATATATATATATATATATATATATATATATATATGGCACCCCTAGCACATACTATCCACTAAATTCAAGGAGGAAAAAAGAGTGGTCTAAGGGAATTAATCGTGAAACAGAGCGGTGCTAGTCTAAGAGCAGCATTTGTAGCCTCCTATGGCAAGCCAGAATAATTTTGTCTCTTTGTTTTAATTATATTTCTTTACTTTTCAACTTGTGTATACTCCAGCATACCTATGGAATGCCTGGAGCAATTTCAATAAAACTTGGTACACATATGACTTACAATCTGGAAAAATACTGCGGGGGTGGGAAGGGGGTGACATGTGAAAATAATCGACAACGACCGATATTAATGTCCAATCCATAAGTTTTCGGGGTCGCTGAGATGAGTAGTGACACTCCCGATGCGTTTACGTCTATGTTCAGCCACCATCGGCATTGGGGGGGGGGGGAAAGGAAAAATGAGGGAGGGGTGGGGTGGGATGGGAGTGACATGTAAAAGTAATCGAAAACGACCGATATTAGTGTTGAATCCATTGTTTTCGGGGTCGCTGAGATGAGTAGTGACACTCTCAATGTCGTTTACGTCCAAGTTAAACTCCCATCAGCATGGGGGTGAGAGGGGGTGAAAATAGAGTGGGATCTCCAATTATTTTATTACGGAACTTCGACCCGCCTAAACTTTCCAACGACACAAGGCTGTGTGTAAAGAGGATGCTGGACAATGTAACTGAAGCGACTATCTTAACAAGACAGCTAGATGGTGAAGCAGGTTTTCTTCCACGGATACCACTCATTCCGACGGATCTCCCTTTTAAATTTAAGAGATTGCAATTTCCAGTGAGACTTGTGTTCTCGATCACGATCAACAAGCCACAGGGGCAGTCTACACATTATAGTCTTTTACAAATTCACTATAATATTAATTTAACTCAAAACTTGATTATATACAACACTTTTAGTTTCACCTCCAGCAGCCACAATAAATAACTTCTTGGGTGAACCCACCCATGAGCAAGCAACATAAGGTTGTTCGTGGGAGAAACATGGCGATCTCAAATACACTCCGCAGTATTAATAATTAATAAATTCCCGAGCAACGCCGGGTAATAAGCTAGTATATGATGAAGAAAGTCTTGGGGGCAGAAGATTGATGAAATATATGATAAAGAAAGTTCCTGGGTTCAGATAATTGATTAAAAAATTGGTAAAGATAAGGAAATAATTCTCACCAGTACAATCAGTCAATCATTTGCATGTCCCTTGCGGAACTTTGCTTCCGTAACAGTACAACAGTACATTAAAATAACAGAATCGCTTACTTCATACAAGTACAGATAGTACAGTACATTATTACATGGAGAAGAAACTAGAGGAAAAAATAACACCCTTTTCAACTCTTAATAAATAAACATAATTTTTTTGTTTGTTTACACAGTCTCAAAATAAAAAAGAAAAAGAAAGAGATGGACTGAAACAAGCTTATAGAGAAGAAGAAGAAGAAGAAGAAGAAGAAGAAATAATAATAATATAATTCGAAAGGGGTGACAAAAATGCTGAATCAAAACAACATAAAAAACGAAAAAGTAGGGGAAAGGAAAGAAAAAAATTGACAGCAATAAAAATAACGAAATACGTGAACTATGAAATCCAAATGAAAGTATTGAAAACAAAAAAAAGGACGAGAAATTGATTCGTGAGAAATCAGCAGAGAGGAATCAAGAAGGAAAGGATTAATTTTCCCATTAGCCGTTAAGGAAAAATGCAGGATATCTTCTGCGTCAATCGTGAGCACCGAACAAAGCAACGAATTTGGGGGGCTTAGCTGCTCGTGAGCGCCTATGATTCGGCGAAGTGTTTTTCTTTTTTCCAGACTAGGAGAAGCATTAGGTTTCTTCTGAAGCTTCATTCGAGCTGAAGGAACGGAAATGAGGTGTGGCTCTTTTCTTCCTTCCAAAGAAGCGCTTACCGGCGTTTTCCGGGTATGCAGACAAGAGAAGACCAATAACTGAAATAGGATTAATCAGTAATCTGTTTCCAGGCAAACGCTATCAAGACAATACTGACATTCTGAGTAAAAAGGATAAACGGATAAATACACAACTAATCAGTTATCTGTATGGGTGTAAAAGTTAACAAGACAACGTTGACATTTCTGATAAAAAGGCATGTAGGGAAATATCAAGATTAATCAATAATTGTATTGGTGTAAACGTTAACAAGACACCGCTGACATTATGAATAAAAAAAAAAAAAAGGAATGGAGAAATGATAGTTCAGTGCTGTTTTGATAGAATCAGTTACTTGCATCAGTGTAAAAGCTAGAATCAGTTACCTGCATCAGTGTAAACGTTAGAATCAGTTACCTGCATCAGTGTAAACGTTAGAATCAGTTACCTGCATCAGTGTAAACGTTAGAATCAGTTACCTGCATCAGTGTAAACGTTAGAATCAGTTACCTGCATCAGTATAAACGTTAGAATCAGTTACCTGCATCAGTATAAACGTTAGAATCAGTTACCTGCATCAGTATAAACGTTAGAATCAGTTACCTGCATCAGTATAAACGTTAGAATCAGTTACCTGCATCAGTATAAACGTTGGAATCAGTTACCTGCATCAGTATAAACGTTGAATCAGTTACCTGCATCATTATAAACGTTGGAATCAGTTACCTGCATCAGTATAAACGTTGGATCAGTTACCTGCATCAGTGTAAATTTAGAATCAGTTACCTGCATCAGTGTAAATTTAGAATCAGTTACCTGCTTCAGTGTAAACGTTAGAATCAGTTGCCTGCATCTGTGTAAACGTTAACAAGGCAAATGTGACGCTGAGGATAAAAGATTTTTAAAAAAAAAACGGAACTAATGAGCATGTGTCCTCAAACTTAAAAATGAAGAGCAATGATCGAATCAACAGCGACGCGGCTTCTCGGATTCACAGCAATGTATGAAAATCCTATCTTCCACCACCTTTCAGTCCGTAATGATCCTCACCCGCTACGGAGTACGCAAGCCCGTGGGTTTAAATCCCGCTTCCAAGGAGAAAATCGGGCCATCTATGAGCTTACCAAGACTGAATATAATCTAAAACGCTTTATATATTTTATATAAATAGGGACAATATGGTTCAATATAATCTAAAACGCTTTATATATTTTATATAAATAGGGACAATATGGTTCAGGATAATCTAAAACGTTTTATATATTTTATATAAATAGGGACAATATGTTTCAGTATAATCTAAAACGCTTGATATATTTTATATAAATAGGGACAATATGGTTCAATATAATCTAAAACGTTTTATATATTTTCTATGAATAGGGCCGCTATAGTATTCCGCTAAGTAAACTGTGCAGGTACTGTCTTACTCTCTCCTTGGTCCGTGCTAGTCAGGCGTTGGTCTTTTCACTGATTTTCACAGCCATCTATCCTTTGCTCTTTCTATAAGATGTGTGCTGGACCGCGCTCCACGCCACTATTTTAGTCCGTCAAGTATCTTGTTTCTTCTCCTTCCTCTGTCCCTTTGTCCCTTCCAGTTTTTCTGTTGTCACTAGGTGTTCAAGTCTGCCTCTTCTCAAAACATGTCCTAAAAATCCGGACTGTCGTATGCCTGAATTTTGCACTCGCATACTGTGAAACTGTATTCGCTTCAAAATGTCTTCTGTCTTCTATATTTATTAGACCAACGGCGGTGAAAGCACATTCTCTGTGCTGAAGAACAAATTACAGCTTACGTTCTTTATAAAAGTAATGTTCTTATCTACAACAACAAAAAAAAATTACTTGGGAGTAATTTTGTTAATCATATGACCCCGAAGAAGACCTGTGTTTGGAAAATCCAGTTTATTTTTGTTTTACCGTTTCTTTCTTTTAAGTAAAACGCTGTAAACTTGATTTTCATATTTCTAAAATGGATATTTTAATCACCTTCGGGAATCTTACTGAGCAAAAATTCTATACTTCTGTAGTTTGCTAGAATTGTATGAAATCATGACTCTAAATTATTTTCCCAATTTTAAATAATAAAAAGTAAACAAAAATAATGTAAAACAAATATTTTCTTTTAATTTACAGCTCCAATGTCCAAGAAATTACGAAAGCGAATAGAAAAGTAACAGTAAAAAAAAAAGACGTAGCCACTGAAAATTATATGAAAAAACTTTTGATTCGCTCTTGTAAAATATCTATTTCAGCCCTTATAATTCTACACATTGGTTTTGTAATTGAAGCTGTGGTCGACAGAAAGATATTATTTATAAGGGATCCGAAAAATATTAGATATGGGAGAAAGAAAAATGACAAGAGAACTATAACTGTAAACTGTAAAGGGTCTAACTCTACTGCTGGTCCTGGTAAGCTGCTTGATTGGGGCATTCTTCATCCAGGAATTTCACATAGCACTTTTTTTGCACTGTTGAAAACAGGTGCTGCCTTCTGGAATTAGCTCGAAATCGTCGCTGCGTAGCCACAACGGACGAGATTCGTGCATATTCCAAAACACAAAACGACTGCTGACGTTTACTGAACGTCGTATTTGCTACTGCTGCCTCCTAGCGGCAAACCACGAGAGCTCTTCACGCGGGCTTTATTTAAGGAAAAAAAAAAACTTGAAGAGTTTCTCTCTCTCTCTCCTGGCTTAAGAATAATCATGATCCGTTACGTAGTTTATTTGTTGTGAATCTTTTTAATGTTTATGGGACTTATGAATAAGCCTGTATATATGAACGCGTGAGAGTGGGTGTCGGATTCTCACTGCTGGAAAAGACTCTACAGCGCTACAAACTCAACAGCTATGACCTTGTCAAATATGGATGCCATTTCAATGTGGAAAGACAAATATCTTGCTGTGCTCACACTGAGCTATACAATAAAATCCCTAAATTACACTGAATTGCTCCCATAACGCTGAGACTGACGGCCATGACTTAGTGAGCAAACGTTTCCTTATGTTTAGCCTTGTTTTAGTCTTTTATAGTTTGTCCGTTACATTTATGTATTTCCTCTATAAACTGTCTATTATATTATGCCTTAAGTTTTAATTTTTCTTTAGGTTACCTGTTATATTCTGTCTAAAGTTACAATTCTTCTATAAATTGTCTATTATATTCTGTCATAAGTTGTATATTGTTCTATAGATTGTCTATCACATTTAATCTTGACTTGGATTTCTTCTATAGGTTGTCTATTATATACTGTCTTCCGTTGTAATTCTTCTTTAGGTTGCACGTTATATTCAGTCTTAAGTAACAGTTCTTCTATACTTTTTCTACTGTATTCTGTATTAAGTTATAACTCTTCTATAGGCTGCCTATTATATTCTGTCTTAAGTTATAATTCTTCTATAGATTGCCCATTACATTCCACCCGTCCCTCTCTCTCTTTATCTCTCTCTCTCTCTCTCACACACACACACACAGATAAAGAGAGAGAATTGAACTGAACTGAACTGAACTAAACTTTATTTGCAAAAAAGGTGAAGAATTTTGCACGCAGGCCCGTCTGATTGTATACCCTTTATCACACAACCTTAATTCTGTTACAGGCATCTCCCATTCGTTAGGAGAAATACATTATACGTGAAACATAAGTAACTAAAATGAAAATAATAAAACTGAAATAAATTTTTACTTTTAACTTCTACCTACGTGCTCAACACAGAAGATACATAGGAAACAGACTTGCTAGGAACAAATAGTTTGTTAATCAGGAAGGACCATCATCCATGCACTCTGAGAACATACATAGATGCTGTGATCTCCTCCTCAGTATCTCCTTCTGCGTACAGTAACTCATGACACCCATTCTTTGTTGATTGACCATTCGTCTGGAGCTCTTGATGAATCGTTCATTTTTCGCCACACCAAGTTCCACCCCAACTCCTTCATTCTTCACAACAACACTGATTCACAGTTGTCGGGAAAAGAACAACAGAAAAAAAAATCTAATCTAACATCATTTCTTCAGAGACAGAAGTTATTCAGAGATCGGATCTCATAGCTCCATCATTTGGCTCTCAGTTTCCCTTTTTGAGAACCCTTGAATATAGAAGTGGTTTTTTTTTTCCTTCTGGAATTCTTACACGTCCTGAATCTGCTTCACTAGGCATGGTTAAAGGAACTATGTCTAAAATCGAATGTCACGAAGGCCATCACAGAAGTCTGGAAATAGCTGTGGTGTCACTCAAGGATTCCAGACTTACACTGATATAATTCTTGGACTCTGAAGGTCTTCAGTTGATTTCTACTGTCAAGGAATCCTTACAGGAAGCAAATGCTTCCTTTTGTTTGGCTTCGGATCACTGACAGGGCAATTCGTACTTCATACAAAGCAGTTCTAGACAGGCGATGTTTGTGAAAGGGAAAAAAATGTCTAAGCATCTCTTATATCTGACAACATGAGATGATTCTTGGATCTTATATCTGTTCCGAGGTTTTGGAGGGTTTTTTTTTTTTTTGGAGGAGGGATTTACATATATATATTTTTTCGTTTATTCTTGCTGTGAAACATTTTGCTGTAAAATGTAAATAAACCTAAGCATTTGTTACAAAATGAACGATTCATCAAGAGGCCAGACGAATGGTCAAGCAACAAAGAACGGGAGTCATCAGCTACTGTACGCTGAAGAACATACCGGGGAGGAGATCAGAGCATATACTGACGTGTTCAGAGTGCACGGATGATGGCCCTTCCTGATTAACAAACTAATCAGTAGGCATAAAATCCCTTGATGAGGCTGAAAAGGGTCGCCGAAAACAGGAAAACTTGACGAACCACAATTGCGAGCCCTGTGTGATGTTTAAGGACACGGGAAGGATGTAAGATTTTGACACAAACCTTCACAAATGCTTGCGTAATTGACATTTTGCAGCAAAATCTTTCACAGTAAGAAACAACACCCCCCCCCCCCTCAACCACCACAAAAAATGTAGGCGTGAATAAACTCACTAAGATATAAGATAGAAATGTCTTGGTGTAAAATATAAAAAACAAAAACAGTGAGAAGGGAAAAAAAAGACAGGAAACAACACTAACAACGTTCATGTAAAAGAATATAAAATGTCTGCAGCTAAATTAGCTATGGAGTGCGGCCTAAGTGTCAACTATATGTCTAGAGTATTTCCGGGCATTAATTTATAATGGGACTTATTTGCGTCACAGCGGATTATAATCGTCTTCAAACTGAACAGGCTACCCTGTCTCGGTCATCTAGAAAGAATGGAGGTGGACAGATAAAAAAGAAAATGATGTATGTACAAGAGATAAAGGAAACAAGACCGAGAGGTAGACCAAGACAGAGATGGAGAGACAACATGGAGGAGGACTTACAGGAGTTTGGTGTCACCAACTTGAGAGAGAAGATTAGGGATAGGGAGGAGTGGAGGCGAACTTTATCTCCAGCAATGAGCCTTCTCATAGTTCTGAAAGTTGAAGAAGAAGAAGAACTTATAATGGAAAACACGGTGATAGGAAAACATGATAGCCAACGCCTACCAGCAGGCCATTAAAACCAAGAAGAATGTTTCAAAGAAACACGTGATCTCAACATTTAATAAATTGAAATGAAAATATTTTACCTGAACAATGTTTCCTTTTTTTAAACCAACATAGTTCTACTTGTGTTGGATTTCATCTTTTAAACCAACACAGTTTTACCTGTACTAGGTTTCATCTTTTAAACCAACACAGTTTTACCTGTACTAGGTTTCATCTTTTAAACCAACACAGTTTTACCTGTACTAGGTTTCATCTTTTAAACCAACACAGTTTTACCTGTACTAGGTTTCATCTTTTAAACCAACATGGTTTTACCTGTACTAGGTTTCATCTTTTAAACCAACATAGTTTTACTTGTATTAGGTTTCATCTCTTAAACCAACATAGTATTTGTGTATTGACTGTTTACAAAAAGTCCTCACCGTCTTTTCTTCAACAACCAATTTCACACATTTAAAGTCTCATCTCTCAAAGCGCTCTAGTTACCATCAACGAAGATCGTGCTAAAGCTGGTTCTGTGTTAAAAAAAAGTAGGCAAGGATAAGTTGTTCATTTTTACAAAAACATAGAAAAGAGTGAGGAAAGTGAGCAGAAGTGAGATGAGCACGTGTAAATGAAGACATACAATAATTCAATATTTCGGCAAATGGTCTTTCCAAGAACCACATAACGAAAGAAAGAAATAAAAATAAAAACACGAAAATTCAGCACTTCATTCTCTTTTGGTAAGAAAATTTCCCGTCTTGAACTGTTTTTATTGTTTTTATTTGCCGCTTTGGGTTTTAAAATGTTGTATGTGACCCTTGAAAAAAATATACATTTCCCGAAATATTGAATTGTTGTATGGTCTTCATTTATATGTAACCATCGTATTTTCTGCCACTCTCGTTCATGCCCTGTATCCTCAACGATCATCAACCAACAACAACAACTAGGGCTTTAACTTAACGAGACACACTTGTGGGTCCGACAGAGACGAAGCTGTCCAGATGGTAGTATTTGTTGTATAGTAACTTCGCGAGAAGACCATTGAATACAAAGTGGAAATCTGATCGCCATAGATCATGAGAGAATGCGTTTGACTGGGCAAATAGAGTCAGACCGTGGTAATAATAGAGGACCGGGGATTGGGAGGGGGAAGGGGGAGGGAACCACTGGACACCGGGCAGACAACGTTGATGGACAGATACAGTAGACCTGAAGGCACCCTGTCTACTTCAGAAAGCACTTACGAGATTTGCCGTTAGTCCCCACATTTTCCTTTTTCTTGGTCGTAAGATTAGACAGCGGTGGCTTCAGTATCACGCTTAGGCGCCTTTTCTTTCCCAGCGCCAAGACAACCCACGTACAAATTTATAGAGCTGGGGGGACTAGATCGTCTCAGGTCTGATTCAAGCCACGCCAACCCCGCTTCAGGCTGACAGACAGACAGGTAATCAAGAAATGTGACTAAAGAAATTAAAATCTGATAGGTTAAATAATGTTAAGTAAATATCAGAGATTAGATATGCTGATGATACAGTATTACTGTCCTCAACACAAAAAGAAATGGAAAAACTAGTTATGTCAGTCCGTAAGAATAATGAAGAACAAAACCTCTATCTTAATGCGAAGAAAACTAAATTAATCACAACTAACAAAACAAATAAGATAGCTGAAATATATATATATATATATATATATATATATATATATATATATATATATGCAGGAAACTCTCTACCGTAGAGAGCGGAACAACAACACAACTCCTTCAGATCATCAGAGGAAGTACCCCCCTCAGACAAGTGTTTCGGCCCTTTAAACTCCTGACACTCTAAGGTGGGTGGGCCCTCTGGGTCATGACTCCCAGAGGTCTTGTGAGTTGTCGCTTTTTTTTCGGTCCCGGGATCGAACCCAGGAAAATATATATATAAGGAAAAATTGGACAAGGTGGAGAGTTTTGAATATCAGGTGATTACTAACTAATACTGGAAATACAATGAGGGAAATTAAAAGGACATTTATCGCTCTCCAAAATATAAAACAACTAAAAAAAAACTGAAGAGAGGAGCAGACAGAACTACAAAAATAAGATTTTTAAAGGCATCCATTTTCCCATCGCAGCATATGCCCGTGAGACATGGACACTTAATACAACAGCTGAGAAACACATAAATGCTTTCGAATGTAAGTGATATAGAAGAGTCCTTCAAATATCATGCACATACATAAAAAAACAAAAACAAATATATCCATACCACAATAACTTAATATTGAAGAAGGTTGGCAAGTAAGGAACAGAGAAAACTTATATTTTTGATATAGTAAACGTCATGATAATTTAGAGACGACGGTCTTGGAAGTGTACATAATGGGAAAAGAAAGAGAGGAAGACCGAGGTGAAGATGGCTCCAAGACTTCTTTGATAATCTGCGAATGGACGCATCAGCAGCAGGGCGTCTTGCTTATAACCGAGAGGCCTACAGGAGAGCTGCTAGGGAGGCAAAGTTCTGCAAGGGACGTGCAAATGACTGACTGAGGTTTACTGATGTAAAAATTACTGTACTATGATTGACTTTTAGGAGGCGAAGAGGGTATCGAATTTGGCAATCAGCGACCCGTATCGGACATGATAGCGCGAGGCGATTTGCAGTCAGCGACCCGTATCTAACATGCTAGCGCCAGGATTGGCGAACGATAACCTATCAAGACATCGTCCCACCTCTCCATTTGTACCCCTAGTACATCTGAAAGTACCCCTAGTTCATCCATTAATCAAAATGGAAAAATACACGTAGAAAAGACAGATGTTGAAGAATTCACTCAATTGGCATATATTGGCAGCTACAAAGACCAGGGTGGTGACACCAGAAAGGAAGTCAGAATTAGAATTGCAAAAGCAGCATCGATCTTCAAGAATCTTGAGAACATATGGCATTCAAAAGTTATATTCACAAAAACCAAGTTAAGACTGTTCAATTCAAATGTAATATCCACCCTCATTTATGCATGTGAAAGCTGGAAAACAACTAAAGAAACAGAGAAGAAATGACTCTTTTGAAAACAAATGCTTAAGGAAAATACTCGGTATAAATTGGAACGAATTCAAGAACAATGCAGAGATATGACAAATGAGCGAACAACAACCAGTCTCATGGGTGATCAAGAAAAGGAAATGGATATATGTTGGTCACGTGATGAGAAGAAACGATCAGATAATCCCAAAACAAGCTATCAAGTGGAACACAACAAGCCAATGAAAAAGAGGCTTTCAGAGAAAAAGAGTTTTAGAGAAACTCTAAAGAGGACATCGTTAAGAGAGGCCAAATTAATAGGTATAAAATCCCTTGATGAGGTTGAAAAGCTCGCCAAAAACCAGAAAAATTGGAGAACTACTTTGAGAGCCCTATGTGAAGTTAACGGCCTGGGAAAGATATAAGATATACGTTAAGACATGTGAAAGTCCTCCAGTTCAGTACTAGAACCAAAATATAGCTATATCAAAGACAGGTGTGGGGGTGAGGATGTTGCGAGCTTGGCCTCTTGGGTCACGCCGCGGAAGGGGTCCGTGTCAGCGCCTCGAGATTGGTCACGTGATTGTCCCGTCGTGGGGGAGTAAGGTGAAATAAGCCAGTCTTCGTTTCTTCTCGTGAGGTACGGTCGGGATTGTGATTGTAGCTGTTATGGATGTTTGTGGTGACATGTTGCGTGATATTGTGTCCTGCTGTGAGTTTATTTCCGTGCCGTCCTCAGTAATGTAAGTTATTGTATGTCTTAGATGTTTTATGAGCGTAATACTTTGTGTGCGAAAGTTTCTGTAGCTTAATTGAGAGAGAATTAACCATCATCATCATCAGGTGCCGTGCCGACTGGCGTTGGCTATTATGCTTCTCCAGAGTACCCGATCCTTCATACAGGCCATCAGTTCAGTTGGTGATCTCCTCTCACACCATCCCGTCAGACTGTCCAGTATCATTTCTCTTGGTCTTCCTCTTGATCTTCTTCCTTCTATTTTTCCTGTTGTTATAATATTTTCAATGCCCCCTCTTCTCATTGCATGTCCTATGAAAGTACATTGTCTCTCTCTTATCTTTCTGACAAGGTTTTTTGTCTCTCCAGCTCTTCTCATACATTCTTCATTAGTTATTTTTGCTGTCCAGGGGATTCGCAACATTCTTCTAATAAACCACATTTCTGCTGCTTCCAGTGATTTTTGTGCAGACTTGCCTATTGTCCATGATTCACTTCCATATAATATAGAGAATTAACAGCAGAGTTAAATACTGTGCAGTTTAGGTTTCAGGTAGATTAGATTCTGCAGGGGAAGGTTTAACGAAGCAGAAGCCCTGCTACATTTGTAGGGTAGAAATAACTAGTGAACACATGCCTCGTATTTTTGTGTAGTTCTGATATTTTATAATTTTCATTGATTTTCTGAGCCAATTTCCAGACTATTCATTTTTGCCATTTCGTTGCATTAATAAACCATGTTCTTTATCTTTTCAATCATTTTGCTTTCGTGAGTTTTTATTAATTTTAATTAAGTGTGTTGTGCTTGCTCTTATAATACAAGTGTGGGCTCAGGATTCACACTGAAGCATCGTACGTTTGTTGCCATCATGTTGTGAGGATTAATATGCAACTCATAACTTGAATTAATCATGTGTGTTCTCATTCAGTATGTTGGTGCTTTTTAAATGTTTGTATTTTGCACCAAGGATTCGCGTGTTTTGAGTCGTGGAGACCAGATATAGTCTGGCTGGTTAGATGTTGGATAATGTTTGTAAATCAAGGAAGTAAGTTTTTCAAGTAACAAATTACATATCTATTATATAGCTAGAAGGTGGACCCATTGTAATTTGAGTTAAACAACTAGATTTGAGATGGAGAACCACAAGTGGTTCACAGCAATGTGGCGATTATTTATCTAAGTGTTTTTGATTGCAGTGATTTCATGTGCTGCGCGTTTCTACCTGCGTCCGTGCTGTCCAATGTTTCTCGTGCAGTTTGTGGAATAAGCATTTTGGTTTTTGTTTTCTTGGATCCGGTGTAGTTATGTATGGTTTGCGGTGCTGTTTGTTCTTGTAACAACCTAGTTGCAGTTTATATGCATAACTGATAAGTTCACAGGTAGCCGGACTTGATGAAGGTTGAAAGGTTTAAAATCTGGGTCAAGATTTATAAGGGAGACATTCTGGGTCCCGTTTATACTATTGTACTAATTAAAAGGGAGACTGCACATCGGGTGAAACCGTAGTCCCCTAGAATTGGCTCCCCTGCTAAAATATGCTAATGAGACATACATATGTTAAGCCATAGCCAAGAGCACCAATTAACCATAATTCCTGTTTGTAACATAACTTATCTAATCTATTCAGTTCTCCATTCTCCTTTCTGCTTCTACGTATCTTATTTTTTTTTACACTAGCCTGGCTAACGGGGCAGGGATAGCCACAGTTCATCATGGCTGTGGAGTCTGCTAAAGGTCTGCACATCACTTGATTTTAACTTCACCCAGGAATTGAAAAAAAACCAATATTACCCGCTCTCAGTCCGACACGATTCTGTGTCTCAACATCTTCACTGCATCAGCTGCAAAGCACACCATTTCGCAGTTCCAGGGATATTGGAGAAGAAGAAGAAGAAGGAGTAGAAGGAGTGGAGGAAATGAAAGAGGAAGAGAAGAAGGAGGAGTAGGAGGAGGAGAAAGAGGAGGAGTAGGTGAAAAAGAAAGAGGAGATTGATTGATTGATTGATTGATTGATCTTTATTTCAAAAGGGTTAAGAATTGGGACATTCTGCCCTTTGTCATACCTCTTTCACTCTATTCCAGACATTCTACAAATATGCTGTTCATGTAACAAACATAATTAACATTGAAGCTGAGAGACATAAAATAAAATATAACATTTACGTTTCGCTCTTAAACATTCATTCAGTACAGAAGTAACTACATACATATATAAATGACTATGTACTAAACAAACATTTCTGGACTATTCAGAATAAACAATTAACTGTATTCGGTGTCTGTAAGAGCAGCTTAAGATAACTTTTAAGTTTTATGATTCATGGAGGCATGTAGTCGACATCAAATATATATTGGGAAAGTTTGTAGTTGGAGGAAGGAGTATAATTTATATATTTTTTTATACAGGATGGGAGGGTATTCCAAAGATGAGCAGCAGAATAACTAAAGCTTTTCTTGTAAAGATCAAGTCTAGGTTTCGGAAGATACACGTTGTTCAAGCGTTGGCTGCACTTTAGCGTTGGCTAAATTTAAACAGGTTCCATAGATAAGGCAGGGCATGCCGTGAAAGAATTTGATGTACTAATTTGGCTTTGTTGAGGAGGAACCTGTTCTTAATAGGTAGTATTTTGATACGTTTGTGCTGGTTAGTTGTTTGTGTTTGATCTTTGTCACTAATAAGCTTTACTGCTTGCTTTTGGAGTGAGCAAAGCCTCTTTGTATTTAACACTGAACAACCATCCCAGACTGTTGAGCAATAGTCTAAATGTGTTTGTATATGTGATACGTAGTATGTCTTCCTTATGTCTTGATCGATGAAATGCTTAATTTTGGCTAACTGGTATACTTTTTGTGTGATGAGTTTTGTTAGACCTTGCACACGAGGAGAAGAAGAAGAAGAAGAGGACTGATTGATTGATTGATAGATTTTTATTTCAAAAGGGTTAAGAATTGGGCACGCAGGCCCGTCTGACAACTAACTGGAAGAAGAAAAAGAAGAAGAAGAAGAAAAAGGATGAGAAAGAGGAGGAGAGAGAAGAAGAAGAAGAATAAGAAAAAGAAGTAGTAGAAGAGGAAAATGAAGGAGGAGGGGGAGGGAGAAGAAGAAGAGGGAGAAGATGAAGAAGAAGAATGGAGAGAAGAAGAAGGAGAAGAAGGATTAGGAAGAATAAGAAGAGGAAGAAGAAGAAAAGATGGAGAAGAAGAAGAAGGAGAAGAAGGAGGAGGAAGAAGAAGAAGGAGGAGGAGGAAGAAGAAGAAGAAGAAGAAGGATAATAATAATAATCATCTCTGCCTGCTTTAATTTCTCATCATCACATAGAAGTAGTAGAAAGGAAAAAGACACATCTAGGCTAGTTTCTTTTTCTTCTGCAGGTAAAATCTGAACAATCTAGCATAAAATCACATTCTCCTTTGGCCCAACATTTGTGATTCTCCGTTCTCTATAGACTCCCAAAACTGGAAGAAATGGATGCTCTTCTCCTCATTCTCCTCCTCCTCCTCCTTCTTCTTCTTCTGCTACTCCTCCTCTTTGACTGTGTGCCTAAGAGATCGATGGATATTTTGATATGACTGTCCCAACACAGAGGCGAATCTTCCATTTTCAGGAATGTTGATGTGAACCCACGAAATATAGAGAAAGTAGTACTTTGTTTCATCTGTAAATATAATAACATTCTCCTATTTACAAGGCGCGATAATTAAGTAATGAGACTAATTACATAAAAAATAAAATAAACAAGAGTTGAAGATATAACCTGTATTTTGTTCAAAGTAAGCCCCTTTGTGCATTGATAAAGCGAGTGGCACGATCTAACAAATAATGAAACGATCTCTGCAGTTCTTCTGTTGGTATGGTCCTTAAACTCGATGTTACGGCCCTCTGGATGTCATCAGTATTGTCAAAGAAGCATCATTTCAATGGTAACTTTAATTTTGGGAATATAAAATAATCGCAGGGAGACAAATCTGAGAAATAGGGTGGATGGTTGAGAACACACACTTGTTTTTGGGCCAAAAATTCCTGTACAACTATCGCTAAGTGAGACGCTGCATTATCATGAAGAAGGAAAAAACTGCCAGGTGTTGAATACTCGGGTTGGACTCGGAGAATCCTTTTCAATACTCGTTTCAAAATACTTAAATAAACTTTGGCAGTGACAGTCTGTCCATTTGGAATAAATCCTTTGCTGTCGTTGAAGCACATCAACATTGTCTTCACTTTCGACTTTTGAAGACATAATATTTTGCTTTTTGGTGATGATGATTATTTCCACTGAGCACTTTGGCGTTTAGTTGTGGGATCGTAACGGAAAATCCATGTTTCATCTTTTGCAACACTCAAATTTAAGAAATGTTTATTTCTGCGACACGTTTTGATGATATCTTTTGCGTACTCAACATGCTGATGTTTTTGGTCATCAGATAACGAATGTGGTACAAACCGGCAGGCAAGGCTTTTCTTGCCCAAATCTTCCACTAAAATTTTACGAATGGTCTCTCGGTTAACACCACATTCATCTGCCATCATCCTCACAGTCAAACAACGATCTTCTTATATCCATTCTCTGACTTTTGCAATTAGTTCCTCATTACGAACAGAAATCGGGCGTCCATGTCTAGCTGCATTTGTAATCGTTTCCACACCACTTTTTAATCGTGAATATCACCTGAATATTTGTGCACGAGATAAACAATTATTCCTATAAACTTGTCGCATCAATTCAGCTGTTTCACTGGCAGTTTTTCACAGTTTAAAACAGAATTTAATGTTAGCTTTTTGCTCCACGCTGATTACGTAACAATGAACCTCTAACTAGGTCAACAAAACGGTGGCTTGTTTGTCGTCTGCTTATCGGGCAGCGATGAAAATTTGCCAGATCATAGATGAAGGTTGTCTCTTTGGATACCATGCTTTGCTTCATAAATGGCATTTTTGTCCTGCCCATACTAAAATCGGTATCATTACTTAATTGCCAGACCTTGTATAATAGCAAATGTGATACGATATAAAAATATATGTATAAGATGGCCTAGTAAATTAGTTAATTCTTTCGTATCATATATTCCTTCTCAAATAACAAACATGTCCAGTTTTTGCATAATGATGGTCTTATCAGTGACGGGTCAAGATTTTTTCTATTGCTCTCAGAATATTATCTCTGCTTACTTGTCCTCTACTGTTATCTGTTACAGAGCACGTGTTTATTGTCTGATTTGGCAGTCTACGACCAAGTGCTGACATGCTAGCGTCATATACTGGGGAATTATTGCTTATTATACTTATTATATAAGCTGTCCCACCTGTCTTCTGGTACCCCCCAGTAACAGCCCAGCGCAACTAAGAAGTCAAGGATAGTCATAATTGTCTCGGCGGTGGAGTCTGCTAAAGAAGTAATTCACAATCCCCTTTCCCTGTTTTAGCTCCATGCAAGAATTGAAAAAAAAATAGCCGTCATAGCGAGCTCCCAGGTCGACAAGACTGCGTCTCGACATCTTCACAGCATCGACTCGCAGTTTTAGAGATATTAAAGAAGAAGAAAGAAGAAGAAGAAAAGAGAGGATATTCTGTCATCTATGAGAACAAATAGTTTAATTTTTTTCCAAGTATGTCCTGGCATGCTGCTACACGATACATCTTTAAGACTCCTATCTTTGTCTCTATCGGCCGTTTACTTTGTTAGTTTTGTTCTGACTGTTTCCATTTGGCTGCGTTTATCTATTCTCATCTGTGGTTTCCTTAATTCTTTTTGTCAAATACTTTTTTTTTTAAAAAGTGTCTTGCGCACGGTAAAGTGATAAAGCACAGTGGTGCAAAGATTAGTCTTCAAAAAGCTTCCGTTTCAGCAATGGCTGTAGGTCGCGTTTGAAAGTTTCGCGCTCTCACAAGCGACATACCGGTTGCTGTGGTATTCGACATAGAGCTGTATTTTTGCGCTCTCGGCTGAAAGTGCTCGCGTCCTGTTGTCACAGTGTTATGGCTCTTCGCTGTTTGACTGACCATGGTGCCAACAGAAACGCACAAACGTGTCAGATGTGCAACAGTGTCGTCACTGCTGTCAAGATGGAGGTCGGTTCTGTGTGCTGAGCTACTGAGTTTAGTGCTATGGCACCACCGTGGTCTGTGAACTTTGCATAGACAGTATTGACGGTTCTTAATTATGTTTATCCGGCTAATGGTGAACTGTGGTTGTCTCTTCATGTCCTAGTTCGGTTTGGCGACTTAGCTACGGAGTTCGTGCCGACAGCGTCGCTGAATAGTTTCGCGTTTGAAGTGCTGTAGTTTCTAAAATGGCGTCCTCACTGAGTGACTCATTATCAAGGACCTCTGCGAAGGACATTTGATGAACATTCTGTGTGATATTCACTGGCACAGGCGGTGGAGCGATTAAGGGATCGTCTCTTTCAAGAACCTAATACTGAATACAGAATAGGCTTAAAAAAATAAGAAGAAAGCAAGAAAAGTAGTAAAGAGACTTTTTCTTCCTCTCACGACTCTATCTTTCAAAGGCTAACTATAACAACAGGAAAGATGAAGAAAGGCATAGGCAACCAAGGGGAAAAAAAAAAACGTGGGTAGTCCACCGCGATGGCACAGTTAACAAAGGTCACCAACTGAGTTTATGGAAAATATCAAGGATCGAGATATGTAGAAGAGCTTGAAGGCTAACGCGTACCAGTACGACACATGATGATGATGATGATGCCGACGACGAGCCATACACACTGCGCTTTATCGTCTACTTCAACCTCAGAAATCTCTTCATATAGTTACTCATCGGAATTGATAAAGCCCCTGTAATACATCATTGTCAGATGTGCCTACCCTAATTCACAGTGCAGCCTCTGCTCAGTTTCCCCCGAGCTGTCTCTGCTATGGAGAATAAAAAATACATAATGCGCTTACAGAACATTTTATAGTCGTTCTCTCGCTGGAAAATCCGCTTTATATTATTTCCTCATCGTCTCAGACTCCTATTGAAACAAACGTACCGTAAATATCCCTTTTCATTCCGAGTATAAAAGGAAAACAAAACCCTTGTTTGATGAAAACAGATAGAAGACGTAGCGATTGTCAAACATCGCGAATGAATTTTATTGCAGCTTTCGAACATAGTCTTGGATAACAAAGTACTTGATCTGGCAGAGGTTTTCTTATATACATAACAAATTCTTCTAATTTTTTTGGAAAGCCTGTCATCTTTCTAACTTGTTTTTCACATTTTTTTCCTATCCTTACCCAGTGTTTTAGTTCTTCAAAGTCCTGGAACTCAGAAGAAGCGAGTCTGCTACCTGGACAGTGAATATTAAGGAGTCTCTGAATTGTTAGTCTTCTTCTTCTTCTTCTTCTTCTTCTTCTTCTAAACAAAGATACGAGTCCTGTCAGTGAATCTCAACGTTAGCAATAATTTCTCATGCCTGATGCCAAACATTTCCATCTTCGTGTTATTCTTGGAGCCAGGTTTGGGCTCTTAAGCCTGTTAAAGGAATGATGGTCTTCACAGTGTATTCTAAGGGTTCGTGTTCCCCTTTTGGTGCACCCAACCTCTGAAAACGGGTGCCAGAGGAATCTGGTAAGGTAAATACGACCAGGTGTGATACTGAGCACATCACACTTTCATGCGACGAAGGTCGTGGAAATACGGACCCAGCACCGTATTTTCAATATGCCTTAATGGCACGGAAATGGGAAGTTTACCTTTTATCTTTTCAGAGGAATTAAAAGAAACACTGGCTCTTATTTTAGCGAAGTATTTTATTCTATTCTATTCTATTGGTCGCTCTCTGTAACTACTTTTCTTCTTGTTCTTTTTCTTTTTATTCTTCTTGTTCTTGTTCTTCTTCGTCTTCAATCTCTCAGGGAATTGCCAGCTGGTGTTCTGTGCAGCCGATGCTGTGAAAGTATTAAGGCACAGCATCGTGTCGGATTGGGAGCAGGTCATGGCAGCTAAATTTTTTTTTATTCCCTGAGGGCGGCTAAAAAGCAGGGGGGTGTGCAATACTTCTTTAGCAGACTCCACCACCATGTAGGTCTACGACCCCGTTAGCCAGGCTAGGCCTGTTAATAGGGGTATCAGCGGTGGGGTGGGGGCAGGGTCTTGATAAGCTATGGTTTGCAATCCTGACCCTAGCATGTCAGCCATGGATCGCTGACTGCTAAAATGGACAGCGTCTTCGTCTCCCCCCTCCCTTTGTTGTGACTTTATAGGATATTTGAACATAGTACAGATAGGGACTGCTGATTCTGACACCCCTTGATTTTATTGTTTGTGAGAGGATCTAAAGATACTTCTAACAAGGAGATGCATTTTTCATTTTCACGAAACTTCACATGAAAACATGAAACATAGGAAAGTGCGCTTTATTTCACGTATATTTCACAAAAAAATAAATTCGTACATACTTATAACATCACAGTAGTTATAATAGCAATTCATGTTCATGATCAGCGCGGTTTCGGCATCACAGCAAAACGAGAAAATCCCATAATTGCTCCTCGGCCTTTGCCAGTGATATCTCCTGGAAGGCGCATGAACCTTCCCAAATCATGTCCATGCACACTGATCCGTGCACGATGAAAGCATACATATCCGAAAATGTCCTCAGCAGGGAGGCACACACGGCCATCACTAAGCAGCTATACCGCGCCAATCTTCCAAGAGCGCAGCGGAATGCATCGGCCATAAATATCAGTATCACCCATGATACCGATCATTATCAGGGAAAATCCATGCGCCACTGAAAGTCACAGCTCACAGTGGCGCCCCGAGCACTTAACTCAGTAGCCAGGGCGCCAAACCGGGCTCCCAACCCACAACACAACGAAACTGGCGCAGACAAAGCGTAGAGATAAGAAAAGAAAGGCACATTCTGCATCGGTCACATTCGCCCTTCCGCCATGTTGGAACCGGAAACGTTATAATAGCAAATTTGATACGACGCAAACTTTGTACTAGACAGGGCAGTAAGTCCAGGAATATCTTTTTATCTTACGTCCATTCTCAGAAAAAAAGTACAATTTTTTGCAACGTAATGTTCCAGTCTGTGACTGGTTTGCCACACCTCCACATGTTCTCGAATCTAAACTAAGTCCGACGCATTTGCATGCCTTAGGGTTGTGAAGTGTTAGTGTCTTCACATTTCTAGGCCACTGCAGTACTGGAGGTAGTTGTGCCGGCACCTTGCCTGGGTGCCTTTGTTTTCCTAGAAAAACCCCAGGTAACCATTTTCTTTTCAGGCTGGGTTGACCTCAGAGACTCCGTGTTCCAGTACTTACCTCCCCAAGTACCACATTATTCATGTCAGAGTCTGTGTTCCAGTACTTACCTCCCCAAGTACCACATTATTCATGTCAGAGTCCGTGTTCCAGTACTTACCTCCCCAAGTACCACATTATTCATGTCAGAGTCTGTGTTCCAGTATTTACCTCCCCAAGTACCACATTATTCATGTCAGAGTCCGTGTTCCAGTACTTACCTCCCCAAGTACCACATTATTCATGTCAGAGTCCGTGTTCCAGTACTTACCTCCCCAAGTACCACATTATTCATGCATGTCAAAAGGCGCCACAACATTAGAATAAATTTATACAGCGATCAGAGAATGAAACTCTGAACTAAAAATAAAATCACAGCCCTAACTTTAGCTGTTACAAAATATAAACATAAATAAACAAATAAATAAATCACTGTTCTGGCACTTCGCGCCCTGATGGCTACGCGCCCTGATGGGCTGGGCGGCTTTCCCTAATAGCTTACGTGCGCCTGGCAACAGACCAGGAAGGAAAATAAAATTAACATGGAGAAACTGCTGTCGTAAAGCGACAGAGTGGCACCCGGGGAAATCCCTAGTCGGCGACTCTCTCTGGTCTGTAGGGCGGGGGGGGGGGGGAATATATCCGTTACGGGGAATGCATCGCTCTTCATAATTTGACACAAAGGCGACGATGTCCAAGAAAAGGCTGCTCCTTCTATCTTTGTTGGAACCCCCGCCCCCACCTCGCCCCCCCCCCCGCGTCCAAACCGAGTACTCAAAATGTTTTGTCACCTGCGATTACGCTGAACAGTTCTCATTCATACACTTAATTATTTATACAAACAGAAAATGAAGAAACGAAGACAGAATCTCTGTTGACAGTCCGTGAAAATTCATAAATTCATAACCACAATTCTTCTTCTTCTTCTTCTGTGTTCGCCCTCAGTAAGGCAAGATGCTGGGTGCCCTGTTTCGCAGTTGTGCTTCTTGCAAGACTCGCCACATCATACTTTAACTCGGTATATTTTTCAGAAACCGGTTCACTTGACCAGATTACTGTCTGTTTCTGGGGGGGGGGGGGGAACCACTGGGAGGTAGAATAGGGGGTCTTGATCAGTTGCACTTCGCCGGGCCTGACACAACCAGTCATCTACGACACAACCAGTCGAGCCTGACACAACCAGCCATCTATGAGCCTGACAAAACCAGCCATCTATGAGCCCGACACAACCACCCATCTACGAGCCTGACACAACCAGCCATCTATGAGCCCGACACAACCAGCCATCTACGAGCCTGACACAACTAGCCATCTATGAGCCCGACACAACCAGCCATCTATGAGCCCGACACAACCAGCCATCTATGAGCCCGACACAACCAGCCATCTATGAGCCCGACACAACCAGCCATCTATGAGCCCGACACAACCAGCCATCTATGAGCCCGACACAACCAGCCATCTATGAGCCCGACACAACCAGCCATCTACGAGCCTGACACAACCAATCATCTACGAGCCTGACACAACCAGTCATTTACGAGCCTGACACAACCAGTCATCTACGAGCCTGACACAACCAGTCATTTACGAGCCTGACACAACCAGTCATCTACGAGCCTGACACAACCAGTCATTTACGAGCCTGACACAACCAGTCATCTACGAGCCTGACGCAACCCACATCTACGAGTCACTGGCAGATATCTGTTTCAGCCTACATGCTGCATCTTTGCCGCTCTGATGGTATACATGTGGGGATGTGGCTATGGTGGTGCTTGGAGGGGGGAAAAAAGGGGGTGGAGGTGGGGTAATAAACTCAAACTTAAATTTTAACCCCAAATTTTAATCGTAAGTCTAAATTTATAACTTCACTCCTAGATGTGCCAATCAGGTCTGTTTACTGTACTTCCCCACAAAGTGAATTTTCTTCAAAACAGCAATATTTCTACTAAGATAGTTTTTTTTTAAATCTAGGTATTTCTGAACCCGTGGCGATCAATGTTGAAAATACGGGACAAAATTCGTGGGTCATGTATCTTAAAATAGGGAAAATTAGTCCTGCCCGACTAAAGTCATACGATTCCCGAGACAAATCAATAAAATATTGGACGGTTGGTCACTTCAATGACACTTTTCAGCCTAGAAGATGGTTTTGAAACAGCAGATGCCGACTGTTACGGAACTGGTGGAGATAATGTTACCTAATTTACTCAACAGTTTTCACAGTGGCTGATTCTATTCATGGGTGATTTACTTCACATGACAATGGTAAAAGCAAAAGGTATGTATTGCTAGATCCAGGCTGGATAGACATAGGCTAGATATTGGTAGATCCAGGCTATATATTGGTAGAGCCAGGCTATGTATTGATAGATCTAGCCTATGTATTGCCAGATCCAGGCTATGTATTGGTAGATCCAGGCTATGTATTGGTAGATCCAGCCCATGTATTGCTAGATTCAGGCTTTGTATTGCTAGATCCGGGTTTTGTATTGCTAGATCCGGCCTATGTACTGTTAGATCTAGCCTATGTATTGCTAGATCCAACCTATGTATTGCTAGATCCAACCTATGTATTGCTAGATCCAACCTATCTGCCTTTGTGTTTTTTTAGTTTTCTAACTTTGACCCTGATTGTTTCATCAAATAATGCTACACCATTCCGCAGAATTACTCTCAGCTTGCTCTCACCGGCTCTTCTTAGCCTACATATTTGATGGAAGCAAAGCCTCTCAAAGTTGATTGCACAATCTCTCAAAAATGACTTTAAGTGCATCCTCTTTATCAAGTCTGGGCAAGTGAGTGGTGAAGAGGTTAGTGTACAGGTATAGCTGGATGTCGATTACAAGATGTGTCGTGGCTGTTGACACGTTTAAGCACGTGACGATGTGAACTTTGAACAGCTTGTCATGTGACTGAGTTGTTGCAGAATTTGATCACGTGGGGAGGGGGGTTGGCGGGAGAACAGCTGTGTGGAAGCTAGTGGATGGAGATAAGGAAGTATACGAGATCTTTGTCTTCCCACATGAGTGCTGAGAAAGGGTTTAAGCACGCAGTATATATGTGAGATGCTGGCCATGATTGGGACATGTGCTCCGAATGACTGACAACTCACTAACAAAAATAGCACTAAGATGGACACCATAGGGGAAAAGAAGTAAGAGTAGACCAAAAGAGACACGAAGAAGAAAAACAGAGAAGATGTTGAGCAATAGAGGGCTCACCTGGGCAAGAGTGGAAAAAAGGCGAAGGACAGGCATTTGTGGAAAACCCTTGAGGAAGCTCCATTTGCCCTAGACACTTAAGGTTCATATATATATATATATATATATATATATATATATATATATATATATATATATATATATATATATCGAGCTGGACTTATGCTTGGACCTGTTCTTCAATGTAGAGGTTGCGTCTGAGTTGCGGTGAAAGTAAACGTGAAGTGTTCGCTTGTTCGGACGTCGCTGAGCGTTGAGCTGTCACTACTTGAACGTGAGTCATCACGCATACACTCATCCACCACTAGATCACGCCTGTTCACGTATGATGGACAAACGTCTTTCAAGTGTAGATCGGTAGTCTAAATCCTGTTCGTGGAGCTCCAGTCACTCCTCACTAAAATGTATACCCGACTAATTCTGGAGTTGCAGAAGGAAATGCAGGGCATTCAAGCACCTTCTTGGGTACCATCAAATGAAAGACAATACGGGCATCAACACTGATCTTTGAATGCTTCTGCAGTAGCATAGAACAAAGTTATCTGAAGTTTCCTCTTACAACAAACAACACGCTTAAACACGAACGATCTAGTACAGCTACTCAGTTTACCACGTATACGGAAATATCGGTATCTCACTTTAAGGGGCTAAACTACTTTTTAAATATAAGATACTGAAGAAAAATTACAGTGACGAAGAATATATGCAACAGAAGAAAGGAATGCGTCTGAGAACTGGATCAATAGGCTATTATTTAAAGTGTGAGTTTGTGTATAGTTATTTGTGTCTGAAAAAAGTAATAAAGGCGATATTACGAAAGTATACTTCGGACTCATTTATATCTTTACAACAGCTGTATAAAATCCCAGAAACCTTTTCAGAATCTGCATCACTCATTTGTGAAGGAGGGCAAAGCTTTTGTGATAATAAAGGTCATAGGTCAAGGGGTTCAAGCAATAATTATATTTCCATCTCATGCAAGCTTAAAAGCTCCTCTGACGAGGGCTGAGTTGTCCCGTGGAAGACGTTTCCCATGTTCAGCGACTGTAAGTATCTTGGATATTAAGTGATATTCCTCCTGACTTATTTTTCCGTTCTTCCAAACCTTGTCCCGAATATGAACTCATGAATTCAGTTGATTGCAATAGAGATAAAAACGATGATTCCGATGTATTTTTCTAGAAATGAATTTGGATTTTATAAACAGATGCAACATGACAACAAGGAAGTCCTCACACCGACGACTGTGCAAGATAAAAAAATGGAAAATCCAGTAACAGAATCACTTTTTTTCAGCGATTTATCTCTGCGCGAATAAAGAAGGATAAAAAAAAAATGAAAGAATGATGAAGAAAAGGATAGAAAATGAAACAGCATCTAATATTTTAAAAATTATGGAGACGTGTGACCTTTTGAAACGTTAAATTTACTTATTAATTTATTTAACATCAAAGTTTAATTTAAACATACTTATACGTATGGAAATATAATTAAATGGAAATATAATTTCCATCTAATTTCTGTCCAATCAATTTATTGCAATCAGCTTTTTTATCGATGATCTCGCGAAATATATAAAGCCAGAAAGCTGTACACACACGTCAATAAAAGAAATATATCTGCACTTATTTAGAAGCTGAATGTATTTAACGTTGTAAAGTGTGGTACGATGCTGCAGTGAAAGATGACTTTAATTAACCAGAAACGATGTACTCTAAACGGATGATGTAAACAGCAGTAGTTTTTGGTCATGTGACCCATAAGCAAAGTCACTTTACCTGGGCCCAGTGTTGGTATGGATTGTTATCAAGAGGTCTAAATGGAGCATTCTGAAGGTACTGTTACTTATATATTGATACATAATGAAAATCGATACTATTGATAATTTACTTACTGGCATTGGCCGGTACAGCGATGCATTGCTATGTTGTTGCCTTCTGTTAGATTTATATATATATAACACATATATAGCTATCAAGTGGAACGCAACAGGCAGAAGAAAAATAGGCCGACCATGTGAAACTCTAAAGAGAACATTGTTAAGACAGGTCAAATTTTTAGCAGGCACAAAATCCCTTGATGGGGTTGAAAAGCTCTCCGAAAACATAACAAAAACTTGGCAAACTACCATGTGAGCCCTATGTGACATTTAACGGCACGGAATTGATGTAAGATGCAAGATGTATATATAATCTGTTGTCCTTATATGCGTATTGTGGACTGAATCTGTATTGGTATCGTGTTGTGTTTTCATGATGAGTATATTGTGATGTCATAATAAGCTATTTGTCAAGTTGTTCACACGTTGAAACAATTATGATCTGTATAGTTCGAGAGTGGCGTGGAAGTGAGACAATTTATATGTGTGGCTGAACTGTTGGCGAAGCAAAGATCCAGGGAACTAGGATGGTTGTAGTGAGATTTTCTCCACGTTAGGGTCTTGTGGCACAGCAGAGTTGAAAGAAAGGGAAAAATTTCAATAATTAAATCACTAACATTCATAAGCCATACACACCACTCCCTCACTTCCTTATATTACTGGGCAAGACTATCTGCACCTGCTCCAGATATTCATTCTACCTGCCATTCGTGCCCTTTATGGAAACGAACGATTTCACTTCCAACAATACAGTGAACAACCACCACACATAACCACCGAGATATCTACATATAGACCTTGCATACATACTGCCATTATAGTTGGGTTTTTTTTCATGAAATAATTAAATCTGTGCAGAGTGGAAGTTTCCTATTTCATACATTTCTGACTTTGTTACGACGTTCCATTGATGCAAGATCAGTCTCGGAAACGTGTAGACTTTGTTACAAGAGATAGGAGAAGTGACGACTGTGATAAAACTAGTTCTAGTGATAAAAGAAGACAAAGATGTATGATTCAGTTTTACGAAAAATAAACAACAAAAACAAGAAAATAGAATTTAAAAAATGAGGAAAGTAGGATGGAACGTGAGCGACAGGAAATACATTGAGCGAATATAAATGAAGACTTTGTTACGAGATGTTTGCAATTAAAAGCTGTTGCACCTGCGTCCGTTTCTTTACAATAAAATCGCTCCTTTTGAAGGGGAAAAACCCTCATAAGAAGATTAACTGCACGATGTAGAACTTTCGAAACAGCTTACGCCGATACGAAGTGTATACACTTCGAAGGCCTACCCCTACCTGCATAACCAGACAGGTTCACACCTGGAATACCCAGGGTAAGAGAAAACAAAGAAGACATAGAAACACTTGATCAAGGAGTCTTGAAGTAGAGATAAAAAAAAAGATGAACAACACATGGAGACAGACAGAAGAAGCAGCCAAGGACAGAAATAAATGGAGAGTCTATTCCCCGGATAAGGATAAAGAAGGCGTGGATGGATGGATGGATGGATGGATAACACCGGTACATTTAGCGTCTATAAATGCTGAATACTTGTATTCCAAACGTTGTCTTCTGCTTTCAGAAAAAACACTTCAGGTAGAGTGTATTAGACGTCTCTGATTTTGCGCATAATCCTACAAAGGAGAGGGAAATCAAGAGAATACATCAATGCACATAACACGGCCCCTTAAGATGTCTGTCACGCAAAGCCACTTGCACACACAAACATAACCCTTGCAGATATCATGCAAACGCGCCATTAAGCTTAATTCTACGTTGTCACGTTCAGAAATCTATGCACACAGATACATCACAACACAAAGTAATCGTCTCAGTATTTTAACAAATGTTCATTTCTTCTCTCGTCATTTTAAAGGGGTTACAGAGCATGAGGCAACATCAAATGCGGATTGAAGTTATCTTAATTTCCTTATTAATCTATCCAAACACGGCCAAAAAAAAATGTGTGGACGTCAGTGCCGCTGTTCCATTAAACGAAAATATTGCAGGAAGTCTAATGCTTTGAAAGGGTTAAGAAAAAAAAACCCAGAAGGATTTCCTGGCAACATAAAGAATCAATATGACGATATAATCTGAGCAAAAATGGCAAGAAGTTAAGAGAAGGGAACAGGGAGAAATAAAGTGTAACGTGACAGACAGACTGACTGATAGACAGACAGACAGATAGATAGGCAGACTGACAGACAGACAGAAATAAATAGAGATACAGACAGATAGATATACAGACAGATAGACAAACAGATTAGATAGACAGACAGACAGACAGACGGACGGACGGACGGACAGATAGATAGATAGATAGATAGATAGATAGATAGATAGATAGATAGATAGATAGATAGATAGATAGATAGATAGATAGATAGATAGATAGATAGATAGATATTCAACGTTCGCTCTATCACAAAAGACCAGTTTAGTACAACTACACAAAATACATAAAATATCACGAATAAAATTTAAAACGGCAAAACATATGTTCAGCCTAATAATCTACGAGAGAGAAAGAGAAAGAGAGAGAGAGAGAGAACGAGAGAGAGAAAGCGAGAGAGAGAGGAATAATAAGTATTCCTTTTGGCCGATTGAAAGAAACAAGGAAACAGGAAAATGAAGAAATATATCTTGTCATGTCTTGTCCTGTCTTGTCCACTATTTCTCTACAGCTGCGAGCTGGTGTTCTTTGCAGCTGATGTTGCGAAAGCTGATGAAGCAGAGCATCGTGACGGACAGGAAGTGGGTTATGGTTATTTTTTAAAAAAGTCCCTGAGTTGCAGAGGGCGTGCAATACTTCTTTAGCAGACTCCACTACCATGTGGACTTTGGTCATCCTAGCCCCGTTATCCAGATGTGATCTATTACTGTACCAACAGAGAAGTGAGACAGGGTCTTGGTCAGCTACGGATGGTTGATTGCCACAACCGACATCGTCTTTGTTCCTAAGAAATCATAATCTCGAGTTAAAAGACAATTCCTTTAGAACTTACTTTCTCTAACAACGCTGGACTTTACACAGACAAAAAAAAAA
Source organism: Achatina immaculata (assembly GCA_009760885.1). Classification (NCBI taxonomy): domain Eukaryota; kingdom Metazoa; phylum Mollusca; class Gastropoda; order Stylommatophora; family Achatinidae; genus Lissachatina; species Lissachatina immaculata. The sequence continues at coordinate 1,225,716 of CM019693.1, read as the reverse complement.
AAAAACCCGTGATCTTTCTATGATCTCTAGAGATTCTCGATTTCTAAAAAATAACAACTCATTTCAGTCATCATTTAAGTTTGTTTTTATCAGTGGTTTTAAATATAATAGTGGATTGTCCAGAAAAAAAAGTGAAAATCCGGAAATAAAAATCAAGAACTTAAAACAAAACACAGGAAACAAATTATACAGAGTCCGGCATAAAGCATAGGTGGATTTAACTGACGTAGTGCGCAGAAACTGAATACGTGTGGAAAAAAAACATGACGTCAGAGATGAATCAGACACACGGTTATTTTTAACAACGGCTTCTTGGCAAACACAACATCGCGCGTTCACCGTTGAAACTTATTTTAAAAGTGAGGAATCGTCTGTTGCTGTACAACGAAAATTTCGTCGCCATTTTGAGTTGCATCCCCGTGATAATCTTCCCGATCGGAGAATAGTTTTGAGGTGGGTCAAAAATTGTAAGGAAACCCCTAATAACAAGTCTACTGGTCGTCCTTGAACTAAACAGATACCTGAACGAATTCAGGAAGTCTGCACCGCATTGCTTCGTAGCCCTCGGCGATCAGCTGTTAGGCACGCTTTGGCACTTGATATGTCGGGTCGCTCGCTACGTCACATCATTCATAATCATCTGCATTTACACCCGTACAAGTTGCAAGTTGTGCAGCAACTGAATGATCTGGATAAAATTAACAGACTTGACTTTGCTACCGATTTTCTAGCACGCACTGAAGAAAATCTGAATTTGCTCAATAACCTCATAATGTCTGATGAAGCACAGTTTGAATTGTCAGGAAGTGTGAACAAGCAGAAGTTCAGACACTGGTCAGCTGAAAATCCACAATCACTGCACGAGAAACCGCTCCATAGTGACCGAGTAACAGTGTGCTGTGGTGTTGCATCATTCGGCGTCATTGGCCGTTTTTTTTTTAAAGACGAAGAAGGGCATCCTCTTACTATTAATAGCGATCACTATGTGCAGATGCTAACTGAATACTTCATTCCAGAGTTGGCCAATAGAAATAAGGGACTAATATGGTTTCAACAAGATGAAGCAACTGCCCACACAGCTCGTCAATCCTTGGTCATACTGCGACAAAACAGTTCTCAATCGTCTTATTTCTAGATCTGGGGATATTCAGTGGCCGGCAGGGTCACCGGATTTATCGGCCGCAGACTTCTTTTTGTGGAGGTATCTCAAGAACACGGTGTATGCTAGTCGACTACAGTCAATTGCAGATCTAAAGGATCGAATCCGACACTACATTCAAAGTTTCCCTGTGAACATGTTAAATGGTGTTGTGCAGGAATTTTCCAGACGCCTGGCTGAATGTATCAAATGTAATGGCGGTCATCTAACCTGCGTGATTTTCAAAACCTAAATATAATTGTCAGTAATAATAATATTACCCACTTTTCTGAGTTTTCATTTCACTTTTTTTATACTAAAAAATGTATGGCGCTTAATTTATTTTCCATTTTTTAAAATCGAGCTTTGCTTTGTGCCGGACCTTATATGAATCTGTCTCACAGATGTGTCTCAACAAATCTACCTCACAGCTGTGTCTCAACAAATTTACCTCCAAGCTGTGTCTCAATCTACCTCACAGATGTGTCTCACCAAATCTTCTTCACTGCTCTGTCTCAACAAATCTACCTCACAGCTGTGTCTCAACAAATCCACCTCGCAGCTGCGTCTGAAAAAAAAAACATCTTATCTATACCTGTTCGACTTCCTTATAGGTGGCCATTTTTCCTCTGCACATAATAAGCAGTTCTCTTCGTCACTCATTATTAACATTTCCAGTATTTTAACTGCTCCATTTCTATCGTTTTAGTTTCCTAAACTTTTATTATAAGTTAAATCTCTCACTTTATTATATAGCATTTTTCTAATCAATCGCTTTTGTATCTCGCAATTTAACATGTTTTTCCTGGCTGTGCGCGCAAAAGTCCTAGCAGTTTATAGCAAGAGAAAAGCAACTGCGATTTGGTTGAGACATAATCCAGCTGACAGACCGTATCTCATACTTCTGCGGCGGTGTTAGAAGCACGTGGGACGCATCATGGAGCACTAGAAGAAAGTCGAAATAACACAACATTTTACTTTTGCCAGGATGTATATTTCCCATAGGAGTTTCCTTCCTGGACGCTTTTCTTAGCCCTACACCGCCACCCGCTATGAAATGGTCATCTTTCAATACTTACCCACCTTGAAACACCCACATCTTCCCATTTCCTTCACGAATGGATTTTCCATTCGGACCTTTTATTCCTGTGCGGTGCGGCACTGCAGAGAAGATTGAAAACTCAGTGAGCCAAAATGATGGCAAGGCATTTCCAGAGCTCTTTTTTTCTTTCACTCCCATTTTCTTCGTTTTCTGTATTCTTATTTTTTACTTCATTCCATTCCCCCCTCCCCTTTTTGTCTTCCCTCAACCCCTTCCCCCCTACCCCGTGCTCCTCCACGACTTTTTTTCCAATGTTTTTTTTTTCATGGTTTTCCTTTCGTTAATTCTCGGTGTCAGTTTCCTGCTAAATATCAACATCCCTTGCATACTTCATTGTGCATCCTTTATTTCTAATTCCACGCTCACGCAATCTTATCATTCACATTCCATATTGATTTCGCTGGCTTTGATTGCTCGTTCAGTGTTTTCAAGCCGTTATAATGTTGTCTTCAGTGTTTATATCTTTACAAAAAATGTTTCCATTCTGTTTTATTCGGTTATTTCTCATTCAGCAATTGACAATCCGTTATGTTTTTGTCTTCCTGTCATATTTCCCCATAAAGAGAGATCTCCTTCCCCTGGTATTGCATTCTTCTATTCGGATTCCATCTGTTTCCTATTTCATTTGTTATTTAAAAAAATAATTGGTGTATTAAGATATTTAGGTTGAATATCTGTCTGCGTCTTCTAAACCTAAACGTAATTTGACAATTACGCAGTAACCACAACGGACAGAAGCTAACGCAATACAAAATGTTCGCGTTCGCAATGGTAGATGGGTAGTTCAAACACGCACAGCGCAGCGCAGCGCTCTGCCCAACGTCTTGTTAAAGTCAAGTTCAAATAAAACACGAACGCTCTGCTGCAGGATTGCACCGTTGTTGAGCAACGCCCCGTAGTGGAGTTTCTTTTGACAGAGTGAGTGAAACCTGCTGAAATTCACCACAGTAGGTCAAAGACTGACCAGTGCGACGTACTAGTTTACACTTAGAGAGAAAGTGAAACCTCCATTTCGTTGCGAAAGAAGAGAAATATCGTAAAAAAAATCTTTCTGCGCCAAAGCAATGCATGTACGCAAGCTGCGTCTGTAACGGTGGAGCCAATGCAATAGTTGCTCTCTGAATACCTTTCTTATTCTCTATTTCGGCCTTGATCTGCGCTATGCAATTATCATGTCTTCTCTTCACTCAGAGAGGCTCTATGCAGTGGTAGGTTAACCCTTTGTTGATGAGGTTAAAGAAACGGCGAAGACCTGGATTCGGGATCAGACATAGAGCTTCTCTTCCTAGGGAATACAAAATACTACACAAATCTTGCAGCTTTTGTGTTCTAGCAATTCATAGTGAATGCGTTACTTGTTATATCTTTCACTATTCGATCTCTCTCTCCTTTCCTCTCTCTCCTCCTTCCCCTTCTATCTCTCTCCTTTTTTCTCTCTCTCCCTTCCCTCTCTCCCTTCTTTTTCTCCCTTCTCTCTATCTCTTCTTTCTCTCTCTCCCTTCTCTGTTTTTTTCTCTTTCCCTTCTCTCTTCTGTCTCTCCTTTCTGTCTCTCCCTTCTCTCTCCCTTTTTTCTCCTTCTCCCTTCTCTCTCTTTACCTTCTCTTTACTTCCCTACTCTCCCTTCTCTCTCTCTCTCTCTCTCTGTCCTTCTATATAGTATTTAGATCAAAATACAGTGGTGCCTCGGGGCACGAACACCTCTAGTCATGAACAAATCGGCCCACGAACACAATTTCCGAATACATTTTGACTCGATCCGCGAACAGTGCCTCGGCGCACGAACGCACAAACATAGCTTTAACGCCATGTTTTCGGCCCGCGAACAGCATCAGTTGTACTCAGGTTTGCGAGCTGTGAACATTGTTTATCGTTGCGTTGTTCTTGACACAATTTTTATTTTGGTTTTTGGATTAAATTAATCCTCATTATGGGTCCCAAGAAAGTGAAAAGTGTTAGTGACAGTGGTATAAATAAGCCTAAGCGTATTACAGTAGAAACTAAGAAGGAAATAATAACTAAACATGAGAATAGAGCTCATGTTTCTGATCTCACCAAGCAGTAAGACATGGCTAAATCTACGATCTGTACGATCTTAAAGAACAGTGATGCGCCCTGTGACCAGCAGAGCAGTGGACATTTTAAATGACAGTGTCATGTCCCATTTTCGGAAAATTATCTAACAAAGAAAAAGGCAAATGTCTCTGGATCGTTTATCTTGTGAAACCACCAGCCACCGAGCCAGCAATCGAACGACTTCCCAGGATACAAACAAGAGGAAAAAAAAACACCAGAAATGCCTACACAGTTGCCTGACGTTATTATGGAATGGGAGTCTCTTTCGAAGGAGTAGCCTTCCTCCTCCTCCTCCTCTACCATCTACCTGTGCCAACAACTATCAACCACAAAAGTAAAGTTATACTGTATATTTTATATTATATACTTCTACCACACATAAATCCATAAAAAAGTACAAACCAATATGTTCCTGGGGCGGGCGAACGGATTAATTGGATGTGCATTAATTTGTTTCGGTTCGCCAACGGAGTCAAAGAACGAATTATGTTCATGACCCGAGGTACCACTGTATGTATCTTGCGATTTTCCATCTTTCTTCTCTCTCTCTCTCATATTTTTAATCGATAACTTTCCTAAAGTTTCTTATCTGACATCCTTCCCGTGCCGTTAAACGTCACATAGGGCTCACAAAGTAGTTCGCCAATTTTTCCTGTCTTCGGCGAGTCTTTCAACCTCATCAAGGGATTTTATGCCTAAAGTTTACTCTTATATTAATCTCACTTTTAGGCAGACGGATCCACTTTTCCTCTTTAAATATTCATATTTTACAAATTCCTGCCCTGAAAAATAATGCATTCTCCCCCTTTTTTTTTTAAAGGAAGCGCAGTCTGTCGTGTTCCCCCCCCCCCCCCCCCAAAAAAAAAAAAAACACACTCTTCTGACTTTCCCATTCTTACTAGCTTGTCACAAGTCTCTTCTGATTTGGAAAGGAAAAAAACAAGAGAGAGAAATTGTGTAGTGAAAATATGTCTACACCGTGTTAAACCAGCACGCAGGTAAAAGAATTCTTCTTTGCAGAGAATATACCCCCCTCCATTTGATATTAGCAGAAAACAATGAGAAGATTTTTTTTTTTTACAGAAGAATATTTTAAACACCAGATTAATCGACTTTGGGCTACGGAGTTACAGGACTCACTATCATTGTCTGTGACAAGACAAGTCTTGGGCCACTGCCGATGGGACTCATTGGACTCACGGTTGATAAACTCACTAAACAGAATCGTTGCCTTTCTAGTTTGTACATGCACAAAAAATGTGATATTTCATGCATGCCGTATTTAGAGATGTTGAATATCGGAAAGTGTGCTCACTAGTAGGACACCATAAACTGAAACTACCTTTATGTAAAAAGTACTCCTTTATTTGTTGTTAGTGTTGTCCCGTATGTACTAGACATTTGCAGGAGACCATGTGTTCTAAAAAATATTGATACCTGCGGGAGGTTGCATCTCAGCGACGTAGTTTGTGTGTCATGACCTCGTTCCCTTTCCGGGCGTCACGAGACAGGCATTGATGACTTCGCTATCGAACACCTTTTTTTTTGGGGGGGGGGGCGGGGCGGAAGGGGTCTAAGGTAGCGAAGATTATTAATGCGCTGTTCTCTGGTGTCTAGACGGTTGCTCATCCTACCGGAGTCTATGGTTCAAGTCTCAGGTAATTCTCTCGTCATTTTGTTTTCTTTCTCTCATGCCTAAAAGTGCTCTACTTATGATTTTTATCGAGGTCTAACCATGCAGCACTGAGATCTGCTGCTCATCGCTGGATGCCACGGTTGCCCAAACCTGACGTAACACAGGAAAGACCTGACCTTGATCAACAGGTGCTACTGCGCTTTTGAACGTAAAAGTCAAGCATTCTCAGCCAATTTTATGACAACAGAAGTAAGATGGCTGCTTAAACTTGGAGCATAAAATACGAGAGAATCATCAGAGGATTTCTGTCATAAAAAGAGTGTAATAAATTGCGAAAGCTATGTGGCAGTTTCTGGTTTGTTAAACAAAATTTGGTGTGTTTGCAGGTTGTGATGAAGGCCGAACAGCAACAAAAAAAAAAAAAAACAAACCAAACTATTGTGAATCAACAACAGTACTAAAGCTTAGAAGAGATCTGCAGGAATGAAGCAGCCCATTCATCAACATGGCAACGCTGTACCACACAACAGACAAAGAGCTTATCTTCTGTTACTCATGAAGTTGGTTTAATTCTTGTTGAATCAGTCGCCATAAAGTACTGACTTGCTTCCGGCAACCTTTCATCTAGCACCAAACCACCTCAGTGGATACGAATTTGATTCCAAAGATGGATTAAAGGCTGAGTGAAACAGGTTCGTCCGGAAACTGAGAAGTTCTTGCATGATGATAGCACAAAAACTTTGAGTAGCAGAGCGTTGAAGCGGACAGCCAAAATGATTATAAGGCAAATAAAAGTTATTCTATAATTCCATGGAAGCACTTAGAGACGTGCTGTTGATGTATGTATTTTCTTCTTTACTTGATGGTAGGCTAAAGAGTGATATGGTTTACACCATGTCAGGCCGACTTTCCCTCTCCAGGCTTCAGAAGGAGGTATTTATGGGTGACTGAGGGGCCCCCAGTCTGACTTGGAACAATCTACTTTCCTTCTCCAACTCCAGAAGGAGCTATTTCTTGGTGACTGAGGGGCCCCCAGTCTGACTTGGAACAATCTACTTTCCTTCTCCAACTCCAGAAGGAGCTATTTCAGGGTGACTGAGGGGCCCGCAATCTGACTTGTAACAACCGCGCGAAAGAAGGGGGCAGAAGATAATGTCGTGAGACATTTGTGTAAATATAAAAGAACAAAAGCTTCCAAACTTTTATGTAATTAGTTTTTTTGTGTTTCTTTGTTAAGTACCCTGCGTCCGCTACCATGATAAGAAAACAAAACAAAACAAAATAGATGCACTGCTTTCCAGAACGCCATCCTAAACTGATCTTTATCTCTTTTCTCAGCAGATGTGCGCTCCGTTCAATCAAGAAATAACATCCTTTCCCGGGCATGTTTTACAATAAGAAAAAGAAAACTTTTTTTTTCCCTAAAAGGAACCAGAAAATGCCGAACTGGAAATCAAATTTACTCGAATCTCATCCCCCTCCTTCAATACTGGCCGCTCTCTTGTCTTATCTTTCTGGCCGGCCAGCTCATTTTTAATGTTATAGTTTATTGATTGGAGTCTATCTGTATCCCGAGACACTATTTGATCAGCATTAAAGAAAACTGCTTAACCACGTATGCTATTTTTTAACCCCTTCATTTCATCTCCAGCAGCGAGTGCTTTAATTCTTTTCTTTGTCCGAGCTGTGGTTTCGGAGAGGAATGCAAAATATACATTAGAGAGCTAGGAGGGAAAAATGAACGGAAAAGCTTCCAGAGACGCTTAACGGTTCTGAAGGCTAATTAAAACGGTAGGGAATTGACAAAACTCTTTTTTTTTCCTCATATGTTATAATACAACAGAACCCAGAGACCCTAAAAATCATCGGAAAATTTAATGGAAAAAAAACCGGAAGGGACAACTCTTAGAGAGCTCATCAAGAGGCAGTGAAAGAGGAACAGACAACTGTTCTGACTGGCTGAATAAAATAAGGAGTAAGGTTAGAGAAAACATATCGGCTCGGCATGTAATGAATACATCAATCTTTGTTATAGATTCATCATCATCATCATCATCATCAAGTACCCTTCCAGTAGAAGATGCAGGTAATGTGTCCCCATAGAATCTGGTCCTGGATATTTTACACTGGCCCAGTTGGTCACATTTAGTTGGGTCATCGCGTAAGACATTCATATCTACAAAGTTTTCTCCAGCTCTGATAAATATTATTTTTAACTCAGTTGATCATCTAAAAAAAATACCTTACTCATTAAAATAAGAAGAAAAGCAACTTAACCCCAGCTACTGGCTTATGTTTTCTTTAAATTATTTATTAAAATAAAATTTACATCGCAACCACAAAGCCATGAATAAAAAAACAAAAAACAAAAGACAAAAAAAACAAAACAACAGTAGCGGCTAAACAAAATACACGAAACAAATAAGACTGTTTATAAATTCTTTTTTTAAACAATACAAGAAACAAATAAGACTGTTTATAAATTCTTTTTTAAACAATACACGAAACAAATAAGAGTGTTTATAAATTCTTTTTTTAAACAATGTATTCCATCTAAAAACCAAAAAGAACGGCAAAGGGTTAATACGAGAAACACCAGCGCCGGTGCGTTTGGCTTGAAGGGGTGTCTGATAACGCTTGAAATTAAACCTTATCGCGACGCATAAATCGATAGCTGCCATTTCCACTAACCGAAGCCGTCTAGCTGAGACTGTCTAAATCTTGGGAGACTGATAAAACAGAAATCAAGAGCGACAGATTGGTGGCAAAAACACCACCAACAGATGAAGGATGAGGAGAGGGCAGGGAACTATAAATAGAAAAAACGTCTGATGGAGCGGAAAATACTGGGATGTTGGATATTAGGGTAGGCAAAATGGTCCGAAAAACGCTATAGTGCAAGAAATGTTGGATATTTTTTAATGAAAAATGTTGATGAGCTTTGAATTCACCAGCGAATGAAATGCTTATACGAAAACTTGCTACCAGTTCCATTTAAGAAAGCACAGCTATAGCATCACAGGGTTCAGGTACAGAACCACAGTACTGAGCTATAGAAGCACAAGGCTGAGGTACAGAATCACAAGTTTGAGGTAACAATCACAGGGCTGAACTATAGAATTACAAGGCTAAGGTACAGGATCACAGGTTGAGCTATATCAGAAGGCTGTATTACAGAATCACAGGGTTGAGCTTATATCATGGGGATGAGTTATATCACAGGGTAGAACTATAAAACCACAGGGTTGATCATTAGCAGCGACAAGATAAAAAAATGGCTCTGAACAGAGGGCAAAATTGTGAAATGAATATCGACTGTTTCGACCGTACTTAGGAGCTGATCGTTGCTTTTTTTGTTTTTTTTTTTCTTTGTCATAGTTTTAAAAACGGAACAAAATGTTCTAGAATTTACAGCTTTCATGTAGGCTCAATTAGACGCTGTTTGAGAAGTATCTAGAAAAAAAAGTACTTTCTGTGTTGAGTGTAACTGTACATGTTCGTGTGTCATTTACATTGTCACACTCTTTGTCGATATCATTACTGCCTGCTTTCTTCTTGTTCTTGTTCTTCCCTCTTTCTCTTTTAAAATCTTTCAAACAATAAAATAATGCTTGATGACTATAACGAACCCATAGCTTCAGTATCTTTATGAACGCAACGCGCGCGCTCGCGCGCGCACGCACACACACACACACACACACACACACACACACACACACACACACACACACACATATATATATATATTCTTATATCTTATATCCTTCCCGTGCCGTTAAACGTCACATAGGGCTCGCAAAGTAGTTCCCCTATTTTTCCTGTCTTCGGCGAGTCTTTCAACCTCATCAAGGGATTTTATGCCTGCTAATTTGGCCTCTCTTAACAATGTCCTCTTCAGAGTTTCGCGCGGTCTGCCTCTTTTTCTTTGGCCTGTTGTGTTCCACTTGATAGTTTGTTTTGGGATTCTCTGATCATTTCTTCTCATCAAGTGACCAACATATGTCCATCTCCTTTTCCTGATCACCCATGAGACTGGTTGTTGTTCAGTCATCTGTCTTATCTATGCATTGTTCCTGAATTCGTTCTACCTGATACCAAGTATTTTCCTTAGGCATTTGTTTTCAAAAGAGTGTAATCTCTTCTCTATTACCTTAGTTGTTTTCCAGCTTTCGCATGCATAAATGAGTGTAGATATTACATTTGAATTGAATAGTCTTAACTTGGTTTTTGTGCTTATAACTTTTGAATTCCATATGTTCTCAAGATTCTTGAAGATCGATGCTGCTTTTGCAATTCTGATTCTAACTTCCTTTCTGGTGTCACCATCCTGCTCTATGTAGCTGCCAAGGTATGCAAATTGATTGACTTCTTCAATATCTGTCCCTTCTATGTGAATTTTTCCATTTTGATTAATGGGAATTTTCGTTATTTTTGTTTTGTCCTTGTTAATTTCAAGTCCTATTGTGCTAGCCAATGAAGACAGGCTGTCTGTTTTTTCTTGCATGGAATTCACATTATTACTGATAAGAGTTATGTCATCAGCAAAATCAAGATCTTCTAGTTGGGTCCCATGTACCCAGTCAATACATGTGTTACCTGTGCATCATTTTTTCATTATGAAGTCTATTGTAATTCCAAAAAGTAAAGGAGACAGTATACATCCTTGTTTCACGCCTGTTTCACATCTGGAACCATTCACTCATCCCTTCTTCTGTCTTGACTGCACAAACATATCCATTGTAGAAGTTCTTAATGATGTTGACAGTTTTAGATGGTATTCCATATAGACTTATATATATATATATATATATATATATATATATATATATATATATCCCGATTTAGATTTTTATGGCAAAATTAAAGGTACTTTTGACTCACCTTTGTGTCCAGATATACACAAGTGCATATACATATTATGGAGACATATAATGATATCAAACATATATTGGCAAAGTTTGAAAATTTTTTATGAATTTTATGTAGGATTGGTAGGGTATTCCTCAGGTAGGCAGCCGAGTAAGATAAGCATTTTTTATTTCCTTTGAACACGTTAAACCTCGGTTGTGGGAGAAGACAACTGTTTAAGCGCTGCCTGTGTGTTGGGTTGGATTTGAACAATGGCAACAAATAGGACAGAGGGATAGAATTCTATGAATTATCGTGGATGTGATGAATAGAACTACTTTGCGAGCCCTATGTGACGTCTAACGGCACGGGAAGGATATAAGATATAAGATATAAGATGAATAGAAAAACCTCTTAGTTAGATACCGAGAACAGGAGCAATGATCAGGGATAAATGGAGCGTGACAACTAGACAAAGGAAAATACCGTGAGAATAATGGAGGGAAATGGATAGGAAAATCCAGACGAAAGAGAAGTAAATTGTGACAAATGGGATTAGGTAAGCAATTTACGTGGGAGAAGCAGTGAATTGGGGGGGGGGGGAACCTCATGTAAAAGTAAGAGTGGTTGAGATGAAGGCGAAGAGTTTGATGGTGAATGGTGTGTATGTGTGTGTGTGAGTGTTATCGTGATATCTTAGTATCATAAGTTTTAGTTCTTCGTAGCTAACGGTTAGCGAATGTCTTTGGAAGTAATATCAAACAGGACTGAAAGTGGAAGACTACCAACTCGTCAGAGCAAGCTCAGAAACACGGACCTCCGGGAAGACGTGCCAAGTCCTACTTTGTTCGCATGATTGAAGCACCGCTACAGCATGTTCTAGGAGTGAAGCGCGATGGCAGCTTTGGTTCACTGATCACATGGACCTTCCTATGGTTTACTGACCACATGGACCTGCCTATGGTTTACTGACCACATGGATATAACTTTAGTTTACTGACCACGTGGACCTAACTTTGGTTCACTGATCACATGGACCTTCCTATGGTTTACTGACCATATGAATATAACTTTAGTTTACTGACCACGTCTTTTCACTGACCAATCAGACCCAACTTTGGTTCACTAACATTATGCTTTGACCGACTAACAAAATGGAAAGTGGAGGTAGCTTTGTGCCACTGACGATACGAAGGTAATGTTAGTTCACAGACCACGCGGAGACAGCTTTATCTCACTGACGACATGAAGTTAGTGCTAGTTCACAGAACACGTGTAGGTAGGTTTACGTCATTCCCCACGTGTAAGTAGGTTTACGTCACTCCCCACGTGTAGGTAGGTTTACGTCACTGCCCACATGTAGGAGGTTTTCGTTTACTACCCAACGTAGAGGTAGGTTTTCGTTCACTGCCTACGTGGAGGTGTTGTTCATCCATTGTCTTCGATAATAACCACAGCTTCATCTATGTCTAAATAGGGTGAGGTGCATCCGTGCGTGACCAACTAGCCCTATACGAGCTTTGAAAGTTTTGCCACACACGGAACGTGCATGTCCAGATTCAGTTGTGGGTGCCTGTGCAGCTTTGGCTTTTGGAATTGAGCGTTTGTGCTGGGCACTTTCAGTTATTGAGCGCTCAGCTCTCTGAGCACCCAAAGTGGTTATAGCCCTCCACGTCGAGGTAGGTTTTCGTTGTTTGCCCAAAGTGGAGGTAGGTTTTCGTTCACTGCCCAAAGTGGAGGTAGGTTTTCGTTCACTGCCCACGTTGACGCACCTTTGACTAAGTGACCATTTAGCTTAGCCTTGGCTCACTGGTGTAATGAATTCTTTTTATTCGCACACCAATTGGATCTATCTTTTATTCATACGCCATAACGACATAGCGTTCATTCACACTATATGGACCTAGGTTTTATTCATACACCAAAACAACCTTGCTTTTATTCACACACCAAAAACGACCCAGCTTTTAATCACACGCCATACGAACGTTTGGCTCACAGACCAAACGGTTTTGGTTTTTAGGATCACTGACTACACGTGTCTTGCTGTTAGTTGACCGAGATCGATGACTATATGTTAGAAATATCATGCATGTCAGCTCCAAAGCAGTCGTCATATAAACAAGGAGTTTAAGATGAAGCCATTCTCAGATAGTAACACTGAACCCCCCCCCTTCCACCACATTCATTCATTTGCATGTCCCTTGCGAAACTTTGCCTCCCAAACAGCTCTCCTATAGGCCTTTCGGTCTGCCTCCCCCACAGCCTAATACAAATAAGACAAATACTGAATGGCTGTGAGATTTTAGCCACAAAATATATAATTGAATGCAACTCTTACATCGGACTAATTACAATGCATTGCCTTCCTGCGCTATGGAACAACAGACCATATGGTACGGTAGTAAAATAGAACGCACGTAATCAAGTTGCTAGGCAACAAGGAACTGGTTTTTATAAATTATGAAGCTGAAGAATTTAAAATGTGAAGGAAATTGTTGTTATTTTACGTCACAAATACGAATTAAACGAGATTTAAATTGATCTGACTTGGCTGTTTACGCGAGTTTGTTTTTTTCTAACAAATGTTTACTGGTTCGGTTTCAGTTATAACAAAATTTGTTTCTGAAATAATTATTGCTCCATTCTTTTTAAGTTACTGATATAACATCTGATAAAGGACAATAAATGAGGTGCTGTGCCGGTCAAGGTTTTGAAGTATGCTATAAACAGGGGAAATGCTACAGACAACAAAGGAAGTTTACTCTAGGAAAAAAAGAAGGAAAAGGGTATCTAGAAAAGTTCGCCTGCTGTAAACTTGAGTAGTTTCCCAGTGTAAACAATGACTTTTTTTTTTTTGTCACACAGGAGCGGCCGAACTGCGGCTACCGAGTCACATGCGCCTCATTTACCTATAATATGCAGCTCATTTACATATAATATGCAGCTCATTTACATATAATATGCAGCTCATTTACATATAATATGCAGCTCGTTTATATATATAATATGCGGCTAATTTATATATAATATGCGGCTCATTTACATATAATATGCAGCTCATTTACATATAATATGCAGCTCATTTACATATAATATGCAGCTCATTTACATATAATATGCGGCTCATTTACATATAATATGCGACTCATTTACATATAATTTGCAACTCATTTACATATAATATGCGGCTCATTTACATATAATATGTGGCTCATTTACATATAATATGCGACTCATTTATATATAATATGTGACTCATTTACATATAATATGCGACTCATTTATATATAATATGCGGCTTGCGGAAGTATGTTAGCTGAATTTTCTTTTTTTTTAAACATCACAGTCAATATAAAAAAAGAAAATTAAAAAAAAATTAAAATATTCATATTTTTAAAATTTTTGCTAAGATAGTATAAACTGAAATTCCACACTTAGTAGTCCTGGCTCCTTTTAACCCCCTACCCCCTCCCCCGCATAAAACCGCCCCCCTCCCTCAATCCTTTCCTCCGCTCTCATTCCACCTGCCTGCGGCTGTCAAACATCTGAAGTTTATACCACGTGGTCTCTACTTTAAGCAAGTTTGCCCACCCCTGTTATAATGTAATAGTTTTCTTTTGTATGTGTCAACTTATTTTCTGTTCATATATAGACAACAAAATATCATGGACTCAAAAAAAAAAAAGAGCAAATATATTCATACTACAAGAATTTAATATTGAAGGAGGCTGGCTAGCAAAGAAGATTAAACAGAGAAAATGTAAATATTTTGGACACATTAAACGTCATGACTATTTTGAGAAGACCATTTTGGAAGGGTACATAACGGGAACAAGAAAGAGAGGAAGACCAAGGCGAAGATGGCTGCAAGACATCGCTGATATTCTGCAGATGGGTGCATCAGCAGCAGGGGATCTTGATTACAACCGAGAGGCCTACAGGAGAGCTGTTAAGGAGGCAAATTTCCGCAAGGGACATACAAATAGCTCACTGACTGATATAGACAACCTGGCATGAGATGTCCTCCGCTGTGCGTCGCTTGCATGCGGATTTGTGTTGTGCTTTATAAGTCATTTTCCCCTTCCGTACTACTTGTATTAAACATCCTTTTCTTCACTTCCGTACTACTCGTATTAAACATCCTTTTCTTTCCCTTCCGTACTACTTGTATTAAACATCCTTTTCTTCACTTCCATACTACTTGTATTAAACATCCTTTTCTTCACTTCCATACTACTTGTATTAAACATCCTTTTCTTTCCCTTCCGTACTACTTGTATTAAACATCCTTTTCTTCACTTCCGTACTACTTGTATTAAACATCCTTTTCTTCACTTCCGTACTACTTGTATTAAACATCCTTTTCTTCACTTCCGTACTACTCGTATTAAACATCCTTTTCTTTCCCTTCCGTACTACTTGTATTAAACATCCTTTTCTTCACTTCCATACTACTTGTATTAAACATCCTTTTCTTCACTTCCATACTACTTGTATTAAACATCCTTTTCTTTCCCTTCCGTACTACTTGTATTAAACATCCTTTTCTTCACTTCCGTACTACTTGTATTAAACATCCTTTTCTTCACTTCCATACTACTTGTATTAAACATCCTTTTCTTCACTTCCATACTACTTGTATTAAACATCCTTTTCTTTCCCTTCCGTACTACTTGTATTAAACATCCTTTTCTTCACTTCCGTACTACTTGTATTAAACATCCTTTTCTTCACTTCCGTACTACTTGTATTAAGCATCCTTTTCTTCACTTCCGCACTACTTGTATTAAGCATCCTTTTCTTCACTTCCGTACTACTTGTATTAAACATCCTTTTCTTCACTTCCGTACTACTTGTATTAAGCATCCTTTTCTTCACTTCCGTACTACTTGTATTAAACATCCTTTTCTTCACTTCCGTACTACTTGTATTAAACATCCTTTTCTTCACTTCCGTACTACTTGTATTAAACATCCTTTTCTTTTCCTTACGAAGTACTCGTATTCAGCATCTTTTTCTTTACGAATGGTTCACCTGCAATGAGCCTGGTCAGTAGCCAGTTTCCAGTCCACAGCCCTACGCATGAAATGGCATTTCAGTGGTGGAACCCTGCTACTCTTTGCCCACGAGACATAAATATTCAATGGTGTCAGTAATTCACTTTATGAAAAAAGTCATTGAATATCGGCTGCAGTTCACTTCATCACAAACATTCACTACCGTCTGTAATTCACTTCATGGATTAAAGGACTGGTATGGCAGAGGAAGGGAGGAAGTTTATATTTGCTTTCCCATGCTATACTTCTTTATGACGTTGAAAAGTATGTTGTTATATGAATATATGAAACAATTACTGATATCTTATATCTTATATCCTTCTCGTGCTGTTAAACGTCACATAGGGCTCTCAAGGTAGTTCCCCAATTTTTCCTATTTTCGGCCAGCTTTTCAACCTCATCGAGGGATATTATGCAAATTAATTTGGCCTCTCTTAACAATGTCCTATTTAGAGTTTCAAGTGGTCTGTCTCTTCTTCTTCGGCCTAATTACTGATATACAATAATGTAAAATATCTTAGAAGAGAGTATAGGCAAAATCCTCTTTCCCGTGCCATTAAGACATACTGGGGATACGATGTTGGGCGCATGTTTCCACTACCATCGGCACATGCACGTGTGATGTGATTAGTATCACTCCTGGTCCCATTTACCTTCCCAAATTTCTCCGGTACCGATTTTTAGAGGCTGGGTGGACCCCTCCCCCCCGGGGCCTTTTTTGTGTGGTGGTGATACGAGAAAAAAGTCCCCACTGCTGGGACTTGGACTCGGTACAACCCGCATTAGTCGGCCCAGCGGTTATAATAGAATAGAGCAAAATATATGAAAAAAAAAAATTATCCAATGAAAAGCCACCGCTTGTAAATATCTTTCGTGAAAAGATTTCACAATTCATGACATTTGTCCATGGCAGTTTTTATTTGGTGCAGAAGTTTCACTGTTTTTTTTTTCAAATGTGCTTGTTATAACATAGATATTATTGTTACAGTTGAGAATGTAAATCTAATATTAGTAGAGTCAGTCATGGGTGGAGAAAAGCTGTGTGACAAAATAATGCTCAGTAGATTCCACAACAGCTACATCTATTCTCTTCACTTTCATTAGTAATATCTTTCAAATGTGTACTTATAAAGCAGTGGTACCCAGTCTTTTCTTTTAGTGAATCATAAACCAGCAATAGCCCGTGACTTTAGTTCAGAAATAGTATATGATCCGTGACGCTATATCAGCAATAGTATATGATCCGTGACACTATATCAGAGATAGTATATGATCTATGACACTAGATCAATAATAGTATATGTTCCGTGACGCTATATCAGCAATAGTATATGATCCGTGACGCTATATCAGCAACAGTATATGATCCATGACACTAGATCAATAATAGTATATGATCCGCGACACTAGATCAGCAACAGTATATGATCCATGACACTAGATCAATAATAGTATATGATCCGCGACACTAGATCAGCAGTAGTAGGTGACCTTAAAATCAGCAATGACAAGTGACTCGCGAATGTGCATCAGCAATAGTATGCGACCCGTAAACTCAGATCAGCAATAACAGGTGATCCATAATCGTAGACAACTAAAGTAGGCGACTAGAAACCTTAGATCAGCAATAGTAGGTGATCAGAAACCTTAGATCAGCAATAGTAGGTGATCAGAAACCTTAGATCAGCAATGGTATGTGATCCTTAACCTTAGATCAGCAATAGTAGGTGATCAGAAACCTTAAATCAGCAATGGTAAATGACCCTTAACCTTAGATCAGCAATGGTAAGTGATCCTTAATTTTAGATCAGCAATGGTAAATGACCCTTAATTTTAGATCAGTAATGGTAGGCGACCCTTAACCTCAGATCAGCAATGGTAGGTGACCAGTAGCTTTACATTAGCGATGATAGATGTCCCGGGATTCTTAAAAAAAACAACTTTAGATGCCCACGACTCATGAAAGAAAGTTGAAAAATATTGAAATTCAGTTTAAAAAATAAACTAATACTATTTTTAGCATGAACTAATAAATTAACTAAAAGAACTAATACTATAATATAACTAATACTATATCTTGGCAGGACAAGATCAGGAACGAGGAGGTCTGGGAAAGGGCAGGAGGAGAACCTATGAACCTACAAATCACGTCTAGGAAGTGGAGGTGGATTGGCCACACTCTGAGGAAACCCGACACCAGCATAGCAAGACAGATGGACTCCTCAAGGAAATAGAAAACGAGGAAGACCTAGACTTACTTGGAGAAGAGAAATTATGACAGTGCTCAGAGACAAGGGATACACATGGAAGGAAACAGAGAATAATTCTAAGAACAGGGATGACTGGAGAACCTTTATCCGTGGGCTATGCTCTCAAGGGAGTGAAAGGCGATGATGATGATAATGATGATACTGAACATGTGTATATATATATATATATATATATATATATATATATATATATATATATATGCCTGTGTGCGCGCGAGAGCTATTTTGTTAGGTTAGTTATTTCTTCTCTTATACTGTGAATGTAATAGTTTAATTTTGCACTCTTTTGATATGTTTTTTTTCTCGTGTAATTTGTATACTTGTATTAAATCGAGTTTGTGGGAGGAATGAAAGATGGAGTGATGATGGGCAGAATGTAAGACGGGCCTGAATGCCCAAATCTATACCCTTTAAAAATAAAGATAATTCATTCATTCATTCGGTGTTTTTAACATGGTGCAAATATGCTAATAATAACTAAGAATTATGTATAAACGTCACATAATAAAATAACCGTTATACCTTCTCGCGACCACATCTCGGACATCCCGCACCCTTAGTTAAAAAAAAATAAATAAACTTCACTACATGAAAAATAGAGAAGGCGGAAGATAAGAAAAAAAACTTCACTACATGAAAAATAGAGAAGGCGGAAGATAAGAAAAAAAACTTCACTACATGAAAAATAGAGAAGGCGGAAGATAAGAAAAAAAACTTCACTACATGAAAAATAGAGAAGGCGGAAGATAAGAAAAAAAACTTCACTACATGAAAAATAGAGACGGCGGAAGATAATAAAAAAAAACTTTACTACATGAAAAACAGAGACTGAGGAAGATAATTTTTTTTAAAATTCACTACATGAAACATAGAGAAGGCGGAAGATAAGAAAAAAAAACTTCACGAAAAACAGGGATGAAGGAAGATAAGAAAACAACGTCACTCCATGAAAAATAGAGAAAGCGGAATATAAGAAAAAAAACGTCACTACATGAAAAAACAGAGACTGAGGAAGATAAGAAAAAAAAACCTCATTACATGAAAAATAGAGAAGGCTGAGGATAAGAAAAAAAACTTCACTACATGAATAATAGAGAAGGCGGAAGATAAGAAAAAAAAAAACTTCATTACATGAAAAAACAGAGACTGAGGAAGATAAGTAAAAAAACTCATTACATGAAAAATAGAGAAAGCGGAAGATAAGAAAAAAAACTTCATTATGTGAAAAATAGAGAAAGTGGAAGATAACAAAAAAAAACTTCATTACATGAAAAATAGAGAAGGCAGAAGATAAGAAAAAAAAAACTTCATTATATGAAAAATAGAGAAGGCGGAAGATAAGAAAAATAACTTCATTACATGAAAAATAGAGAAGGCGGAAGATAACAAAAAAGAACTTCACTACATGAAAAATAGAGAAGGCAGAAGATAGGAAAAAAAAACTTCATTACATGAAAAATAGAGAAGGCGGAAGATAAGAAAAAAAAACTTCATTACATGAAAAATGAAGACAGAAAAAAGGAAAAATAGGGGAAAAAAAACTTCACTACATGAAAAATAGAGACGAAGAAAGAGAAGAAAAAAAAAACAACTTAAGACGAGGCAAAGAAAATAATGGAGGAAATGTAAAGAATGAAGAGTCATCAAATTTACAGTTCGGTCAGACAATGAGATTGGAATTGATCAGATTTGTGAGAACACTGGGCAAGTGGATTCAGAGAGAGAGAGAGAGAGAGAGAGAGAGAGAGAGAGAGAGAAAGAGAGAGAGAGAAAGAGAGAGAGAGAGAAATGCGTGATCTGATGACTGAAAATAAGGAAGAGAAAAAAATAGAGAGACCTGACTATGAGTGATACTTTAGAGACGCGTGTTCTTATCTGCTGTTTAGTTTTCTCTGTCGTCCTGAAGAAGGGCTTGTACTGACCTTCTAGAAAAAAAAAACCTATGTTCGTACTCATATTTCCTTCATCTGTCTCTCCTGGACGAAGCGATGTGGTCAGCGTCACGTCTGGACCCCCCCCCCCCATCAATCCCTCGGGTTCAAGAAGAGTAGGATATTCATTTCTAAGGCTCTGGTGACCGCAGTATCTTCGGCCCGACTTGGAACCACCGATCTCCCCATGAAAGCGAATGCTCTAACACCTGCTACACTCAAGATTTTCATTACGCAGCGAGTCACTCTCGTTATATTCTCTTGGCTTCACCTTCCCCTATATTACGCTGGTATCAGCTTTATAACAATCATCATTAGATTTAGAAACGTGAAAGTATTCTCTTATCCTTTCTATCTTAATTTTTCCAGACTACTTCTTAATGACCTTCGATTTTGCGGATCTCAATATCCAAGATTCAGATTTTCCGGACATAATTCTGCATAACCGAGAACTGCGTCATACCAACATTTTCCAGGATGCCTGCGTCATTTACAAGATGTCCAGCGGTTACTATATTAATTTGTAGAACTTGTGACATCTCAGATTCCGTATATATGTAATTTATATGCTTTCTGTGTAGCTATCTGTTGTAGTAATTATAATCATATCTGCCAATGGTACCATACGGTTAAATGTTTTTCTTAAATATTTATTCAGAAATTTTGGAATTCTGTTTTCTTTCCCTTACAATTCCCCCTATCCCTCACTCCCCACATTCCCCCCTCCCCCCCGAAAAAAATCAAGATTCACCAGTACTTCTTTTTCTTATATATATATAAGCAGTAATAACTTCAGATGGGAAATGCAGAACAGAAATTAGGAACAGAATAGGCCAAGCAAAGACTGCATTTCAGAGAATGAGAAACATATTAGCTAACACATCTTTATCAATGAATGTTAGAAAACGAGTCCTAAAATGCTATATTGAACCTATCTTGTTATATGGAAGTGAATCATGGACAATAGGCAGGTCTGCACAAAAATCATTGGAAGCAGCAGAAATGTGGTTTATTGGAAGAATGTTGCGAATCCCATGGACAGCAAAAATAACTAATGGAGAATGTAGGAGAAGAGCTGGAGAGACAAAAAACTTTGTAAAAAAAGATAAGAGAGAGACAATGTACTTTCATAGGACATGCAATGAGAAGAGGGGGGATTGAAAATATTATAACAACAGGAAAAATAGAAGGAAGAAGATGAAGAGGAAGACCAAGAGAAATGATACTGGACAGTCTGATGGGATGGTGTGAGAGGAAATCACCAACTGAACTGATGGCCTGTATGAAGGATCGGGTACTCTGGAGAAGCACAATAGCCAACGCCAGTCGGCACGGCACATGATGATTATATATATATATATATATATATATATAATATATATATTTTCATCTGTGTTTGCTTTTCAGGTTTTCCTTCCTTTCATTTCACGCATAACATCTTTTGCACGAATATTCCAGAAACTTAACACGAATAAACGATCAATGGAGATTTTAATCCCAACTCTGGAACCATATGCAATAAGTTGCACCTCGTCCCCTCTCTTGAAATTTTGTATCCCTGGAACATGTATAGGATTTAGAGTTGAGGCAGACTTTTATGTGACTGTCAGAAAGTTGTGGGGGGAAAAAAATTGGGAATTTGACTCCAATTGAACACGCCATTAAAACTTTGCTACGGAAAGTTCATTCATTGACTATCAGTCTTGCTTCACAAAGCAGATGAAAGACTTCACAAAGCAGATGAAAGACTTCACAAAGCAGATGAAAGACTTCACAAAGCAGATGAAACACTTCACAAAGCAGATGATACACTTCACAAAGCAGATGAAACACTTCACAAAGCAGATGATACACTTCACAAAGCAGATGAAACACTTCACAAAGCAGATGAAAGACTTCACAAAGCTCTTACTCGTAAAATGTGTCTTATTTTTTAAGACAAACTGTCTACATCCATCAAAACTGAATTCCCAGTACACCTCTTTTTTTTGGTAGAGTTATTCTTTTATTCCTAAAATCAGATTTTTTTGTCATTTTTTTCCCAAAAAGAAAAAAAAAACCCACAGAATCCCCTATATTTGGATTTACCTATTTTTGGAGTCCAATTTCTGGGCTTCATATAAAACGGATTCAGCTTTCTTATCTTTCTCATTGGTAAATATTGCTTCCGTTAGTGTTTTCAATTATCTTGGACCTGACTAATTGGGTTGCTTTCTAAACAGACTCAACTCCCTTATTTTTTATAGATCCTTTCTGTCTGTTCATCATCATTAACACAACAAAAGCAAATCTGTTATAAAACAAGCTTTCTTCACTAACAATTCACGTATATATTATGCACAGGCGGAAGAAAAAGAGGTCGAGCACGTGAAACTCTAAAGAGGACAGTGTTAAAAGAGCCCAAATTAGAAGGCACAAAGTCCCTTGATGAGGTTGAAAAGCTCGCCGAGGACAGGAAAACTTGGCGAACTACCATGCGAGCCCCATGTGACGTTTAACGTCACAGGAAGGATGTAAGATGTAAGAATATTATACACCCTGCCTTTCTTACATTTCCCTTACAACATAACTAGATGAACCTTTGTGTTCTACCATCTCTCAGGGAGCATCTGTCAAAAATTAAGTGGCTTTTCTTTCTTTCTTTCTTTCTTTTATTTTTTTTTTTGGTGGTCTTTCTCGTTTTTGTCTTTCTCGTTGTCTTGTTTGTTTGTACGAACTCCCTGTAACTGCGAGCTGGTGTTCTTGCCAGCCGATGCTGTAGAGATGTTGAGGTACAGCTTCGTATTGGCGTGGGAGTGGGTTATGGCAGTTATTTTTTCTGTCCCAGAGTACAGTTAAAAAGCGGGAGAGGGGGGTGGTATGCAGTGCTTCGTTAACAGACTCCACCACCATGGGGACTATGGCGATCCCTGCCCCGTTAGCCAGGCTAGGCCTGTTACTAGGGGTACCACGGAGAGGGTCTTGGTCAGCTATGGTTCGCTAACCATGACGCTAGCAAATCAGCTATGGTTCGCTAACCCTGACGCTAGCATATCAGCTATGGTTCGCTAACCATGAAGCTAGCAAATCAGCTATGGTTCGCTAACCCTGACGCTAGCATATCAGCTATGGTTCGCTAACCATGAAGCTAGCAAATCAGCTATGGTTCGCTAACCATGAAGCTAGCAAATTAGCTATGGTTCGCTAACCCTAACGCTAGCAAATCAGCTGCGGTTCGCTAACCCTGACGCTAGCAAAT
Source organism: Achatina immaculata (assembly GCA_009760885.1). Lineage (NCBI taxonomy): Eukaryota > Metazoa > Mollusca > Gastropoda > Stylommatophora > Achatinidae > Lissachatina > Lissachatina immaculata. The sequence continues at coordinate 1,202,419 of CM019693.1, read as the reverse complement.
CAGCTGCGGGTCGCTAACCCTGACGCTAGCAAATCAGCTGCGGGTCGCTAACCCTGACGCTAGCAAATCAGCTATGGTTCGTTAACCCTGAAGCTAGCAAATCAGCTGTGGGTCGCTAACCCTGACGCTAGCAAATCAGCTGCGGGTCGCTAACCCTGACGCTAGCAAATCAGCTATGGTTCGTTAACCCTGAAGCTAGCAAATCAGCTGCGGGTCGCTAACCCTGACGCTAGCAAATCAGCTGCGGGTCGCTAACCCTAACGCTAGCAAATCAGCTGCGGGTCGCTAACCCTGACGCTAGCAAATCAGCTGCGGGTCGCTAACCCTGACGCTAGCAAATAAGCTGCGGGTCGCTAACCCTGACGTTAGCAAATCAGCTATGGTTCGCTAACCCTGACGCTAACAAATCAGCTGCGGGTTGATGATTGCCTCATCGGAAAGGCGTCTTCACACCCCCACCTCCTTCCTTTTCTCGTTGTCTTCATGAAGGCTTTCTTGTTGCCCTTCGTTAGATCGGAAAGGCAAGTGTGATGACACAACGACAAAACCTGTCCTGGTGAAGTACAGGTATGTAAGGTACAGTTCTGAAAAATAACTGAAATAGAAAGAAAAAGAGGGCAGTAACTTTAAGAGTAAATAACAAGATTCTGGCCTAGCTGCCTGAGTGGTTAGGTGTTCGATCTACTAATCCGGTTGTACTGGGCTCACGACCCAGCAGTGGGGATTTTTTTCTGGCACCACCACATAAAAAAGGCCCCGGGTGTCCACCCAGCCTCTAAAAATGAAATGGGAAGGTACATGCGGTCAGGCGTGATACTGACTACATCAGACTTTCATGGCCGATGGTGGTGGAAATATGTGCCCCAACATCGTATTCTCAGTATGCCTTAAAGGCATGTACACTGAATATTACCTTGCCCATGTAGAAATAGCAACAAAAAAAGGGGAAAAACATTAACAATCCAATATTTCGGCATAACGCCCTTTCCAGAGACAGGAAAAGTGATAAAACAGTAGGTATATACGTAAAAAAAATGGAAACATAAATGTCAGAGACTCTCTTAGAGTGGAAGTACGAGTTTTTTGTTGTTGTTTTTTTTACATATACTATAGGCTCGTCTTCCGGTTGTATTTTATTGCCATTTCTTTCCTTCCTTCCTTCCTTCCTTTTCTCCAGTTTCGTAAAAGCTGCGTCACCAGAAACGGCACGGTTTAAACATAAACTCCTCTCCATTATAAACAGAACTTGACTGAGGAATAAAAGTGATATTTGAGAGGACATTAAATCAATGCACCTACTATTTGCACAACTTTCTAAAACTCCCGGCAGTACATTTCCCCGGACAGGGGCGACAAACCCATGAAAAGAATTAAATAAACGAAATATAACAGTCACATTATGACGGCAGTATCTGTTCTGTAGATACACAGAGGCCGAAACATTGACTTAAAAGTCGGAGAGAATGATAAATGCAGAAGAAATGTGGACTTACAGGAAAGTATGCATATGAGAAAAAGATGTTTTAGAAAATGAAAAGAACAAATGCGCATGTATTAAAACAGCTGCATGTGAATATGAACTTATGAAACAAATAAGGATTAAAAAAACAACAAAATACTTTGGCCATATTAAAAGACAATACCGAAGACCATACCAGAAGGAAAGATGGAAGGAAAAAAGAGCGAGAGGTAGACAGAAATGTAGATGGGAAGATAACACACGAGAGTGGGCATGACACAGCCTGGCTGTGTGCACCATCAAGGCAAGGGAGCGACAAAACTGGAGATTCATTACCGCCAACCTTCGTACCGAAGACGGCACATGATGATAATGACACGACAGTAAAGGAAACTGATAAACAAATAAAACGCTACACGGCAATACTCACCTGACTGATTCATATCCAAGTCGTGTTATCGCGAAGGTATATCCATGACGCCACGTTGTTATTTTTAGCTAGCGCCGCCTCCTTTCTGTAACTTCCGGACAATTTATCATTTTAAGTACAGAAAATACTGACACAAACTGCTCTGTTTGATGCAGAATTCCTAGATGTACGTAAGTGACGAAGGAGTCGATAATTTTCCTCAGATATTTTCACTCATCCGGTCTGATTTACAAATCTGACAAAAAAAAAAAAAAAAACTACAATGAGTTTGGACCATCCTTAATGATCTTATTCATATTTACAACTAACGAGTTTACTACTACTTCTACTACTACTACTACTACTACTACTACTACTACTACTACTACTACTATTACTACTACTACTTCTACTACTACTACTACTACTACTACTACTACTACTATTACTACTACTACTACTACTACTACTACTACTAATAATAATAATAATAATCATAAAGAGCATTAAAGAGAGAAAACTTCAATATTATGAACACATTAAACGTCATGATTATTTATAGAGAAGACAATCTTGGAAGGGTTCATAATGGGAACAAATAAAGAGAGGAAGACCAAGGCGAAGATGGCTGCAAGACATCGTTGATGATCTGCGAGTGGACGCATCAGCAGCAGGGCATCTTGCTTACAACCGAGAGGTCTACAGGAGAGCTGTTAGGGAGGCAAAGTTCCACAAGAGACTTGCAAATGGCTGACTGACTGACTGAATAATAATAATAATAATAATAGATATGCAAATGACACCTTATTGATAATCAACCGTGAAAGGGAGCTTCGCGGACAACTTTCATCAAGGAAAAGTGAGAAAAAAGGACTCAGTCGTTAACATAAAGAAGATAGTTGTGATGATCATCTCAAAAGCCGGAGAGAATGATAAATGCAGAAGAAATGTGGACTTACAGGAAAGTATGCATATGAGAAAAAGATGTTTTAGAAAATGAAAAGAACAAATGCGCATGTATTAAAACAGCTGCATGTGAATATGAACTTATGAAACAAATAAGGATTAAAAAAACAACAAAATACTTTGGCCATATTAAAAGACAATACCGAAGACCATACCAGAAGGAAAGATGGAAGGAAAAAAGAGCGAGAGGTAGACAGAAATGTAGATGGGAAGATAACACACGAGAGTGGGCATGACACAGCCTGGCTGTGTGCACCATCAAGGCAAGGGAGCGACAAAACTGGAGATTCATTACCGCCAACCTTCGTACCGAAGACGGCACATGATGATAATGACACGACAGTAAAGGAAACTGATAAACAAATAAAACGCTACACGGCAATACTCACCTGACTGATTCATATCCAAGTCGTGTTATCGCGAAGGTATATCCATGACGCCACGTTGTTATTTTTAGCTAGCGCCGCCTCCTTTCTGTAACTTCCGGACAATTTATCATTTTAAGTACAGAAAATACTGACACAAACTGCTCTGTTTGATGCAGAATTCCTAGATGTACGTAAGTGACGAAGGAGTCGATAATTTTCCTCAGATATTTTCACTCATCCGGTCTGATTTACAAATCTGACAAAAAAAAACCAAAAAACAAAACTACAATGAGTTTGGATCCATCCTTAATGATCTTATTCATATTTACAACTAACGAGTTTACTACTACTTCTACTACTACTACTACTACTACTATTACTACTACTACTACTACTACTACTACTACTAATAATAATAATAATAATAATAATAATAAAGAGCATTAAAGAGAGAAAACTTCAATATTATGAACACATTAAGCGTCATGATTATTTATAGAGAAGACAATCTTGGAAGGGTTCATAATGGGAACAAATAAAGAGAGGAAGACCAAGGCGAAGATGGCTGCAAGACATCGTTGATGATCTGCGAGTGGACGCATCAGCAGCAGGGCATCTTGCTTACAACCGAGAGGTCTACAGGAGAGCTGTTAGGGAGGCAAAGTTCCGCAAGAGACTTGCAAATGGCTGACTGACTGACTGAATAATAATAATAATAATAATAGATATGCAAATGACACCTTATTGATAATCAACCGTGAAAGGGAGCTTCGCGGACAACTTTCATCAAGGAAAAGTGAGAAAAAGGACTCAGTCGTTAACATAAAGAAGATAGTTGTGATGATCATCTCAAAAGCCAAGACTTGCCCAAAGTGCACTAAACAGGCAAAAGTCACAAACTTTAACCAGGCTGACTGTTTTAAGTACTTGGGCACCTCGCTAACACCAGATGGAAGATGTATCACTGAAGTAAAAAAAAAAAAAGAATGTGCAAGCCAAGACTTCTTTTCAAAAGTCGAAATCCATACTTTGCAAGAAGTCACTATCTGTGAGAGTTAGGAAGAGAGTGCTACAGTGTTACATTGAAACAATCCTGCTCTATGCATGCAAAACTTGGACGGTCAGTAAAGAGATACAAAGAAATTTGAATCAGCTGAATTGTTCTTAAGAAGAATGTTGAAGGTGGCGTGGACGGCAAGAAAATCGAATGAGGAAGCTCCAAAAGAGGAACAAGGAAAATTATAACGAAGATCAGAAAACTACAATCCAAATTTGTGGAGAATGTTTGGAGGAGAGGCAGGCTAGAGAACCTAATGGCAACAGGAAAGATCGAAGGCAGAAGAGACAGTGGTCGACAGAGAGAAAAGATGTCTGATGATTTGGAATCCTGGCTCGGGAAATGCTCAGTGACAAGGCTGTTGAGATGCACCAGGGATCGAGAGTTATGAATGGACATGATATCCTACGACTGTCAGAGAGGAACCTTGAGAGAGTGTGGGAGTGAGAGAGAGAGAGAGAGAGAGAGAGAGAGAGAGAGAGGGGGGGACTCGTCCATAATGATCATATTCATTTTACGACTAACCAACTTAATATTTCTTCTGAAGCCAATGATATATTCCAACTCAACTGTTTTTTAAATAGTCTGCCTCGGCACAGCGGTGTCTGGATAGTGGAACTAACAGCGGTGTCTGGAGAGTGGAAGCTAACAGTGATGTCTGGAGAGTAGAGCTAACAGTGATGTCTGGAGAGTAGAGCTAACAGTGATGTCTGGAGAGTAGAACTAACAGTGATGTCTGGAGAGTAGAGCTAACAGTGATGTCTGGAGAGTAGAACTAACAGTGATGTCTGGAGAGTAGAACTAACAGTGATGTCTGGAGAGTAGAGCTAACAGTGGTGTCTGGAGAGTGGAACTAACAGTGATGTCTGGAGAGTAGAGCTAACAGTGATGTCTGGAGAGTAGAGCTAACAGTGATGTCTGGAGAGTAGAACTAACAGTGATGTCTGGAGAGTAGAACTAACAGTGGTGTCTGGAGAGTAGAACTAACAGTGGTGTCTGAAGAGTAGAACTAACAGTGGTGTCTGGAGAGTAGAACTAACAGTGGTGTCTGGAGAGTAGAACTAACAGTGATGTCTGGCCAAATTACAACGCACTTTTGCTTATTTATACGATAAATATCCCACAGGTCGAAAATCCACGGCACTATAATTACTAGTCCCAGTCCAGAAGAGCTGAAATTACCCTGTGTGCCTGTCTGTCTGTCTGCCTGCCTGTCTGTGAAGACTCAAAAATGTTAAAATTATAAGAGAGCAAAGCATTAAGACCACAGATGTGACGGGGACAGAAATTTGCGTTACCAAGTGTGGCACATTCTGAAAAGTGTGGCGACCACTGCTCTAACCTGTACGGTTTCAAGGTACGGATGTAGCTTGTTCTTTGATTCCCCCTTCCCAGTCTACACAGACCATGCTACAGGATGTTAGTACCAAACTCGGTCCAAAGATTGAAATCAGCATTTGAAACATCCGTGTCGTTTACTCACTGCATCTTATCTCCCGTGTATTATCTATCTTTGGTGGCGAGAGGAAAAAAGGTAGTCGATGGTTACCTGTTTTCTCACCTGGCAGCCCGTGTGCTCGTGGCGTGCTCTCAGTACCTTCCATCGATTCAGAAGTTACAATGGGTATTGACATACTAGTACTGAGGGAAAGCGGACTGCAAAAAAGCAGGCTGCTGACCTGCAGGGTGAGGCACACTGATATTCTATTTAAAACACTGGGGTCTTAGTGATGGAAGGTACAATAGGATATTTTGTGAAAGTCGGTTATAAAAATTAAGGTTCTCGACCGCGTCAACGACATAACAACAAGAACAACAGCACAACAACAACAGTAACACCAACAGCACAAGCAACATCAACACCAACAGCAAAAATAACAACAGCACCAATAAAAACAACACCAGCAGCTACAACAACAAAAACAACAACATCACCAATAAAAACAACACCAGCAGCTACAACAGCAACAACAACAACAGCAACAATAATAACAGCAACAACAACAACAGCAAAATAAAAACAACACCAACAATAATAACAGCAAAAACAACAGCAACAACAATAACAGCAAAAACAACAACACCAACAATAATTACAGCAGCAACAACAGCAACACCAATAGCAAAAACAACAACAGCAGCAACAATAATAACAGCAAAAACAACAACAGCAACCGTAACAATAACAGCAACAGTGACAACAACAGCAGCAATAATAACAGCAACAACAGCAAAACCAACACCAACAGCAAAAGCAACAACAGCAGCAGCAGCAAAAAAGGCCCTCAAGACTATGTATAACTGAAGGATAGTGAAGTTCAAACATTATTATCGGGGGAAAAAACCTTATAATTCAGTGTCAGCGGAGTTATCAGAGTGTTTTTGTTTTCTCATAGGGTTACCAAAGAAACGACTGGAACATTATTTTTCTTCTAGTATTACTCAACTACTGTTGCATCTTTTTTTTTCAGTTCGGATAATGCTGGGAGACTTGTAGCACTTTTCCAGTAGCAATACTGGAGAGACTATTGTGTCTTTTTTTTCTGTACCACTCCTGGTGATACTGTTGCTTTTTTTTCCTGTAGCACTCTCTCTCTCTCTGAACCTTAAGTGCCCAGGGCACATGGGGCTTCCGCAAGGGTTTTCCACAAATGCCTGTCCTTCGCCTTTTTTTCTGCTCTTGCCCAGGTGAGCCCTCTATTGCTCAACATCCTTTCTGTTGTTCTTCTCCATGTCTCTTTTGGTCTACCCTTACTTCTGCTCCCCTGTGGTGTCCATCTTAGTGCTATTTTTGGTAGTGAGTTGTCAGTCATTCGGAGCACATGTCCCAACCATCGCCAGCGTCTTTCCTCATTAATTGTTGTCAGTGGTTTCATCTGCATTTCTGCTAATAAGATGTTATTTCTTATAGTGTTTGGCCAAAATATTTGTCTAATTCTTCGTAAACATTTAGTCTGGAAAGAATTCAACTTGTTTTCTATGGTTTTGGTGATTTTCCAGCATTCGCTTCCATAGAGTAGTACACTTAGAACATTACTCTTAAATATCCTGATTTTCATATTTATGCTTAGTTTTTTGGATTTCCATATATTCTGTAGCATTGCAAAAGCCTGGTTTGCTCTAGTAAGTCTGCTGTTGATGTCCTCTGTGCTGTCTCCATTTTCTACTACTCTGCTGCCAAGGTATACAAATTCGTTGACCTCCTCCACTAACTTGTTATCTACTCTGAGTACATTTCTGTTGTTCACATTTTGCTTCATTAACTTTGTCTTTCCTACGTTGATCTTTAGTCCTATGTTGTTTGCATTCTGAGTTAGCTTGTTTATTTTATCTTGCATATCTTTGTGACTGCTTGATAATAGACAAATATCGTCCGCAAAGTCAAGGTCCTCCAGCACTGTGTCAAGGGTCCATTGTAATCCTCTGCGTTTGTCTGATGTTGCCTCCTTCATTAACCAGTCTACTGCCAAGATAAATAATGTTGGTGATAGTACACATCCCTGTTTCACTCCTATTTGTACCCTAAAGCTGCTGGAGGTATGTTCTCCACAGATAACTTTGCACTGAAAACCCTCGTATAGGGCTTTGATTACATTCACTATTTTATGGGGGAGGCCATGCCATCTTAGGATTTTCCACAGTGCATCTCTGTTGACACTGTCAAAGGCTTTCTCAAAATCTATGAATAATGCATATGTTGTGCTATGCCACTCATTTGCCTGTTCTAATATTTGTCTAAGTACAAATATGTGGTCTATGCATGATCTTCCTTTCCTAAATCCTGCCTGCTCTTTCCGAAGTTTTTCCTCAAGTGTTGGTACAATTCTGTTGATGATTATTCTGTAAAATACTTTACTGGTGAGAGGCAGTAGGGCAATCTCTGAGGTCACCCTTCTTTGGTAATTTTACTATAAGACCAGTCTTCCACTCCTCTGGGGCTTTTTCTAAATCCCAAATTTGTTGTAATATCCGGCAAAGTTGTTTTGGTGTTTCTGTTTCTTCTGCTTTCAACATCTCCGCAGTCACTTCATCTTCACCTGGTGCCCTGTCTGATTTTAGCTTCTTTATCGCCTCCTTTACTTCATTTATTGTTATTGGTCCTGTATTGATGTTTAGTTCCGTTTTTGCTTCAGGTATGTCTATTGTTTGTGCTGCTTGTGTTCTGTTTAGTAGGGTGTTAAAGTGTTCCCTCCATCTTTCAATTTTTTCTCTTTCTCCACTGACCAGTTGTCCATTTTGTGTTCTTACTGCACTTTCATATCTTGTGTTGAAGTTACCTGTCATCTGCTTTGTGATTTTATATATGGTTTTCATGTCATTTGTATATGCATCTTTCTCTGCTGTTTCTGCTAAGTTGTCATAATATACAAAAAAGTTATAAGCACAAAAACCAAGTTAAGACTATTCAATTCAAATGTAATATCCACCCTCATTTATGCATGCGAAAGCTGGAAAACAACTAAAGAAATAGACAAGAAATTAGACTCTTTTGAAAAGAAATGAATAAGGAAAATACTCGGCATCAAGTGGAACGAAATCAAGAACAATGCAGAGATAAGACAGATGACTGAACAACAACCAGTCTCATTGGTGATCAGGAAACGGAGATGGACATATGTTGGTCACTTGATGAGAAAAAATGATCAGAGAATCCCAAAACAAGCTATCAAGTGGAACACAACAGGCTGAAGAAAAAGAGGCAGACCACGTGAAACTCTGAAGAGGACATTGTTAAGAGAGGCCAAATTAACAGGCATAAAATCCTTTGATGAGGTTGAAAGACTCACCGAAGACAGGAGAAATTGGCGAACTACTTTGCGAGTCCTATTTGATGTTTAACGGCACGGGAAGGATATAAGATATAAGATAAGATAAGACTGCTGGATACTGGAGAGACTTGTGTCATTTTTTTTTCTGTAGCCCTACTGAAGAGACTGCTGCGACATTCAGTTTTGGTCAGACAGTAAGAGATCTGCTGTCTCTGTCCTGATGGAAAATGGATGATTCTTGTGTTCACTTTGGGAATTCAAAAGGGATACAGTACCTTCCTCCCACTCCAGTTCTGTGCATAATTGTCAAGATCTTTATCATGTCAACTAATAAAAACTAAATTTGGCAATTAGAATGAGATTGGCCAGCCTACTATTCTATCTATGCTCTGTTTCTCTGCGCGTGCTTGTGTGTATGTGGTTACTGGTTTTCTTTGCATTCACTCTATCTATCATGTCATGTATGTGTGTGTGTGTGTGTGTGTGTGCGTGCGGAAAACTCTCTACTACAGAGAACGTAAGAACTATACAACCACTCCATAGATCACAGGAAATAGCCCTCAGACAAGAGTTTCGGCCCTTTCAACTATTGACATTCTGCAGGGTGACGATGGGCTGAGGCCATCTGGGTCATGACTCCTAGAGGTGTCTACGTTGGTGAATATTTATTACCTTTTTTTCAGTTCTCGGACTTAGAACCCTGTAACACAGAATATTTAAACGTATCTTATCTTTTCTGCTCGGACTTGAACCATATCTCCCTTGTAACGTAGAATATTTAAACGTAGCTTATCTATTCTGCTCGGACTTGAACCATCATCTCCCTTGTAACGTAGAATATTTAAACGAGCTTATCGATTCTGTTCGGACTTGAACCATCATCTCCCTTGTAATGTAGAATATCTAAACGTGTCTTATCTATTCTGCCAAACAGAATATACCTCTTTCGGACTCTCTTCAACCAAGTAAAGAGATTCGCAAATTTTCACATTCTAATACATTCTCCTTAGTCCATTCTTTGATATTCTACTAGATCAAAGACTGCTTACATATGTAATAAAATGTAATACATTTCTTCATGTAAGTAGACACACCGTTGCACTGAACATGACTGCTTCATGCTGGCCGCCTTGAACTTCGACCGTTCGATTGCAAAATAATGATAGGTAATCTCTAACTTTTTTTCCCCATACCTGTAGTTTCCTTACAAAATTTTCTCCAAGCAGCAATTATTTACAAGGTAAACAGTGGCTACGGTCAATATAGATCTGTCTACAACCAGAGCGTTACAGCAGAATGATTCTGTAACTACGTTTTTTAAGCTAAGTTATTATATTGCTACGATTATTTTTTTTGTCAAATAAGTTACAGAATAAAACCTAGAATAAATATTTCTCTCTTTTCCCTCCTCATATTTCGTGTCCCCCCCCCTCTCCCCCATTCATTCTGCATATGAGCCCTTTGTCATTTTCATGTTTCCTCTTCATCGTTTGATAATAAAGTTCTTCGCTTGCTTGTTCGTTCCAAGCATTCTATTCAGTTCTTTGATCATTGGGAACTTTTCACTGTCCAAATCAAAATCAAAATACAAAATTTATAAATGAAAAAAAAAAGAGATTTCAGGGCCAGTTGTGTGAATGGGCATCAGGGAAAGACAAAACAAAAGATTTTACCGAAAACAACAGGCCCCCATGAAATCAGGAAAAATGATCACCTGCGCGATCGCCAAGTTAGCGAATGCTTGGATGCGCCTTTTCGTGTTTTAAAACAAACATATAAACTAGAGTAACCTTATAATTTGTATACAGACTTTTATAATAACTCCTTCCACATTAAACAAATAATATATCATAATCATCATTATCATCATCATCATCATCATCATCGTTATCATCGTCATCAGTCTTTTGTACTCCCTGGGGAGCATAAGGCATCAACAAAGGTTCCCCAGCCAAGCCTGTCTTGAGCAAGTCAGGATAGCTCAAACCATGTCTTTCCTGCTTCCTTTAGCTCTTCCTCTATTGTGCGTCTCCATGTTCCCAGTGGCCCCTCCCCTTGAGGTGTCCAAGTCAAGGCAGTATAGGGGTGTCTTGTGTTTTTTACTCGTAGCATGTGGCCCAACCATTGCTATCTTTGTGTTTTGACTTCTTTAGGTAATGTATAATCTATTAAAATTATTTATATATTTACAAAAAAGATGCCACTAGATGCATGGTCGGATAAACGAATCGTCTAAAACTGGAGTTTGGAAAGCGGGAACTATGTATGTATGTATGTATGTATGTATGTATGTATGTATGTATGTATTTGTGTATGTATGTATGTATGTATGTATGTATGTATGTATGTATGTATGTATGTATGTATGTATGTATGTATGTATGTATAAGGAAGAAATAGACAAAGACACAGAGAATATACTTTCTATATATTTGAGTAGTCAAGTCTGTACAGTTCTCCAATTTCTAAGTTGTAAAGCTAGCACTCCAAGGGAAACAGAAACTACCAGCATCGGGAAATCAATATTTGGGCTTACCAGCATTCACCATACGCAAGCACTTTCTAGAACAAATTGTAACATAATTTTTTACCGGAAAAAATTGCCCAAATTCGTTTTGTAGAAATAATTTGGAATCTAGAAACTCATTATTTTAACGCTGGCATGCTTGAAAATAGTGTACATGTTTTTACCATCAATTATATTTTCCTGTCCGCCATCAGATTTTTTGTTCTGTAAATAGGAAATCTTTTATTGGCCGTTTTCAGTTACGTTTCAGTGAGATAATGTTCTCCTTATTAGTGATTAAAACAAATTGTGGAATCTACAGGTGATTATTTCTTCTTATTCTTCTGCTTCTACTACTACTACTACTACTACTACTACTACTACTACTACTACTACTACTACTTCTACTACTACTACTACTTCTACTACTACTACTACTACTACTACGGCTGCTGCTGCTAGCTACTACTTCTCTACTACTGCTACCTCTTCTTCTTCTTCTTCTTCTACTAACTACTACTACTACTACTACTACTACTACTACTACTACTACTACTACTACTACTACTACTACTACGGCTGCTGCTGCTAGCTACTACTTCTCTACTACTGCTACCTCTTCTTCTTCTTCTTCTACTAACTACTACTACTACTACTACTACTACTACTACTACTACTACCGCTGCTACTGCTACTACTACTACTACTACTACTACTACTACTACTACTACTACTACTACTACTACTATACTACTACTACTACTACTACGGCTGCTGCTGCTGCTGCTAGCTACTACTTCTCTACTACTGCTACCTCTTCTTCTTCTTCTTCTACTAACTACTACTACTACTACTACTACTACTACTACTACTACTACTACTACTATTCCTACTACTTCTTCATTTAATTTGCTAATTCTAGAGCATTGTTGCTGAAGTGAACGGAGGATATTTTTAGTTCAATGTATCTGTCCTGTATCTCAGTTTTAGGCCAAATACTACCGTACAGGTATGCAGAAGACGCCAGACATTCCCGCGGTACTAGTTCCAGAGTTTTTCGTTAACATTTTTTACCATTGTGTTTTCATCATTTCTATTGTACTTAGAGATTTGGCAGCCCTGAATTGGACCCAAAAGAAAAGCATAAATTGTAGGGGATTTAGCAGCCAAGATTTGGAAAAGAAAAGTACGAACTGTAGGGTAACCATGATGAACTCCTGTTGCCGAATGAGGATTAAAGGAGACAACTCGTCTTCTCTTCTAAGCGACTGATTATAAGAAAGTGAATGACACAGAACTTAGCAAAGAAGTGCTACTTTCAGACTGGTAATATTTCGGCATCGGCAGTTTCCAGCGAAACCTACCCCATGGTTATCTTTAAGCCTTTTCAGTATTCTCCGTTTCATTATAACATCGTAGTAAAAATGAGGGGCGCCTGGCTAGCTAATTAAACCGCTAGTCTCTCACGGCGAAGGTCGAAGATTCAATCCCACCAGAGGCGTGGCTGTCACCCCCAGCTGTGGAAATGGGAACCTGGCTTCATCTAGAGCTGGGGAAGGACAGGCGGCCGGCCATGATTCTGACCGCATCAGCCTCTGGCAGTGATTGCGTTAATTCGGGCATTACCGGTAAGTTTAAAAAAAGATGAGGACGGTCCCATATCAAATGCCGTAGGGGATGAAGCGTTAGAGACCTCATTATGCCGGGCCATCAGCGTATGAGGTAGGTTGGCCAGTTCCTTTCCTCGCTGCCTTTCCTTCCCAGATTTTCTCTGGTGTCCATTTTACGAGGCTAGGTCGACCTCGGGGCCGTATTGGTCGGAAAAACAATCCCCACTCAGCTGAGGATTCGAACCTTCGACCATTCGGTTACTAGACGAGACCTCTAACCACTACGCTAGAAAAAGAGAAAAAAAAACACCACAACTTGGATTCGTTGATTACCGTAATCGGTTTACATCTTCAAAAACCTAATAAAATCGTAACCAGCAAAATCGGTTAGAGGATAAACGGACCAGAAGACGGATGATGTTCAGCTCACGCTGAGGAAAATCAGCCAGTTTTTATTTTGGTTCAGTATGTGAGAACCTCGTGAAGTTTAAACATCGGCGAAAAAACTAGGGCGAGAACAAAAGTTTCACACGAACTGATGGTTGTAGAGTGTGTTTAATTTTGTACTTAAAAAAAAATAAGTAAAAACTGCAGACTATTGTATTTACACACACGGTATTTCGGAAAATACTTCAAGCAAGGTGAAAGAAAGGCACATCTGCACCGGTCTCTAAAATTCCTAACCTGATCTCTGGACTATCTAGTGCCCCGACAGATCGGGGAAAAGTTGAACACTACAACCCTAGAGTGCCCCCCCCCCCCCCCAAATGGCATAATATGGTCACCTTACCCTACCTTATTAAAATAAAGAAATAAACAAATATGTCAAAAGACTGATACGTGCTTTATGTTATGAATAACCTGCGATCAGATTCTGTTTAATATTTTACTTTGCTTATGGACTTTAATGCGCTAAAATTCATCGATGGAGTTCACTCTTAACGTTAGATCGCGGACATCAAGGGAAGTAACTGATTCCAAACCTAAACATTTCAGAGACTCGTTCACGAAAAGTCGGAAGATATTCACAGATAACTGCCATCAGAATTACCAAACAAGCCTATCTTACTTTATGTACAGATAATCCTTAGCACAGTTTAAAGTGTCCCAGTAAAGATGCTTAAATAGGGAACTTTTCATGTCCGCCTGATTTTAAAACTATATTTTTATGAGTAAAAATGGGAACAATCTTCCTTATGTAATATGGCGTTTATTGCACTTCACTTTTTCCTCCAAATAACCCCATTTTTTTTATTTGCACACGATGTCATTAACCCTAGTTAGAGTTTTGTCCCAGTATTTAACTAGTAATTTTAACAGGGTTCAAGTTTCTTGTTCAGGAAAGAAAACTTAGTCTATACTGGAGATGTCAAGATGAGTGTTCTAACAAGTAATTAGTCTGGAGATAATAGAAAGCTTAACGACGATGAAAAATACAACTCTAGATAGAATGACAAACTATTACGCCAGAATCTGGGAGTTGTTAGCTGAAGAAACCAAAAAAAAAACACATAAACCAGCAGAACGTTTGCACCTAAAGTCTTACTGATTAACAAGGAACAAGGTAGCGATGTTTTGAATTAGACACCTGTGTTTAGCGTGAGAGCCATGAAGATTAGGAAGTGACATTTTTATAATTAAAAGTGATGATCAGACAGCAGACAGACAGACAGACAGAGAGAGGGACAGACGGGGGACGGACAGACAGACAGACAGACAGACAGACAGACAGACAGACAGATAGATAGATAGATAGATAGATAGATAGATAGATAGATAGATAGATAGATAGATAGATAGATAGATAGATAGATAGATAGATAGATAGATAGATAGATAGATAGATAGGTGCTGCGTCAATGAGGCAGATGCGAGAGCAAGGAAGAGTGAGAAGTATGTGGTGTGTGCTTACATCAGTTATAATTACCTGAAATTTAAATAACAATTACATACACCCATAAATAAATCGCTAATTGGAAAAAAATAAGTAATTTGCTCTGTCATTACAAATAAAATGAAGGGAAAATAAGACGAATAATTTGATACAGTTCTTGGAATGGCGGCTGGTTTTTTTTTTATTTGTCTTTTAATAATGGTAAATGCTGTGTGCTTAGACTAAGAGACCAAACTCTAAAAGTATGACTGTGTACAGGGACAAGGGATACACATGAAAGGATCTCTCTCTCTTTCTCTCTTTCTCTCTCTCTTTCTCTCTCTCTCTCTCTCTTTCTCTGGTCCATGTCATTCAGGTGTTGGTCGTCACTGATTTCCTGAACCATCTATCCTTTGCTCTTTCTGTAAGCTATGTTTTGGACTGTGCCACTCTTTTCGTCCATCTAGTATCTTGTTTCTTTTTCTCCTTCTGTCCCTTTTTCCTTCCGGTTTTCGTGTTGTTATTTAGTGCTGCAGTTGTCCACTTTGCTGGTGTTTCTTTCTTGGACATGGCCATGACCTCTGTCTTCTTATTATTTAAACTAAGTCTTTTCTCCTCACTTTTTTTCTACAATTTTGTCTATCAAGGTTTGTGTCTCTTCTTCGCTTTTGGGCTATCTGTACTGTGTCGTCTGCATTATCTTAGATTGTTTAGGTTGTATCCACCCACTGCTATTCCAGGCAAGTTTTCAACGTGTCCCATAATCCTTTCGCTATAGAGGAAGAAAAGGTTAGAGGATAAAACGCATCCTTGCCATACTCCTACTTCTATGTTCTAATACTCCTACTTCTATATTATGATACTCCTACTTCTATGTTCTGATACTCCTACTTCTATATTCTGATACTCCTACTTCTATATTCTGATACTCCTACTTCTATGTTCTGATACTCCTACTTCTATATTCTGATACTCCTACTTCTATGTTCTGACACTCCTACTTCTATATTCTGATACTCCTACTTCTATGTTCTAATACTCCTACTTCTATATTCTGATACTCCTACTTCTATATTCTGATACTCCTACTTCTATGTTCTGATACTCCTACTTCTATGTTCTGATACTCCTACTTCTATATTCTGATACTCCTACTTCTATGTTCTGATACTCCTACTTCTATGTTCTGATACTCCTACTTCTATATTCTGATACTCCTACTTCTATATTCTGATACTCCTACTTCTATGTTCTGATACTCCTACTTCAATATTCTGATACTCCTACTTCTATGTTCTGATACTCCTATTTCTATATTCTGATACTCCTACTTCTATGTTCTGATACTCCTACTTCTATGTTCTGATACTCTCCTGTTTGATTATCAATCTTGACTGCAGCTTTTTGTTTCCAGTATAACTGTTTTATGATTCTCGAGTCTTTTCCATCTATATTTATGTACAGATAGGATCAGTCAGTCAGTCATTTGAATGTCCCCTGAGAAACTTTGCCTCCTTAACAGCTCTCCTATAGGCTTCCCGGTTATAAGCAAGATGCCCTTCTCCTGGTGTATCCATTACAGATCATTACAGATAGAATGCAGAGAATAAATTCAAGAACAAAGACGACTGGAGAGTCTTTATCCGTGGCCTATACTCTCAAGGGAGTGAAGGGCGATGATGATGATGCTGATGATTTTGATGACGACGACGACGACGATGATGATGATGATGATACCCTGCAGCTATATTTTTCGGGGTCATACAACTGCGCTCTATCATATTAATGCGAGCAGGCCTCGCTGTTTCCTTTTTGCGAAATGTTTACTAACTAGACACTTCACGGTTGTCTGGTCTTTTATATATACTTTCATATACAGAACTTAAGTGGTGAAAAGCAGGAGACCGTTCCTATGTTTAGGTAACTTCAGTCTGTCAGTCATTTGCATGTCCCTTGCGGAACTTTTCCTCCCTAACAGCTCTCCTATAGGCTTCTCGGTTGTGAGCAAGATGCCCTGCTGCAAGGAATTGTTGACAGCCGCAAGTGAAGATGAAAAAACATACAAAGAGAACGGGCGTCGAAGAAACACGCAGCTTCCGGTTCTGTGGACTCTATTTAAACATTGGAAGAAATAGCTACGAGAAAAGCTGCTTAGGAGATTGTAATCGACAACTTCAACAAACAGCTGGCATCTGAATTGTATAAGATCTTCTTCCTAAACGAAAATAGCTACTTTTATATTTACTTAATTAAGAACATGTATTTACTTAATTAAGAACTTCGTGTCTGTGCTACCTCGGAACGTGTGCTCCTGTTTGCTGACTCTGTTCCTCTGTCAGACATTATCTTAATCGTAAAGTCGAATCCATTTTCCTTATTTTATTTCTGCAGGTAAAAGCTATCACATGTGTTTTCAATGTGTCAGGAAGAACTTTCTAGTAGTCATTACAAGTGACTGCATTTCTGGATGCATGCGAGTTTGTGAAAGAGAGAGGGAGAGAGAGATGGATGGATGGATGGATGGATGGATGGATGGATGGATGGATGGATGGATGGACGGATGGATGGATAGATGGGGTAAGAGAAATGGATAGAGAGAGACGGTTAAAGAGAGTTAAGTGGTGAAGAGAGAGATAAATGGAGAATGATGGAGAGAGGCAGAGGGAGATAGATGAAAGGAGAAAGATGGATAGAAGGAAAAGGATGGAGAGAGATAGAGAGAGATGCGGATGGAGTGAAAGAAGTGGATAGTGAAAGAATGACAGAGAAAGAGAGAGATTGATAGATAGAGATGGATAGATGGAGATGGATGGAGAAAAGGAAACCTCTAGAAGGAAAATGTTTAGCTGCATATGTTAAGAAAGAGCATAAGGCATAGGAGGAGGTGGTGATGATGGTTTAAGGGAAGAGGCAACGAGCTGTAAACAAACGTATGTAAGTATACAACTCATACCTTGGCGAGAAATCTGAACAAAAACTAATTAATAATTTCAAAAACAAAACAGTCATCCTGTTTCTACATGTCCAGGTGCCACAACTTTCATACGAGCGGTTCATGTTCCAGGTAAGAAACAAAACGCGGAGATCCACGAGCGAACATGACTTCATGACGTAAACACGGGCATAAAACTAAAGAAGGTGGGGAATGGACTACACGCGAAGAAACAAATGACAAATAGTGGCAATGAGCTTTCAAAGCTCACACATGAAAAAGGAAATTCAGTCAGTCAGTCATTTGCAATGTTCCTTGCGGAACTTTGCCTCCTTAACAGCTCTCCTATAGGCATCTTGGTTGTAAGCAAGATGTCCTGCTGCTGATGCATCCATTTGTAGATTATCAACGATGTCTTGCAGCCATCTTCGGTTTGGTCTTCCTCTCTTTCTTTTTCCCATTATGTACCCTTCCAAGATGGTCTTCTCTAAATTCTCATGACGTTTAATGTGTCCAAAATATTTAAGTTTTCTCTATTTTTTTTCTCTGTTTATGTCATTCTGAATGAAAAAAAAGAATCACTGTTAAAATACCAACAAAAAAGGCAACCTTAGATACTGTCACAATTGGAGAGGAGTAACTTTAGTATCAGTTATGTCAAAAGTATTTTGCAAGGTCATTTTGAACAGACTTAAAGATATAGTGGATACTGCAATGAGAAAAGAACAAGCAGGATTTCGAAAGGGGAGAAGCTGTCTCGACCAGATCTTTACTCTAAGAATAATACTTGAAGAACATATTGAAAATCAGAAACCATTAATACTGAACTTCATAGACTTTAAAAAGGCATTTGATAGTATACACAGAGATTTATTGTGGAGAATTTTAAGTCTACATGGAATACCATATAAAACTGTCAACATCATTAAGGACCTCTACAATAAAACAAAAGAAGGGATGAGCGAATGGTTCCAGATTGAAACAAGCGTGAAACAAGGATGTATACTATCTCCCTTGGTTTTTGGAATTGCAGTAGACGTCACAATGAAAAAATCTGCACAGGTAACAGAAGTATTGATTGGGTACGTGGGGTCCAACTAGAAGATGTTGATTTTGCTGATGACATAACTCTTTTCAGTAACAATGTGTATTCCATGCAGGAAAAGACAGATATCCTGTCTTCACTGGCTAGCAAAATAGGAATTGAAATGAACAAGGACAAAACAAAAATAATGAAACTTCTCATTAATCAAAATGGAAAAATACACGTAGAAGGGAAGATGTTGAAAACGTCCATCAATCTGCATACCGTGGCAGCTACATAGACCAGGATGGTGACACCAGAAAGGAAGTTAGAATCAGAATTGCAAAAGCAGCATTAATCTTCAAGAATCGTCAGAACATATGGCATTCAAAAGTTATAAGCACAAAAACCAAGTTAAGACTATTCAATTCAAATGTAATATCCACCCTCATTTATGCATGTGAAAGCTGGAAAACAACTAAAGAAATGGACAAGAAATTAGACTCTTTTGAAAACAAATGCCTAAGGAAAATACTTGTCATCAAGTGGAATGAATTCAAGAACAATGCAGAGATAAGACAGATGACTGAACAACAACCAGTCTCATGGGTGATCAGGAAAAGGATATGGACATATGTTGGTCACGTGATGAGAAGAAATGATCAGAGAATCCCAAAACAGGCTATCAAGTGGAACACAACAGGCCAAAGAAAAAGAGGCAGACCACGTGAAACTCTAAAGAGGACATTGATAGGAGAGGCCAAATTAACAGGCATAAAATCCTTTGATGAGGTTGAAAAGCTCGCCGAAAACAGGAAAAATTGTCGAAATACATTGCGAGCCCTATGTGACGGTTAACGGCATGGGAAGGATATAAGATATAAGTATGAATATATTCATGAAAGAGGACACACGGCAAATCTGAGAGCTTGTGAAGGACAAACGCTCCAGCTCATGGGAAGACTAGTAGGGGAAAAGAAATAAGTGACGCTTAAACTGTTCAGGATACAGAGTTTCTTCTTTGTTTTATGATATCTCCAGGGACTACAAGGATTTAGTGAAGATGATGGGTGTAATACAATATAGTACAGCTACCAATTTTGGTTATGTCATGAATGGTTTCTATCTATCTATCTATCTATCTGTCTGTCTGTCTGTCTGTCTGTCTGTCTGTCTGTCTGTCTGTCTGTCTGTCTGTCTGTCTATCTGTCTGTCTGTCTGTCTGTCTGTCTGTCTGTCTGTTATCTGTCCGTCTGTCTAATCTGTTTTCTCTCTGCGAGTACGTCTATCTCGATGTCTGTCTTCTTGTCTCTATCTTCTTCTCTGTCTGTCTGTGAAGGTAAAGTCTGGGTGATATTTTCAGCACAGCATCGCTGTCACTTTCTGTCAGTGCTAAACCTCTAAAATATCATAACACTGTGAATGCTGCCAGAGAAAAAAAGAAAAAAAAACACAAGAAATTACGGTGACAGAGCCATTAATAACAATCCTTCTAAGTGTGTGGGAGTTTAGGGCCCTGAATGAATACCAGGACCTGTCATGACCCTTAAAAATTGCAATCAATCTGTCATTATTTTGTCTGGCTGTCTTAAATAATGACGGGGTAACTCGTGCTGGGATTACGATCAAGGCACTCACTCCAGGTCGTGAAATTTTTGTATTTTGTCGTCAGGTGCTTATTCTGCCTGTCTGGTCTGATGTCTCCCTGTGTGATGAAAGCGAGTAGTATCGTTATCACCACCCCCCCCCCAACCACCCGCTATCGGTCAGTGAACGTCAAATCAGCTGCGATCGAAGTTTGACTGTCTAGTCTTTCTTTGTGTGAGTGTGTCTGTGCCATTTATGGTGTTTCCTTGTAGGTATAAAAACGGATAGGTAAGGGTAACATGAAGGCATCTATGGGGCATGTTGTTAGTGCCCATATTTTCCTTGAACTGCCGGCACGCTTGAGGATAATCTGGTCAGCGTCACGCATTTTCGCCTTTCCTTCTCCAATTCCACAAGAAGTCAGTCACCCATTTCCACAGCTGGGGGGTGGGGGGAGGGGTGACTGGCGTGTCTCTCACCGGATTTCAGCCCCCGACCTTTGCCATGAGAGACTTAGAATCTCAGCCACTTCGTGTCCTTGCTGCCCGGTCTGTATAACCCAACATGATGCAGCATAGGTGACTTTACTCTGAATTAATATTCAACTATTCTGATGATTCCCATTATCTTTTCCTTTGTCCAGACATCGTAATGTAATAAGCAAGCAGGTCTGGTGCTGGCAATACAACAAGGTGAAGTTTCTTGGATAGAACTTGATGATGGATGATAAATACATCGAGCAATATGTCAAATTATAGTTCTTCAGCTCAGCCATCTAGGTCATACAGCTGATATAAAACACCTATTCCAGACTAACAGGTGACCAAGACTTCGGACGCACCATGTCGACAGTTTTCAAAAACTCCATAAGACAACTACAAACAAACACAACCGCATCGGTCAGGCATTCGTTTCTTTTTTTTTTCTTACCTGACTTACGCCCGCTAAATCACGTGCTCTCCGTTTCTTGGACCAAAGCCAGTCAATCGTGAATCTTATCTTATATATTCTTATATTCTTCCCGTGTCCTTAAACGCAGGGTATTTCGACAATTTTTCCTGTTTTCGGCGAGCTTTTCTACCTCATCAAAGGATTTTATGCCTATTAATTTGGCCTATCTTAACAATGTCCTTTTTAGAGTTTCATGCGGTCTGCCTCTTTTTCTTCTGCCTGTTGTGTTCCACTTGATAGCTTGTTTTGGGATTCTCGGATCCTTTCTTCTCATCACGTGACCGACATATGTCCATATCGTTTTCCTGATCACATATGATACTGGTTGTTGTTCAGTCATCTGTCTTATCTCTGCATTGTTCTTGAATTCGTTCCACTCGATGCTGAGTATTTTCCATAAGCATTTGTTTTCAAAAGAGTCAATTTCTTGTCCATTTCTTTAGATGTTTCCCAGATTTCACATGCATAAATGAGGGTGGATATTACATTTGAATTGAATAGTTTTAATTTGGATTTTGTGTTTATAACTTTTGAATTCCATATGTTCTGAAGATTCTTGAAGATCGATGCTGCTTTTGCAATTCTGATTCTAACTTCCTTCCTGGTATCACCATCCTGGTCTATGTAGCTGCCAAGGTTATGCAAATTGATTGACTTCTTCGACATCTGTCCCTTCTACGTGTATTTTTCCATTTTGATTAATGGGAAGTTTCATTATTTTTGTTTTGTCATTGTTCATTTCAAGTCCTAGTTTGCTAGCCACTGAAGACAGGATATCTGTTTTTTTTTCTGCATGGAATTCACATTGTTACTGAAAAGAGTTATGTCATCAGCAAAATCAACATCTTCTAGTTGGGTCCCATGTACCCAATCAATACCTCTGTTACCTGTGCAACATTTTTTTCATTATGAAGTTTATGGCAGTTTCAAAAAGCAAGAGAGACAGTATACATCCTTGTTTCACGCTTGTTTCAATCTGGAACCATTCGCTCATCCCTTCTTTTGTTTTGACTGCACAAATATATCCATTGTAGAGGTCCTTAATGATGTTGACAGTTTTAGATGGTATTCCATATAGACTTAAAATTCTCCACAGTGAATCTCTGTGTATGCTATCAAATGCCTTTTTAAAATCTATGAAGTTCAGTATTAATGGTTTCTGATTTTCAATATGTTCTTCAAGTATTATTCTTAGAGTAAAGATCTGGTCAAGACAGCTTCTCCCCTTTCGAAATCCTGCTTGTTCTTCTCTCATTGCAGTATCCACTATATCTTTAAGTTTATTCAAAATGATCTTGCAAAATACTTTTGACACAACTAAGGTTACTCCTCTCCAATTGTGACAGTCGCTAAGATTGCCCTTTTGTGTTGGTATTTTAACAATGATTCGTTTTTTTGCATTTAGATGGACCTTTTCTTCTTTTCAAACTTTATTAAACATTCTCTGTAGTTGACCCATGTTGTCACTATTAATAGCTTTTAACATTTCGGGTGTTATTTCATCTTCACCTGCAGCTTTGTTGTTAGCCATTAAATTTACTGTTGTTTCAATTTCATGCAATGTAATTTCATCTAGTTTGACATTTAGTTGTGGGGTTGGTTAAGTAGGTTTCAAGGTTTATCAATTTTTTTGGGTGTGGTCGATTAAGTATTTCTTGGAAGTGTTCAGCCCCATCTTTGCTTTTGGTCTTTACCTGACGGTAATAGGGTTCCATTTTCTGCTAAGGATTGGTCTTTTTTTAAAATGTAATAGTACCTGTTAGTCTCTTTTGTATGTTATATAAAGTTTTGCTGTCTCCTGGTTTTCTTGCTTTCTCTGCTTCTTTCGCCATATTGTCCATGTATTCTCTTTTATCCCTTCGAGCTGAACTTTTTACTTTATTGTTTATTTCTTTGTACGTTGCTTTCACCAGATCTTTTCCAAGATATGTTTTTGCATTCAACATGGCTAATTTGGTTGCACTTCTTATATGTATGTACTTCCATGTGTTTTCTGATATCCATGCTTTTTTATTTGTATTTTTCACTCCAGCGCTTGCTTTTGCTGCTGTGATTATGACTGTGCTGTAAGAATTCCATAATTATGTTGTGGAATGATTGGCAAGTTCCTGATTGAAATTACTGTTAGTATTTTCTTCTTGTGGGCTGTGGCTGTTTATCTTTCTGGGTATTGATTTCGTGTGTTGGCTTTTCAGTTTTAGTTTTATTTTCCCTATTCACAGATTGTGACCACTGTTGATATCTGCACCCATATATGCCCTTACATCTATCAGAGATGTTCTGTATTGCTTTCTAATACAAAACTGATCTATCTGGTTTCTAGTTCTATGTTATGAATATATCTGGTTTCTAGTTCTATGTTATGAATATATCTGGTTTCTAGTTCTATGTTATGAATATATCTGGTTTCTAGTTCTGTGTTATGAATATATCTGGTTTCTAGTTCTATGTTATGAATATATCTGGTTTCTAGTTCTATGCTCTGAATATATCTGGTTTCTAGTTCTATGTTATGAATATATCTGGTTTCTAGTTCTATGTTATGAATATATCTGGTTTCTAGTTCTATGTTATGAATATATCTGGTTTCTAGTTTTATCATGAATGCAACACAGAAAATGTAAACATTAAATCATGGGCGTTTCCATCAAAAAACCATAATGAGATTTACACCCGTAACGTACACTATTGCTGCATCTTGCAGGTATATCTTCTCCAATTTCATATACTTACCATTAATCTTCTTTATTTTGTGTTCTCCTTCGTTCATTTAATAATTTCTTGCTTGTCATAACCTTGAGCATGAACTTCGCTAAATAAAAATAAAACAACCATATTTATCTTTAAAAAAACATTTTGTCATTATAATCTCTTGAATGTTTTATATATATATGCATTTTTTTGTCTATTTCTGTCGACTTTGTTCATTTTAAATTATTTTACCCACTTGTGTTATGCCTCCGTGTATGAAATATTCAGGATTATTCAAATGCATTTTTGTATACATTTTGTTTTGCTTTTATTTGTTTCGTTGGAAATGTTGGAGTAATTCAAATATAACAAGTGAAGAACGTGTGTACTTGTTGATGTAATACTTTATGTTTATACGCTGAATATTTCTGTTTCGTGCATGGAATGTTGGAGTTCAGGCAGCTGCTACATGGAAAAAACGCGTATCTGATTTAAGAGGACCACACCGGCAAGACAAACATTCTCCCATTGTTCAGTGTGTGCAAGGAAACGTTATGTAGTTTCAGGCCTGACCAACAGAGATGGAACAGACATCAACTATAGCAGAGGAACATTCCGGAAAGGCGTGATTTTTTAAAAAGTTTCCTCCGAGAAGTAAAGAAAACCAGGTACCAGTTCCATTTTACTTATTAAGACGTGTTACAAAACCTTGGCTGTTATGTCGCCCCCCCCCCCAAGAACTCTAATGTATAAACTAGGAAAAAAGTAGGAACAGCTTTATTCATTAACGAGCATACAGTTGTGGCGTTTCATTCTGCACCTTAGTCATATAAAAACACACAGGACAAAGAAACAGAGAAAGAGAGAGAGAGAGAGAGAGAGAGAGAGAGAGAGAGGATAAAATATAAATTCACATGAATGCTATGTAAAAAGTAGGAATGGAAAAAAACAGAATATAGTAAAGTAAATAAAGCACTTCTCTGTGACTTGTAAGAAGCTGTGATGTGTAAGAATTGTGTTCAGAAATGCGCATGGTGTAGTGTAGAGAATGTTTAAATGGAGACTTGTGATGTATGATAAGTGGGTCGTAAAGGGAGTCTGTGTGTGTGTGTGGGGGGAGGAAACACATTACTACATGATAAACCTCCAATCTTCACCCCAAAAAAAAAAAACCGCAGCAGCAAAAGATTAATATGGTCAGATCATGTTGCTGCTTGATGAATGATATCGGCATCCTCAAGCCAGAGTTATAAGATAAACTCCTAGAGGGAAGAAGACCGCGAGGTTTACCCAAACTAAGATGTAAAGATACAGTCAAGCATCGGAGACAGAAGTTCTTCATTAGCAACAGAGAGTGATTAAAAACTGGAGAGCACATCTATGCAGTGACGCCGCGCCATTTAGAAAAAAAAACTAGGGCCGTGTGTGAAGACTTGAAGACACAGAAGCAGCGAGACCTGGCCACACAAACATGATCTGTCATAATACTACGAGCTATTATATCAATGAAATAACATGACAGAGCTGGTGAGATATCTGGTGAAAAACAACTTCCACAAACACAGCTGACACCCACTTGCTTAAAACACATCTTAAAAGACTCAAAACAGCCGCTAATAAGCTTTTATTGCGCTTTGCCGCGGACGTAAACAGCAATCGATTAATGCACATCTCGGATTTGGTTTAAAGCCACCAAAAGCCGTCATCGTCGGCGAATTTAGCAAAATATGAGTCTACTGATAGTTTCTAGTTTTATTTGCAGTGAAAAAAAAATTCACCCATTATTTAAAGGTGGAAAAAAAGAAGCCAGAAACTTAAAACAAATTCAATTTCTAATGTAAATAGCATGACTGATTAATCAGGTAATAACAGGATTGGAACAAAGAGCGATCTGTGTTTCTTGCTAAGAGATCTTTCCACGACATACTCTCTCATCCATCACATTAAAAGCTGAGAAAATAATGAAATAGGTAAGTTGTAAATGTACTCCTTCATTTTGTTAAAGTGGTTTGGTTGCCGAAGTTTTTAGTTGTGCAATGCATATCCTAGTTTAATGGGTTATTGTACGAATAGTGCATAAAGGGGGGAGGGGACGTCGAGGTCGTGGCCTGGGAGAAAAGGGGTCAGAACAAGCCTGGGAAACACTGCCCTACATTTGTTTTCCTCTTCATTATTTTCAGCTCTCGCTACGCCTCCAGTCATTGCAGCTTCTCCTCTTTCTTATCTTTAATTTGGAAGCAACCACCTCCAAACAATTTTACCTCGATCGTTTCAAATGTCATCACTGACATCCCAGGCTCCAGTTTTGTGCTATCCCGGGCATAAGGCACGCGTTGACAGCGTAGAAGATTTTCTATGTAGCAATTTTATCACTTACATTAAACAAAATTGTAGCAATCTTTTTCATCTTCTTACAGGGACGTGAAAGATCAGAGGAAGTGAAATTGATAAAATTTCACGTTCTATGTGTCAAACTCGTATTATATGGTTCTGTTATTTATATCTTTCTATGTGTCAAACTCGTATTATATGGTTCTGTTATTTATATCTTTCTATGTGTCAAACTCGTATTATATGGTTCTGTTATTTATATCGTTATATGTGTCAAACTCGTATTATATGGTTCTGTTATTTATATCTTTCTATGTGTCAAACTCGTATTATATGGTTCTGTTATTTATATCGTTGGAAAACACTGACTCAGCTCAGGTGCAAGCCACGCTTTTTTGTTGTTGTTTTTAACGTTACCATAATTAATGACCATTGATGGTACAGAGCTGAAACAAGTTGATAGATTCAAGTACTTAGGAACAATTAAACAACTGATGGGAAATGTCACAACGAAATAAAAAAAGCAGACGTGGTCAGGCCAAGTCAGCATTCCAGAAAATGAGAAGCATCTTGTGCAACAGATCCATATCAATGGAAACAAGATACCGAGTACTTAAATGTTACATCGAACCAGTTTTGTTTTATGGATGTGAAGCATTGTCCATAGATGAGAGAGTAGAGCCAGAAATGGAGGCCATGGGAATGTGGTTCATAAGAAAGATGTTGAAGGTACCATGGACAGCTAAGAAAAAAAAGAAGAAGTCTTAAGAGAGGCTGTGATTAAAAGGCAAATTACATCAAAGATCAGAGGCAGACAGACGAGATTTGTAGGACATTTTCTGAGAAGATGAACATTGGAACACATTGTGACAACTGGAAAAATTGAAGGAAGAAGAGACAGAGAAGTTACTAGATGGGCTGTCAGTGTGGCTAGGAAGAAAGTTACCGGTGGATCTCATAATTAAGTCTAAAGACAGAGAATTGTGGATAGAAATGATCGCCTACGCTACACGGCACTTGATTCATTGATAACTGATGACAGCGATATAAGGACAGGCTACTTAGTTGATGAAGGAGACATGTAGATAAAGTGCATAATTAATGAAGACGAAATACGGACAAATTATATAACCGATGAAGGCGAAATACGAATAAATTACATAACCGATGAGGGGAAATACGGACAAATTACGTAACCGATGAAGGCGAAATACGGACAATTGGCATAACTGATGAAGACGAACTACGGACAAATTACATAACTGATGAAGGCGAAATAAGAACAAGACAGTATTACAAACCCTGACGTAGCGAAGCATCTCAAAACAACGGGGAAAACAAGCTAGTGGAGTCTACGTTCTGCCGCTGACAAACGATCCAGGACGCATTTCCAAGTCTTTCAAAACATAACCTTAAATTTGTACATCTTGGGGCATGTAAAAACAAAATTCTTTTGTACTCAGTGTCTAGAAATCTCGCAAAATTCGTACCTCTCTTCTCTTGTTAAATTAAATTGATGACAACTGACAAAACAAATAAGGCAGCTGAAATATGTATCAATGAGGAAAAATTGGAAGAGGTGGAGATTTTTTAATATCTTGGGTCACTACTAACTAATAATGGAGATACAATGATGTAAATTAAAATGAGGGCATCTATTGCTCTTCAAAAACTAAAACAACTAAAGAAGCTGTGGAGAGGAAAAGACAGAACTACAGAAATAAGATTTTTAAGGGCATACATCTTTCTCATCGCAACATATGCCTGTGAGACCTGGACACTTAACAAAACAGCTGAGAAACAGATAAATGCCCTTGAATGTAAATGCTACAGAAGAGTGATTCAAATATCATGGACACAAGAAAGAACAAATATATCCATACTACAAGAACTTAGAAAGATTAAACTGAAAAAACTTAAATATCTTGGACATATTAAACGTCATGATAATTTAGAGAAGACCGTTTTGGAAGGGTACATAATGGGAAAAAGAAAGAGAGGAGGACCAAGTCGAAGACTGCTGCAAGACACCGTTGATGATCTGCGAATGGACGCATCAGCAGCAGGACATCTTGCTCACAACCGAGAGGCCTTCAGGAGAGCTGTTAAGGAAGCAAATTCCACGAGGGACATGCAAATGAATGAATCAGTGACTGACTTCTGCCATTCAGTTACACTGACCTTTGGCACATGGTCATTCTTCTCCCTTTGTATTCCTGTTTCATTTTATTTAACCGCGCGATAAGTTGAAAAAGTAAACAGACATTTAATTTATTTTTGCAGAGTATCTACAAAACTATAATAAGACCAGCCGTTATGTATGGATCAGAAACTTGGAGAACAACAAAGAAAGATGGACAACAACTGCAGATCTTTGGGCCGATAAGGATACCAACAGTAGAGAACGGAGAGCTAGAAAGAACACTGAAATGAACAGCTTATTAATCCCAACGAATTATAAATGTCTTGAAAATGAACAGACCGTGGTGGCTGGGGTATGTAGAAAGAATGGAAGAGAACAGACAAACGAAAATGATGTATGCACAAGAGATGAGGGAAGGGAATCAAGACCAAAGGGTAGACCAAGACAGAGATGGAAAGACAACATAGAAGATGATGTAAAAAAATTGTTATCACGAACTGGGGAGAGAAGATTAGGAATAGAGAGGAATGGAGGCGAACTTTATCTGCAGCAATGATACTTAATGGCTCGGAAAGCTGAAGAAGAAGAAGAAGAAGAAGAAGAAGAAGAAGAAAAAGAAGAAGAAGAAGATGGTACGAACACAGGCTAGGTGTTCAAAATACATCATGTCTGTATTAAATATGCATATATATATACATATATATGGTATAATGTCTGATAAACCTATGTTTTTGGGTTTTTTTTCCACAATTGTAAACAGTATCTTTGGCGAAATATCAAAGGGTTGTTGTCGGTGGTTTTTCATTTCCATGTGCCCTTCTCATTATCGTCTACTGCCGTATCTCCCATTTCTTTTTCTTTTCTGTCTCTTTGTAAAACTGAATCATACACTTATGTCTATATCTGTGTATGTAACTCAGTCAGTCATTTGCATGTCCCTTGCGGAACTTTGTCTCTCTATCCTGTAGACCTCTCGATTGTGAGCAAGATGGCCTGCTACTGATGCATCCATTTACAGATTATCAACGATATCTTGCAGCCATCTTCGCCTTGGTCTTCATCTCTTTCTTTTTCCCATTATGTATCCTTCCAAGACGGTCTTCTTTAGATTATCATGACGTTTAATGTGTCCAAAATATTGAAGTTTTCTTTGTTTAATCCTCTTTACTAGCCACCCTTCTTCAATATTGAGTTCTTGTAGTATGTTCTCTTCTGTGTCCATGATATTTGAAGAACTCTTCTGTAGCATTTACATTCAAAAGCATTTATGTGTTTCTCAGCTGTTTTGTTAATTGTCCAGGTGTCACAGGAATATGTTGCGATGGGAAAGATGCATGCCCTTAAAAATATTATTTTTGTAGTTCTGTGTGTTCCTCTCCACAGCTTCTTTAGTTGTTTTACTTTTTGAAGAGTGATAGATGTCCTCCTTTTAATTTGCCTCATTGTATCTCCATTATTAGTTAGAAGTGATCCAAGATATTCAAAACTCTCCAACTCTTCCAATTTTTCCCATTGATACATATTTCAGCTGCTTTATTTGTTTTGTCAGTTGTCATCAATTTAGTTTTCTTTGCATTAAGATAGAGGTTTTGCTCTTCACTATTCTCGTTGACAGAAGTAATTAGTTTTTCCATTGCTTTTTGCGTTGTGGACAGCGTATGTAACTAAATGTTGAAATTTGGAACTAACAAAAAACGTATAACTTTATTTCTTGTTTCACATCAGAAGAACGTTGAACAGTTCTTGCGCATTTTATACTGATTCTGTCCCTTTGGTTATGTTTTGTTTTTTTACTAATCTCGTGTTTTCATTCGTCTATGGCGCTCGATTTTTTGGTCCCACATTAACTGCGGAAGAACCATCACTCTGAGCAAATTCTAGTTCGAGATGATGCAGAGTTATCTTCCCCAAGTCACACCTTCCTAGAAGAGAGACGAAGTTCACGTCTTTCAGATCTGCACGAGTCAATTATATACCTCTTGTCTGGGAAAGTAATGTGCGACCGTCGAAAGAAGGATTTCACTGCTGTCATTGATGTCGTTGTTAATATCCTGGATATTTCCTACATGTTGATCATTTCCGTTGTTTTTTTTTTTTTGTAGTTCATGACAAGCAGAATGTCAGACGGGCCTGCGTGCCACATCGTCTGTCTTTTAAAAATATAGTTTCTTCATTCTTTTCCTGGAACTATATGCCTCCATGGAATAACCAGCACTCTCTCAGCCTATAACTCACCAGCCATCAAGTACTAAAATGACATAGTTGGAAAAGTAACTTGTTAGACATTGTTAGAAATTATTTTAATGTTTGTTTAAAAAAATGTATATTAGACGATCTGTATTGAAAAAATATTTTTTGTTTATGTATATGTCTGTTGGCAGAAATGCAGATGAAGCCACTGACAGCAATTATTGAGGAAAGAGGCTGGCGATGGTTAGGACATGTGATCAGAATTACTGACAACTCATTGCCAACAATAGCACTAAGATGGACACCACAGGGGAACAGAAGTAAGGGTAGACCAAAAGAGACTTGGAGAAGAACAACAGAGAGGATGTTGAGCAATAGAGGGCTCACCTGGGCAAGAACGGAAAAAAAGGCAAAGGACAGGCATTTGTAGAAAACCCTTGCGGAAGCCCCATGTGCCCTGGGCACTTAAAGTTCAGACAGAGCGAGAGAGAGAGAGAGAGAGAGAGAGAGAGAGAGAGAGAGAGATCTGTGTGTGTGCGCGCGTTTATACGTGTGTGAGAGCTATTTTATTAGGTTAATTACTTCTTCTCTTTTACTTTGAACGAAATAGTTTAATCTTATACTCTTTTGATGTTTTTTTTCCTAATGGAATGTGTATACTTGTATTAAATCGAATGTGTGGGAAGATGGAGTGATGAAGGGCAGAATGTAAGACGGGCCTTCGTGATCAATTCTTTACTATTTAAAAATAAAGATCATTCATTCATTCATTCATTCATTCATTCCTCGTACGTTCGTTCATTTTCACCTGTCTGTTAATATTTCAGCACTCAGTATTAGATTCTCGGTTTCCTCGCTAATGAGATATTCCCATAATCGCTCCACTGCCTGTGTCAGTGAATAACCCACAGAATATTCATCGATGGTCCTCCTAAATCAGTCCTTGATGATGAGCCACCCAGTGAGGCCGCCATTTTAGGAACTACAACAGTCCACACGCGAAAGTAGTCAGCGTCGCTCTCTTAACTAACTCCGTAGCTAAGGCACCAAGCCAAACCTGGACACACAAAGGCCATCACAGTTCATCACTGGCTAGGTGGACATAACAAAGAACCATCAATGCTGTCTAGACAAGGAAAAACTAAGCAACTTCTTTCAATATCTGAAGCCTGCCAGAGACAAACCTAAGTTGTTAATGTGTTACAACTCGAACAGTTTTCCGGAATATACTCTCTCTCTCTCTCTTCCTCTCTTTCTCTCTGAACCTTATGCCCCCAAGGCACATGGGGGTTCCGCAAGGGTTTTCCACAAACGCCTGTCCTTTACCTTTTTTTCCGCTCTTGCCCATGTTATCCCTCTGTTGCTCAACATCCTCTCTGTTGTTCTTCTCCACACCTCTAGTATTTTGTTCTAGTATTTTGAGACCATCTTCTGTAGCGGGTATGAACCTCTATAAAGACTAGTAAAACACTGTGGAGAAGTATCAGTCACACAAGAGTAAACCCAGATTACAGAAGTATTTATAGTAGTTTACTTCACTGCTGAACCGAATATGAACTTTAGCATTGCGTCTTCCTAGGTAGGCATTATCATATTTCATGAGCAGCGGGCATGAAAAACTTCCATACATTTAACTCATTTACAGACAAAATAGACACATGAAAAGAGTAACAAAATGGACTAGGTAGCTAGTTAAACCGTAACGAAATGAACTCTGTAGGCAGTTAAACTGTAACGAAACATCCATATAGTTAGTTAAAGTGTAGCAAAATGAATTACGTAACTAGTTGAACTGTATTTGAAGGAAGATACCTCGGAAAAAAATTTTAAGAATACATTGGTAAGAACAAGTGACAAGCGATGAAATTACCGAACGAACAGGCATCGAGAACATTACTTAAGAGGTCAAAGGACGAAGGTGGAATTGACTGGGCCACATGCTACGAATGGAAAGAACAAGACACCCCTATACAGTCTTGACATGGATATCTTAAAGAAAACAAAAAAGAAGGTCGTGCCATTAGGAATATCGAGACGCACGAAACAGGAAGAGCTAAAGGAAGCATGGAGGACATGGTTTTAGGTATCCTCACTTGCTCAGGACAGGAATGGCTGGAGAACCTTTGTTGATGGCTTTTGCTCCATTGGACTGATAATGATGATGATGATGATGATGATGAACTAGTTAAAATGTAGTGAAATGAATTATATAAGGCAGTTAATCTGTTAAGAAACATCCACATTGCTAGGGAAATTGTAGCGTAATAAACTATGTAGCTAGTTAAACTATATCGAAAGTATTCTATTTAGGTATCTTGAACGTTGGTTCATCCTTGTGAGAAGAACTGAGAAGAACTAACAAAATGCCGAGCCACACGAAGAACTACTCTGCGCCTCCTTTAATAAGGAAACGAAGGCTAAAACAAAACAAACAAAACCGAAGACCCAAGTGGAACGAAAATGAGCACAAGCATTTTTTTTTCCTGTTACTGTGACACATTTTGCAATTCCAATATTTATAAAACAGATCAATGGGAAAAACTGCTCAATAAAATGTTCTGGAAGTCCCTCAAAACAACAGCTAACATTTACAAGCTTAGAAAATACTATCTGGGTGCAGTGTTTACCAGGCAGGCTCTGGCGGCCGCTCCCTTCTTTTTTTTAAGACGACAAAAACAACAGGCCGTGACCCGGTGGTACTGCAATGCCCGGTCCACCCGTAATGAGAAGTGGACCCTGCCCCCGGCATTCAATGTGCAGGGCAGGCCTCGAACATCTCAACTTTCTTCAAAAATAAGGACGGTTTTGTTTTAATCAAAGGGCATGATTGATCAGGGTACCTGCCAAGAGGACACTTTGACCTCAGCCACTTCGATCTTAGCCAAAAGGCACATCCTCAAAGCCCCCACCCCCTCTTTATTTCCCACCCCACTCCTCCTAACTCCTTTATGTACTGCTCGTACATTTGCCTTTTAAACTAGGATCTGCATTACACAGCTAAAAACCTCAGCAAGCAAACGAAATTTCATACCCTCGTACGAAGGAGCACATTTAGAATTCACCTACTCCATTCATTTCTCAACTTTTAATGTGATTGATGAGTTTCACGTAGGGACACAAGTTTCTCAATCTTATATCTTATATCCTTCCCGTGCCGTTAGACGTCACATAGGGCTCGCAAAGTAGTTCGCCAAGTTTTCCTGTCTTCAGCGAGTCTTTCAACCTCATCAAAGGATTTTATGCCTGTTAATTTGGCCTCTCTTAACAATGTCCTCTTCAGAGTTTCACGCGGTCTGCCTCTTTTTCTTTGGCCTGTTGTGTTCCACTTGATAGCTTAATTCAAAAGTTATAAACATAAAAACCAAGTTAAGAATATTCAATTCAAATGTAATATCCACCCTCATTTATGCATGCGAAAGCTGGAAAACAACTAAAGAAATAGACAAGAAATTAGACTCTTTTGAAAACAAATGCCTAAGGAAAATACTTGGCATCAAGTGGAACAAATTCAAGAACAATGCAGAGATAAGACAGATGGCTGAAGAACAACCAGTCTCATGGGTGATCAGGAAAAGGAGATGGACATATGTTGGTCACTTGATGAGAAGAAATGATCAGAGAAGTTTCTCAATACCAGGTAGAAAAGTGCTAAGAAGGAAGGTAATACTGCCCCCCCCCCCCTGTTGTTTCGTCTTCCCTCAAAGCCCCCCCCCCCCCAACTGCCCCATTTTTTTTCACACCGCCCACTGATCCTTTCCAACGCCCACTTTGGGAAACGTGGTCTAGGGTGACTAGTGCGATTAATTCATTTGTTTGACTAAGTACATGTAACTAGTTTTTCAGATCCCTATTAAGATTAATCATTCACATAGTGTTTTATCACCTTACAGATCCATCATGAGACTAATCATTCACGCAGCGTTCTATCACTTCAGTCCCCCATGAAGTTAATCATTCGTATTGTGCTCCATCACTTGACAGATCCTTATGAGCATATTAATTCATAAAGTTTTATATCCAAGTCAAGTGAGGTTTTGGGGGGAGGGGGAAGGGGGTCCACCAAACGCATTCCCCTGAGGCATACAGAACTTCCCCTCTCTTAAAGAAGGGCCGGATGGGCCTGTAGTGGATGAAACCAGGATGATTAATCAATATGGCAAACCGCTTCACTGACTTCCAACATTCCTCTCGGATGCCCTTTTAAAAAAACATATGACAGATCCGTCTGAGGTTAATCATTCATATAGTGTCTGTCACTTTATGACAGTTCTATGAATTCATGGCTTGAATACAACCACAAATATCCTTACCTCATCACTGATCATACGATCACAAAAAAAAACAACTGTTCTTTATGGCAACAAAGTGCTTCTGGCCACTCTCTGGACACCTCTGTGTATCGTCAAGTCTGTAATCTGCCGTACATAAAGTCATGAACGGTTTTAAGTTTTACTGCTTTGTAAACGGGCATTGTATCAAACTTTGAACTGGTTAACCAGTTAACAAACGTAACTTCTTTTTTGTTGTTGTTGTTGTTGTTGCTGTTGCTGTTGTTGTTGCCCTGGCTCCTCACAGATCCATCATCGTATCAACAGGCCAGTAGGCTCGCTAGCTCTTTCCTTACTTCAGAAGTATTACTTTTTCTCTGCTACAAGTAACAGGAAACATTTGTATCAGTTTGCGTATATTTTAGTAACTTTTTTTTTTCTGTTTCTACAGGGTTCGCGCGTAACTTTTTGTGAATGATCACATCACCAAACATGTTACCATTATGCTAATTCATTTTAATGTGTAGGAACGAGGCGTCATTTCTTGTTTTCCTAGCAGATTTGTCCTTGACTTTTTTTCTATGGCTAAATGTCAAACATTTTTTTTAAAGATAATACGCGGTTTGAAAATTTAAACAACACGTAGCCATCTCCAGAGGAAAATAATTCATTACAGAAAGAGTAGGAAAAAAATAATAATAATTTTGTTTTCTCTCATTTTAATGGTATACATGATTCTATGTCCTATATCAAGAAAAATCTTCTTCTTCTTCTACTCCTCCTCCTCTTCCTCCTTCTTCTTCTTCTTCTTCCTGGAACTTGGAGCTGATATTCCATGCAGCCTATGTGAAGAAGATCTTGGGACACAGAATCGTCGTGTCGGACAGGAAAGAGTTGTGGTGGCTATTTTCTTTTTTAGTCCCTGAGTTGAGCTAAAAAAGCTGAAGGCATGCAGTACTTCTTTAAAGGACTCCACCTCCATGGGAATTATGATGATTCCTGCCTCTTTTGCCTGGCTAAGCAAGTCACTAGGGGGGGGGATACCAACTGAGAGATAGGACAAGGGACTCGGTCGGCTATGGTTTGCCAGTGTTTCGGCAAAGATTCTCTGAATACCGTATCGGACAGTGTCTTCTCAAGGAAGTTAAGATCATCGTGCTAGAAAAGAGCCAGGAGTTTAAAGCTAGTGAGAACTCAGTCTTAGCTCAACTTAATGTAGTTACTTAGAGCCACCAGTCTAAAGCCAGTGAGAACTCAGTCTTACCTCAACTTAATGTAGTTACTTAGAGCCACCAGTCTAAAGCTAGTGAGAACTCAGTCTTACCTCAACTTAATGTAGTTACTTAGAGCCACCAGTCTAAAGCCAGTGAGAACTCAGTCTTACCTCAACTTAATGTAGTTACTTAGAGCCACCAGTCTAAAGCTAGTGAGAACTCAGTCTTACCTCAACTTAATGTAGTTACTTAGAGCCACCAGTCTAAAGCCAGTGAGAACTCAGTCTTACCTCAACTTAATGTAGTTACTTAGAGCCACCAGTCTAAAGCTAGTGAGAACTCAGTCTTACCTCAACTTAATGTAGTTACTTAGAGCCACCAGTCTAAAGCCAGTGAGAACTCAGTCTTAGGTCAACTTAATGTAGTTATTTAGAGCCACCAGTCTAAAGCTAGTGAGAACTCAATCTTAGCTCCATTTAATGTATTTACTTAGAGCCAGCAGCCTAAAGCTAGTGAGAACTCAATCTTAGCTCCATTTAATGTATTTACTTAGAGCCAGCAGTCTAAAGCTAGTGAGAACTCAATCTTAGCTCCATTTAATGTAGTTACTTAGAGCCAGCTGTCTAAAGCTAGTGAGAACTCAATCGTAGCTCTGTTTAATGTATTTACTTAGAGCCAGCAGTCTAAAGCTAGTGAGAACTCAATCTTAGCTCCATTTAATGTATTTACTTAGAGCCAGCAGTCTAAAGCTAGTGAGAACTCAATCTTAGCTCCATTTAATGTAGTTACTTAGAGCCAGCAGTGTAAAGCTAGTGGGAATTAATCTGCTCTGGGAAGCGACACCGTGTGTCACTCCATATCGATATAAGGCCATTATTATAAGATGCCTGAAGTGCTAGAGCGAGGTATGTACGATAAGCTCCTACAATGTGCTTTATACACGACAGGAGGAACTGTGAGAGGACGGCTGCGTATAGAACTCCCGACTATAGTAGAAAAATAAACCACCAAGTCTAGACTATATTCTCATTTATTCTCCGTGATTGCGTTAAAAAGCAATTACCAGTAAATTACCAATTAAAAACTGGAAACACCGCCCGTTACTGTAAGCGGTTTATATTATTTTATTTTAAAAACCTACTGTAAAAGCAACCAGAGTAATCGATTGGTGGATAATCGGGCCAGCAGAATGATAATGCTTCATCTGTATGGAGGATAATCAGGCAATTTTGATCTTGCTTCAGCATGTGAGTATTCTGTAAATAATACAGACAAGATTTTCATAAAAATTCACAAGAACATTTATTTTCCGCTTTCAGTCATTCAGTCAGTCATTTGCATCTCCCTTGCGGAACTTTGGCTCTTTAACAGCTTTCCTGTAGACCTCTCGGTTATAAGCAAGATGCCCTGCTGTTGATGTATCCATTTACAGATTATCAATGATGTCTTGCAGCCATCTTCGCTTTGGTCTTCCTCTCTTTCTTTTTCCCATTATGTACCCTTCCAAGACGGTGTTCTCTAGATTATCATGTGTCCAAAATATTTAAGTTTTCTCTCTTCAATCCTCTTTACAGGCCAGCCTTCTTCAATATTAAGTTCTTGTAGTATGGATATATTTGTTCTTTTTTGTGTCCATGATATTTGAATAACTCTTCTGTAGCATTTACATTCAAAAGCATTTATATGTTTCTCAGCTGTTTTGTTAAGTGTCCAGGTCTCACGTGCATGCGTTGCGATGGGAAAGATTCATCCCCTTACAAATCTTATTTCTGTAGTTCTGTCTGTTCCTCTCCACAGCTTCTTTAGTTGTTTTACTTTTTGAAGAGCGATAGACCTCCCTCCGTTAATTTTCCTCATTGTATCGTTATTATTAGTTTAGTAGTGATCCAAGATATTAAAAACTCTCCATTTCTTCCAGTTTTTCCTCACTGATACATATTTCAGCTGTCTTATTTGTTTTGTCAGTTGTCATCAATTTAGTTAACTTTCCGCTTATGTTTAATTTTATGTTTAAAAATGTATAAAGTACCCAATGTTTTAGTGAAAAAACTGGCAAAGGACTTCATCAGAGGTGAAAGACAGGCACAGCTGTACCTGTTACAAAACATACTAGCGCTATCAGTGACTATTCTCTTATTAATTTTTTTCCTCGCGCCAAAAAGTGCATTGTTTTTTTTTCCAGCTAAATCTGTTTCACTGTAACACTGCCTTACACAATCCTTGTTGTCCCAGTGTAAGTAGGGAATTTGTTCATTGATTTACAAATAGCAGCAGCAATCTTTAGCCATCAAGTCCACATTCTTCTTCTTCTTTTTGCAGCTTCTGGATTCACCAGCTTTCCTAGTGATTGAGGCTCATTGTTGCAAGCAAGACGCCTTCATGCTTACCTTTCCTTGGTATTTTCTTGTCAATTGTCGATTCTTCCAGGAGCGCATGGATATCTTCAAGACTGAAATTCAGCGATCAGCAACATTTTCTGCTTATCCTTTTTTTTCTAATGCTTCAATCCACTTAACAACTCCTCTCAGCAGCTTTGCCTCCCTCTTTCCCAACAACAACTCCTCTCAACAAAATTGTCTCCCTCTTCCTCAACAACAATTCCTTTCAGCAAATTTGTCTTCCTCTTTCCCCAGCATCAACTCCTCTCAGCAGCTTTGCCTCCCTCTTTCCCAACAACAACTCCTCTCAGCAAATTTATCTCCCTCTTCCCCAACAATAACAACAACAACAACAACAACAACGGACAAAACAAAACTGATTGTAATCCTGTATAATCACCTTTGTCTGCTCATTGACGTTCTCCACCTGTTGTCCAACAATCACTCGCACAACTGACAGTTTTAATATTCAGTCAGGAGCCACATGCCAGAATCTTATTTGCTGATATCTGCCGTGTGTGTGTGTGTGAGAGAGAGAGAGAGAGAGAGAGAGGGAGAGAGAGAGAAAGAGAGAGATGGAGAAGAGTGATGGAGGGAGAGATAGAAATACACATTATTAAGTTGTTTTTTTTTTCATACGAAATAAGAACTCCATCATTTTATACTGTTGGAGCTTCGTGCTCTCCATACAGCAGCTAGAGATGGGTGTGTTGGTCAAAATATGTTTCGACATTAGACAAGCTACATTCAAATGGAAGATCACGTTGGTATTTTACTTTGTGTTGCATAGAATAGATGCGCTAAATTCGTTATTTTTCTCAATATTTAAGAAACTCAAGGATAAGAAAAGCTTTCACAAACTTGAGTTATTGCCTGCAGCTCACTGACGAACTTATTTTTTAAGAAAGCTTAATATATGTCCAAGAAGCCAGCGGACCACGTGTGATAACCATGGCCGTCGAAATCTATAATCTAAGATATGGTCTCTCAACCTTTTTTTCTACTCATGGACCCCTTTATCGTTATAATCTTTTTCTCGGTGACCCCCATACTCGGTTCACTAGAAAAACGCTATTAAAAAAAAAAAACCTCTTGTCACTACAAATTCGGCTCAAAAATCCCCTTTACCCCATGGTACAGTAAACCCCAGATGAGAAACCCTGTTCAAATCTGCAACATTTCAGCTATCGCAAGAGGTGAATAAGAAACACATTGGTGAGGCAGCGATTCCTAAGTTACTCCATAAAGTAGATAATAATATTGATAATAATATAGCGTTATACACGTAAACGAGGGAGAATTTTTTTAAAAACGAAGACAACATACCCTTTAATATCGGTAACTGAGAGCAAATAAACATTAACTGTTATAACACTTCTCCACACAGTCCTCCCTGCAGGTGGATGCGCGCCCTGTATCTCTCCACTGGCTTCTTAGTTCCATGGGAGGAGAACATTCTCAGCGGCTTCAGAATCCAAATCTCCGCCGTTTCCTTCAGTCTCATCACCAGAAGTGAACGTGCGACAAAATAGCGTGTGCTGAAGACGTGATAACTATATCAGGGTTGTAAAGGGAAGAGGAAGACTTTCAAAACTCAACTACTGCACGTCCCCACGTTTGCGGCCTCTGCAAGGGTACATTCGTAGTCACGGCGCTGCAAGATTGTTCTTGCCAGCGTTTCTCTTCTTTTTGCTGTGAATTACAGGTTTCAGTTTCTCTCTAAGCGTAGCACTGGTCATAATTTGCCCTATGGCGAATTTCAGCAGATTTCACTCTTTCTACCGAAAGAAGGCTCACTATGGTGCACTCTTCATCGCTGGTGCAATCCTGCAGTGGAGCGTCCATATTTATTTGACCCTGTCTTCAACTATACTAAGGGCAGAATAATGTATCTGAACTATTTATCAATCACTGCGAAAGTGTTTAGCTGCACCAACTTCTGTCCCTTGTGGCTACCCCAGAATTTTAAAACTGCTTTTACTTTTCCATTCTCTCTCGTATTTAGGATCTACAAAGCGCACAAGTCCCATTAAAACGGGTATTTACGGGCTAAACATGACAGGAACAAGATCAGGTAAGAAACAAAGACATCTGAAATGCAAAACGTGTCTTAACATAACTTAGAAAGTCGTATTGTGACGTGGGTTTTTTTTTGTCTCTTGATCAAATGTAGACCAGATCATTTAGTTATAAGAGCTTAAAGCAAGCACCAGAATAGAAGCTATCGGGAAAGAAGGAATTCACAGAAGACAAGTGACTCACAAGAATATGCCTGATGTGCCAGCCTTCATCATCATCATCATCATCATCATCATCATCATCATCATCATTGCCTTTCACTCCCTTGAAAGCATAGGCCACCGATAAAGGCTCTCCAGTCACCCCTGTTCTTGGAATTCTTCGATATACCAGCTTTATCTACCAGAAAAAGGCTGCACACTTCAACATAAACGGGAACGTCCTCAAAATACGCCTGAAAGCACTAGAATACGCGTGAACGCCTCAGAATGTGCCATGAACGCTTCACGATACCCAATGGATCCCAGAATATGCATGGACGCCCCAGAATTCGTATGGACGCCCCAGAAAATGTCTTGAAAGCTCCAGAATACGTAATGAATCACAGAACAGCC
This sequence comes from Achatina immaculata, assembly GCA_009760885.1. Taxonomy (NCBI): domain Eukaryota; kingdom Metazoa; phylum Mollusca; class Gastropoda; order Stylommatophora; family Achatinidae; genus Lissachatina; species Lissachatina immaculata. The sequence continues at coordinate 1,161,060 of CM019693.1, read as the reverse complement.
ATGGACGTACCAAACTATGCCCTGAACCCTACAGAATACGTCTGGATGGCTCAGATTACCTGTGGGCGCCCTCACATGACTCTGGACGCTTCAGAATACACATACTAGAATAGAAGATTGATCTGATATTTGGCAGACAGTCGGATGTATACACTGGTGTGCAAAGAAATAGATAGATAGATAGATAGACAGACAGACAGACAGACAGACAGACAGACAGACAGACAGACAGACAGACAGACAGACATACAGACAGATAGATAGATAGACAGACAGACAGACAGACAGACAGATAGACAGACAGACAGACAGACAGACAGACAGACATACAGATAGATAGATAGATAGATAGATAGATAGATAGATAGATAGATAGATAGATAGATAGATAGATAGATAGATAGATAGATAGATAGATTAGATAGATAGATAGATAGATAGATAGATAGATAGATAGATAGATAGATAGATAGATAGATAGATAGATAGATAGATAGATAGATAGATGAGTCGACACAGCCTCACAAAAAAAAAGAGTACCGCAGATTTATGTGAGAGAGTAATCAGCCAGGACAAGTGCTAGGATCCAATATCCCAGAATGATATGACAAAGAAGTGGGAAGGCGCTGTCATTTCATCTGTCTGGAGTATGCAAATGCTGTGGAGCATATTAAATATCTTTAGAAAACATTCAGTGTTCCCTTGTTTACAGTTTTTCTCCATTTATATGACATTTCAACTATGTTTATTACAACTGAAATACACTTTAAACTTAAATTCTACACAAAGAATTGACAAGAAAGAAATGAAAATAAATACCGGTATTTTCCTGAAGTTGTATATCAGTTATTCGGAATTTTATTGATACGCCTATATATTGAATTATAGCTGCTACTGAATTCTAACTATTACTGAATTCTATTTATTACTGAATTCTAGCTTATACCGAGATGCAGCTTATAATGAGTTCTAGCTTATACTGAATTTTAGCTTAACCGAGATCTAGCTTATACTTAATTCTAGCTTAAACTGAATTCTAGCTTATACTGAGTCCTGGATTATAATGAGTTCCAGTTTATAGTGAATTCTAGTTTATACTGAGTTCTAGCTTATATTGAGTTCCAGCTTATACTGAATTCTAGCTTTAAACTGTGTTGTAGCAAATTGCAACTATTCAAATACGCGAAAAATGAACTGAAAAATACATGACCTGGACTACCAACAAAATAGAAAGAAGTGTGCAGGGAAAAGTAGAGATACGGAAGTTTTTACACTATAACATCCTCCACCAAAACGTAATACTTTTGTTTTGTGAAGTGGAAAGAAATCTGGACATTCATTCATTCATTCATTGGCATGTCCCTTGCGGAACTTTGCCTCCCAAATAGCACTCCTGTAGGCCTCTCGGTTGTGAGCAAGATGGCCTGCTACTGAAAATCTGGACAGTTCCATGAAAATAAAATTCTGATGAAATGTTCATCTGTAGCACTTCTATGACAGTTCAATAAACTAGCTTAGGCCAGGGACCGCCACACAGCACACAAGCTTGGGAAGTTCTGTCATAAGACACTGGAAGTCGTGAGATAATGATTTGCTTAAACAAGCACAGAAATCGTGTGTTATCATTTCTAAGATTTCTCCATCTTATGTTGTAACAGCATAAAACAAATACCCTCAAGGAGAAAAGTGATTCCGTGCAGGTAATTGAATAAAATACGAACTAAACCTACAATGTGGATGATGACGGCAGAATTTTACAGAATTTATCGCAGAAGGCAGGTTTTTTTTTCCTGAAGGTTTAGCTGTTCATTGTGTTCCATTTTTTCTCGCTGTTTGTCTGATTGAACTATTAATTTTTTTTTTACTGATTAAATCTTGCTTTCCTATCTACTCATTAATCATAGTCATCTATCTATCTATCTATCTATCTATCTATCTATCTATCTATCTATCTATCTATCTATCTATCTATCTATCTATCTATCTATCTATCTATCTATCTATCTATCTATCTATCTATCCATCCATCCATCCATCCATCCATCCATCCATCCATCCATCCATCCATCCATCTCACACCGTTTAAATAATTGTAAAACTCATCATATCTACACTTTGGTTAAGACACACAGATGCTTCACTCTCCCTCCTGTAAAGAGAATCTCAGTGCACGTGAATGTATTCCACAGGACCGAGAGGATTCAAACCTACCCAAAGTAACATGGCATTTAGAACCCAGGGACCACATTCTGAGAACCCTCGTCGCTATCGTTTCGGTTAACTCATATCCGTGCAGTATCCACTGAACTGATATAATCTAATCTGAGCTATTTAGTTCCAATAGTTAATCCTGTTTAATATAATTAGCGATCTTTGTGTCTTTAGAATCAAAATGACTTCTAGCAGGAATCTCTTTAGTGCTAGAAGTATCTGAGAGCTACGTACCCAATTGGCAAATTTTTATGTGTGTATTCGTCTCTTGCTTTGTCGTTGCTGTTGTCCTCCTTGGCAAAAGGCATTTTGACGAAATATTGAATCGTTACTGTTTATTTTTCGTATCCGCCTTCTCATCTTAATATTTACTCTCGTCGTAGCTGCCTCTCTCCTTGTTCTTACTATCTTTCGTGTGAAACTGAACCACAGACCTCTGACTGTCTTCACATCACTAGAGAAAATGAAGACTACCAGTCCAGTTATAAATACCCAAGGAAACTACACAGCGAAGGGAACACAATGTGTTATCGTCATGGGATTTGGGAATGTGAAACTAATGAATGAGTAAAAAAACAAAATATTCATTACCACTAGAATGCTTTGTGTAACTAAACTAACATGTGTTACTTTGCAATGTGTATATGTGTGTGTGTTGTATGTGTAACATATACTTTCTTGAAAACCTGTTGATTTGTACAGACGTATGTGAGCCTGCATATGTATTTGTGAAAATAAATACTACTGCTACTTATATACTACCAGTACTACTACTCTTCTACTACTAATACTACTACTAATGCTACTGCTAATAACAATACTACTACTACTAATACTAATATAATACTACTACAACTACTACTACTACTACTACTACTACCAGTACTACGACTATTACTACTACTACTACTACTAATACCAATAATACTAATATTATTACTCATGCTACTAATACTAATAACACTATTACTACTACTATTGCTACTGGTATTATTAATACTAGTATTACTTTGTCCAATGATAAACAGCAAAGCGTTCGCACAGTAAAGCGGTTTGGCAGTTTTAACATTCGAGAAATAATAGACAAAGTGCTTTAGACGTGAGAAAAATACTAGACAAAGCGCTTTAGAAGTGAGAGAAAGATTAGACAAAGCGCTTTAGGCGTGAGAGAAGGACTAGACAAAGCGCTTTGGAAATGACAGAAAGAAAAAAATGACAAGGTAACTACCTAAGACTCGAACTATGGACTACGGTAGAATGGGCCGTTGCCAAATATGTTTACTTTTTAAAATTGTTATTGTTATGCAGTTAGCACTAGACATATGCAGGACACCAAGTTTGTCTATGTTTCCTAATGAGTATCTATAAAATTTTATTAAGGGGTAAATTTCACGTTTCCATATCATTAAGGGATATTGGGAATACGGCGTTGGACCCGTATTTCAAATATCTTCGGCACATAAAAGTCTGATGTGGTCAGTATCATGCCTGGCCGCTTCCAGATTTCTCTGACTGGGTTTCTGTAAGAAACTGACTTTGAACAACGGAATTTCTACGCCATGACCTAATTTCCTTTCTGGGTGTCACGATTTCGGTCAGACAGGCAGTCTTGGCCATCAAACACCTTTCACATGGAGATGTAAGATGGCCAAGTCGACAGTCAACTGTTGTCTCTTGGCTAGGCGTCTGCTTGTCCTGCCGAGGTTCGTGGTTCGATCCCAGGTAATTCTCTTGCCATTTGTCCTCCTCTGTCTACTACTGCTAATACTACTACTACTACTACTACTACTACTACTACTACTACTGCTACTACTAATACTACTGCTATTACTACTTCTACTACTATTACTACTTCTACTGCTATTACTACTTCTACCGCTATTACCACTTCTACTGCTATTACTAATACTACTACTGCTGCTGCTGCTACTATTAGTGCTGTTGCAACCATTACTGGTGCTGTTATTAATACTTCTACTGTTATTACTACTTTTACTGCTATTACTACTTCTACTGCTATTACAGTTCTTTCTGCCTCTATTACTTCTCTACTATTACTTCTACTACTAATGCTCCACTTCTACTACTATTATTGCTATTTCCACTGTTACTACTTCTACTTCTATTACTGTTACTATTACTTCTGCTACTATACTACTACTACTACTACTACTACTACTACTACTACTACTTTATTACAGTTACTACTTCTACTATTACTACTACTTCTACTACTACTACTTATCTTATCTTATATCTTATATCCTTCCCGTGCCGTTAAACGTCACATAGGGCTCGCAAAGTAGTTCGCCAATTTTTCCTGTCTTCGGCGAGTCTTTCAACCTCATCAAAGGATTTTATGCCTGTTAATTTGGCCTCTCTTAATAATGTCCTCTTCAGAGTTTCACGCGGTCTGCCTCTTTTTCTTCGGCCTGTTGTGTTCCACTTGATAGCTTGTTTTGGGATTCTCTGATCATTTCTTCTCATCAAGTGACCAACATATGTCCATCTCCTTTTCCTGATCACCTATGACACTGGTTGTTGTTCCGTCATCTGTCTTATCTCTGCATTGTTCTTTAATTCATCCCACTTGATGCCGAGTATTTTCCTTAGGCATTTGTTTTCAAAAGAGTCTAATTTCTTGTCTATTTCTTTAGTTGTTTTCCAGCTTTCGCATGCATAAATGAGGGTGGATATTACATTTGAATTGAATAGTCTTAACTTGGTTTTTGTGCTTATAACTTTTGAATTCCATATGTTCTCAAGATTCTTGAAGATTGATGCTGCTTTTGCAATTCTGACTCTAACTTCCTTTCTAGTGTCACCAACCTGGTCTATGTAACTGCCAAGGTATGCAAATTGATTGACTTCTTCAATATCTGTCCCTTCTACGTGTATTTTTCCATTTTGATTGATGGGAATTTTCATTATTTTTGTTTTGTCCTTGTTAATTTCAAGTCCTATTTTGATAGCCAGTGAAGACAGGCTATCTGTTTTTTCTTGCATGGAATTCACATTATTACTGATAAGAGTTATGTCATCAGCAAAATCAAGATCTTCTAGTTGGGTCAATACCTGTGTTACCTGTGCAGCATTTTTTCATTATGAAGTCTACTGTAATCCCAAAAAGTAAAGGAGACAGTATACATCCTTGTTTCACGCCTGTTTCAATCTGGAACCATTCACTCATCCCTTCTTCTGTCTTGACTGCACAAACATATCCATTATATAAGTCCTTAATGATGTTGGCAATTTTAGATGGTATTCCATATAGACATAAAATTCTCCATAATGAATCTCTGTGTATGCTATCAAATGCTTTTTTAAAATCTATGAAGTTCAGTACTAATGGTTTCTGCTTTTCAATATGTTCTTCAAGTATTATTCTGAGAGTAAAGATCTGGTCGAGACAGCTTCTCCCTTTTCGAAATCCTGCTTGTTCTTCTCTCATTGCAGTATCCACTATATCTTTGAGTCTAATCAAAATGACCTTGCAAAATACTTTTGACACAACTGATATTAAGATTACTCCTCTCCAGTTGTTACAGTCACTAAGGTTGCCCTTTTTTTGGTATTTTAACAATGATTCCTTTCTTCCAATTAGAAGGGACCTTTTCTTCTTTCCAAATCTTGTTATACTACTACTATTTCTACTACTACTGCTACAATTCTACTCTTTCTTCTCTTACAAAGAGCATTAATTCATTGCTCTGCTAAATCACTTTACTACTACTACTACTACTACTACTACTACTACTACTACTACTACTACTACTACTACTACTAAACTACTGCTGCTCTTTCTTCCCTTACAGAAAGTACAAGGTCACTGCTATATCAGAGGGCCCTGTTAGCAGAATGAAGCCCATAGTTGTCTGGAGGCCCTGGATGGGGCCCATTAGTTTCTGCGACTGATCCATAACTTTCGACGTGATCTGGCTGTATTAGCCAAACACTACTTGTGCTGACTTCTGGGACAGCGCACAGAGTTCGTGGAAGCAAGCTGTAAGAATCCATATAAACAAGGACAGACAGAAGGAAGGAATGACATAAAACGAAAACAAGCGAGGAGAGAATATGAAAACAAAAACCAAAACAAAACAAAAAACTAAAGAACAGGAGCGAGGAAAGAAATTGGGGATGTTGTAAGGAAAAGAGAACAGAAGAAAGTAAAGTATGAATGTAGGAACAAATAAAGGGCAGCAGAAAGAAAAGAAAGAAAAGAAAAGAAAGAAAGAAACTCACCCTTTATTTTGTCTCTAGTATTTTTTCAAGGCCTGCCGGCCGATCCATCCCTTCGATCACAACATCAGATAATTACAACAAAGCCAGATTGAAACGTTTATAAAACAAAACATCAGATATCACTTGATATCTCGCAGATGTCGTAAACCCAGCTCGCGCACACACACAAAGCAAAGTTTCCGAGCACAAGCTAAACAACTCACTCGATGGCGCGGCGCTACACAGAAACACACGACATAGTCCCTCATCGCGTGTGAACCATGAGTCTGTCGCCCAGCGACTCCCTATCCTTGTTTTCTGTTTTTTTCCTGGCGACAACTCTGACCTTAGCATCTATTACAAGCAGAGGCAGGGCACGGGTAGGTTGTTTCGTGTCGCTGCTGATGGCGATAAATTGTGAAGGTTATTTACCATACGTCCTGGAAGTCAAATACCCCAGTTATGCTGCAGAAAGCGATAGCTGAAATAAATCTCCGCGACTTGTCAGATGAATGGAGTCACACATGTCACAATGGTCGTAAACTGCCAGAAATACATCTGTGCGCGCGCTCACACACACATACACATACAAAATACAAATAAACATGCAGGTTAGGAAGTAAGAAAACTTGGAGATTGATTAATTGATCTCCTGACTAACATACACACTGATGAACGGAACAAAAGAACCGATAAGACAGACAGACACTCAGACAGACAGACAGACAGACAGACAGACAGACAGATAGATAGATAGATAGATAGATAGATAGATAGATAGATAGATAGATAGATAGATAGATAGATAGATAGATAGATAGATAGATAACGTGAAATCTCTGCTTCAGCAAACCTGTAGTTAAATATTGTGCAGTGCATAACTTCCGTCCTACGTGACGCAACACGACAAAATAACTCTTCTATCGGTATTTTGAGATCATGTTGTAAATATTAGGCCCGAAAGTTTTACCCTTACCACCAAAGATAAAGTGTACTGGGTGGCAGTAATGGATACGGAAGTCTGCCGTACAATTTTCTCGGAGCGTATGCATCAGTGTACTCTCACACCACCTCCACTAACTGCTGCAAATGCTTAGCTTCTAACAAAGTTCCACAACGAAGGAGGTCGCGCATTGATTCCTATTTCATTTGGTATGTAGTCTGTTTCCGCGAAGCTCTCCACTGAGATAAAATAGGACTCTACGATACGCATGTGGATTCTTGACAAAGTTTCTCTTCGCTTAAACATTGTCATTATGGTATTTACATAAATCGTTGTATATTTGGACAGTGATATGACAGCAAAATCACGTCAAAATGGAACCAGAACTGTTTAGCAGTGCTAGCCGATAGCCACGTGAAGCCTCGCGGCCGATCAGATTATAAAATCACTGAATAACAGAAGCAGTCTCGGAATGAAACAGCTTTTCAAATGTAGCCGGTTTTGTTTAAAATTTAACTTGCTTTTTATGGTTTTACTGAACGCCTTTTGACAGTACATAAACTACAAAAAACGTATGTTGAGATCAATAACTCCCATATAATTGCAAGAGTTTTGTATATGTACAAAAACACAGCAAAGTGGGAAATGATGGCCTCTCAGTTTCGGTTCGCCCAGATAGTAAAAGCAGTGAATGTTTTTTTTTCCCTCGTTTGCGATCACTCGGGCTTAAGCCAATAAAATCTCCATTTCATGTAAGTATATGTAGCAGTTTATACATTAAAAAAAAATTAATAATGATAATAATAACACATGTTTGTCGAGTCGTAGCGTCAGTTACCACACAGTGTGCGTAGGATGGAAATTGATGTTTCTGTGGGTGTGATGTGTGTATGTTTGAATGTGATGTGTATGAGTGTAATGTGTGTATTATGTGTGTGTCATGTGCGAGGTGTGTATGAGTGTGATGTATGTGAGTGTGGTGTGTGAGTGTGATGTTTTTGTGTGAATGTGATGTTTGTGAGTGCAATGTGTGTGAGTGTGATGTGTGAGTGTGATGTTTTTGTGTGAATGTGATGTTTGTCAGTGCAATGTTTGTGAGTGCAATGTGTGTGGTGTGTGAGTGTGATGTTTTTGTGTGAATGTGGTGATGTTTTTGTGTGAATGTGGTGATGTGTGAGTGCAATGTGTGTGATATGTGAGTGTAATGTGTGTGCTACGTGTTTAACTTCATTACCTTATCTTAAGCGTACACTAATGCATTAGCTGTAGTCAGTCAAGTTACAAGACAACACCAGACGTTATTCACGGTAGTAATATTCACTAGGTTGAGATTATTATTATTATTATTGTTATTAGGTAGAACATTTCGACATTGCTCTCTTTTTTTTCAGTCGAGAGATCTTAAACCTTACTTAGGAAAGTACAAACACATATTTCCAGATCCTTTTTTTTCCTCCCAATTTTTTTTTTCCGGACTAGTACCAGCCCCGTACATGCTAGTACTTTTACATATGCGGGCTTACGACGCGTATTATTACTATATAATTCACTATGCGGGTTTTAACTCAGTATTTCTGCACCTTTCCTTTCCCCTCCCCCTCTCCTCTCTCTCTCTCTCTCTCTCTCTATGTCTCTCCCACACACTCTCACACATACATACTTATAGACACACATATAAAAGCAGACATTACACACATTACCCGTTTATTATGAACATATACATAAATTTCCGCATGTCACGTGTTCTTATTTACCAAACAATCAAACAATATAAAAAAAACAAAACTTTCCTTCCCTACACCGTGTAGTACAACAGAGTAGAAGGACAACAAACGTCTTGTTCCCAAGTCATTTATTACAAGGTAAAAAAAAAGAACAAAACTCTCTTTCCCTCACCGTTTGGTACAACGAATATAACAAAATATAAAAGAAGAAAAAATAAATTTGAAAAAATATACCTCACTTTACGCACAGCCGTAAAGAGACATAATTTAAGCAATAGTTAAGGAAACTGCTTTCAAGATGCAGATCGGCTGTGTGTGCCAAACTACTGAGCTTAGTGCTATGGCACTCCTGTGAGCTGTGAACTTCGCTTAGACAGCATTGATGATTCTTCGTTATGTCTACTCGGCCAGTGGTGAATTACGATGGCATTTTGTGTGTCCTGGTTCGGCTTGGCGCCTTAGCTACACAGTTCATACCGAGAGCGACGCTGACTAGTGTCGCCATTCGGACTGTTGTAGTTTCTTAAACGGAATGAATGAATGAATAATCTTGATTTTTAAAGGGTAAAGAATTGGGCACGCAGGCCCGTCTTACATTCTGCCCTTCATCACTCCATCTTTCATTCTTCCCACATACTCGATTTAATACAAGTATACAAATTACATAAGGAAAAGGAAACATACCAAAAGTGTAAGATTAAACTATTACATTCAAAGGAAAAGAGAAGAAGTAATTAACCTAATAAAATAGCACTCACACACATACACGCGCACACACACAGACATATACATAAACAAAAACGCACCGTCAGCACAGATCTTATAACATATGTTTTCAACAAACATTAAAATAATATCTAACAATATCTAACAGGTTACGTTTCGAACTATAAATAGGTGACTTATTATCAATCATCAAAGGCCAGTACGAGTGAACAGCCATGAACATTCTGTGCATATTCTCTGGAACAGGCGGTGGAGCGATTATGGGAGTGTCTCGTTCGTGATTATACCAAGAACCTAGTTAAACCCAGACTCGGTTCGGCCAGACAAGAGAACATAAAACCCGCTAACACTGTACGATATTATTTGATATAGAAGAAAGACGTACTATTCTTAACACCTCGAAAGATGTTAGTAAATATAAGCATAAACTCACTTGTAAAATACAAGGCAAAAGACGACACCCCTTGCCTCACAGCGCATACCCCCTCCTCCCCCCTCCTCTTCTGTCTTTTTTTCATAACGTAGAGAGATAACCGATTTTCTGTACAGAAAATACATTAGCAATATTTTTATGAGGATATTTTAATTTTTTTTTTATTTTTACAACAGAACAAAACAATCAATCAAGCGCCATGCCACGTGGCACAGGCGACCATTTCTCTCCACAATTCCCTGTCTTTAGACTTGATTATGAGATCCACCGGTGACTTTCTTCCTAGCCACACTGACAGCACATCCAGTAACTTCTCTCTCTGTCTTCCTCTGTCTCTTCTTCCCTCATTTTTTCCAGTTGCCACAGTTATCTTATAATTTTCCTCTTCTCAGAAAATGTCCTTCTCTGCCTTTGATCTTCGCCTTTTAACTCCAGCCTCTCTTAAGACTTCTTCGTTGATTTTCTTAGCTGTCCATGGTACCTTCAACATCCTACTTATGAACCACATTTCCATGGCCTATATTTCTTGTTATACTCTCTTATTCATTCAACAGAACAGCCATTCCATAATACAGTACAAGTTTCTTCTTCTTCTTCTTCTTCTTTTTGGCGCTTGTTGTTCTTTGTAGCCGATGCGGTCAGTGTGTTGAGGCAAAGTAATCTGCCGGACTGGGAACAGGTTATGGCGGCAAATTTGTTTTTAGTCCCTAAGTGCAGCTACACAGCCGGGGGGGGGGGGGTGCAGTACTTCTTCAGCAAGCTCCACCACCATGGGGACTATGGCGATCTCTGCCCAGTTAGCCAGGCTAGGTCTGTTACTGGGGGTACCAATGAAGAGTTAATACAGGGTATTGGTCGGCTATGGTTGACTGATCCTGACACTAGCATGTCTGCTTAGGTCGTGGACCGCCAAATGAGACAGTCTTCTTCCCTACAGAACAACCAGGCAGCGTTTAATACAAAACTATTTTTATTTTCATAATCACAGAAAACAGATATTTCAAATATATCACACACACACAGATATTTCAAATCACAGAAATAAACCCATATCTGTGTCACATTTCATCATAAATAAATGTATTCTTCAGTTTCTTTCAAATCTTGGAAAATCACATTCAAACACACACAAACACACACATTACATTCACACACATTACATTCAAACACACACACATCACACTCACAGAAACTTCGATTTCCGTCATACGCACTCTGTCGTAACTGACGCTACGACTCGACAAACCTTTAAAAAAGTCGTTTTTACAATTAAGGTTAAGTAACTGACAACAAGACAATACGTTTGGCTTTATGTTAGTGAATCCCACATTTCAGATTTTCATTTTCTTTATTAACCACGTTCAGCTTTGCTAGAGACCCTTCCAAAGACGAGAATATTAGAAGCTGGACAAAACTTGTCTTAGGAAATGATCGCTGATGATCGAGCAGTCTTCGACTTCGTAGTCTGGGCATCATGATTTAAGAATGATGTAAGAGAATCTTTGTCTATGCAAAGTTCGAAGACTAAGTTTCTACGCCAAGATAATGACCGATGATCTTCTTGTAATTGAGAATTTGAGTTATTTGCAATAGTGACACTGGAAACATGTTAAATTAGCGGTTAGAGAGTGCGCAATTGTAGGTTTCTTACCCAGGATTCTCAGCAAGATCCGCTACCTTGGAAAATATGTGTGCATGTGCCATGTTAACTGAGTTTAAATTACACCACAGGGCAGCCATTTCCGACCATTTTCAGGTCCAAGGACTCCAGAAGCCAGCGACACTTCAATCCAGGTCGCGTGGTATTAGTTTAGAAATCTTCCTACATTTCTAACATTCGATAAAATCCTGAATTTCTGTATCGAAATCCTGACTTTCTGTATCGAAATCCCGACTTCCTGTATCGAAATCCTGACTTTCTGTGAGAACTCTCATATTACCGGCGGCGGACCTGTCCTCAGCCGTGAGACTTGGAACCGCTGCTGCTGTTGGAAAGGTCAACAAAGAACTAGCTAAAGTAACGATCTCTGTTATCACACAGCGAAGAACTTGGCAAGAAGGCCCGTCTAACATTCTGCTCCTTCAGCCTAACACAAACATTAAATTTAGTACACGTATAATAAATATATAAAAACAAGTTTTAAAAGACAAAAACATGTTTATTCAATCTTTCATTCATTTCTACAAGGTAACGCAATTTATGCCAAGCAATTACAGAATAACGGTGTCTGTTTGGCAAAATGATTCGTGTACCAGCCTGTCACGACGGTTTTCCGTGGATCAAAATCCTTGTTTTTAGACCGTCTGGACACCCAGCTTTAGATATAGGCATCTCGCTGCTTTTGAAACTAGGGAAGGAAAGGCTACCAGGCGTGATGCCGACCACATCGCCCTGTAGTGTGCTAACAGCTCAAGGAAGACTACTAACATCATATCCTCCAAGTGATTCTGTGACAAGATAGGACTGCCTTTACCATGTATAGGACAAGGTATTTTTCAGCTTTTTTTGTGTGTGTGGTTCGTTGGCTGTTTTCAAAACAGATGTAGAAATGTGTGCTGAAATAAGATTATCTTTCTCTTTAAAGAATGCACCAGCATATCCGGAGCTTATGCTAATAAGTTCTGTTTGCTTTGTAATTTATTTCTAAACAGTCGCGATTTAAATGTTTACCAGTTTGTTTACCTATAAATTCTGTACTTACTATCAAAAGGAATTTACGTGTTCTTGTCCTTTAGATATCGCAGACAAGCACTAATTTTCCTGTCTCATTCATTTAATGTTTTTTCTGCTCTCGAATTTTGTAAATCGACACACACACACACAAACACACACGCACGCGCACACACACGCATGCACGCACACACACACATATATATATATGAAGAATACTCGAACTATAATAGCCAGCTTTGAGAGTCATGAATAAAAGAAAACTGGTCTATGCTGCCCATTCAACAGAGAACTGGAACAGTCTGAAGAAGGAGCTGTTGGATGGATAATGCTGGATGTAGCACAAGCATCGCGCGCAATCTCAGAGTAAACATTTTTTTACAAACAGGAAACAACGAGGCTTTCGTACAGTAAAAGTAATCGATCACAAATGTTGTATGGTTAGACCTGGAAAACAATCATTTAAAAAGTCACTTTTAGAAGTGAGAGATGCCAACAACAAAACAAAACAAAAAAACTACAAGAGAATTACCTGGGACTTGAACCACGGACTCCAGTGGGACAGGTAGTCGTGCAGCCACGAGAGAACAATGCTGTCTACTCAGTTTAGCTATCTCGTACTCCTCAAAAAAAAAGTGATTGATAGCGAAACCATTAGTGCGAATCCTGTCGAAAATTGTGATATCCGTACAGAAAACGAGATCATGACACAGAAATTCCGTCACTTAGACACAATCTCCCATAGGTACCAAAATTTTGAGACACAAACATACACACAAGGTCTCTCGCAAATCTATGGATGCCATCACCACCGGTAATTTGTTCTTAGTAAATTGAATAGAAAAGAAATTAGGTGTATAGAAAGCTCCATTAGCAAAAGTTGTATTAAAAAGAAAGTTTTTTTAAAAACCCTTGAAGTGGAATAATGGCTTTGATTATTGTTTAAATTAGCTAATACTACGCAGAGCGCTTTGGTTTTTTTTTTCAGATCTAATGTCTGAAAAAGTGACAGGCATCGACAGAAGAGATGGACAATCAAAACTTGTCCATGGGGAAATCTACGCTAAATATGAAAGATGAACACATTTTGTTCCGTAAAATCACTGGATAATGGAATCTTCTGTACTGAAAGAGCTATGGTATCCTTTTTGACCATTCATTGATAGTTTATTATTATTTGATAAATAAACGATTTTTTTTTGTTTTGTTGTAGATTTCTATTGTTTTAGACTCTGGAAACAAAGAAAGATTATGAGCTGGTCATGTAACATCTATTATTTTCCGATGTTTCTCCAAGAAGAAGATGACTTTTCAAAAGAATCCACCACCTAGGAGTGAGTAAATTAACATTTTATACAGGCTGAAAGAACGGAACAGTTACTGAGTTAACCACGTGGGTACAACGCCGTGCTGATTGTGTCACTTGTCACATTCTGCAACTTTTGCTTGAAAGATGTCACTCCCTTTCTCCGAACCCTTAGTTCCCAAAGGAAATATGGCTTCCACAAGAGTGCCCCACAAACGCCTGTCTTTCACCCTTTTTTCCCGCTCTTTCCTAGGTGACCCTCTTTTTCAATATCCTCTCTCTCACAGATGCAAGATCAGTACTGGAAGCTCTTCAATGCAACAAACTACCAGACCTTAAGGATGCCTTGTCAAAAATATTGGCTTACAACAAGGAGTCACGTTGCAGTGGATTCCCTCCCACTGTGGGATACCAGGCAATGAGAAAGCTGACCATCTGACCAAAGGGCACTGAAATGGAGCAACCAGACATACCAGTCACCTATAATCAGAAGAAAAGCATGATAAAAACCTACAGGAAGCCACAAACACCACCACATGATGACTATCACATGCTAAACAGAAAGGAACAAGTCACCATTTTCTGGAACAAGTCACCATTTTCTGTCTCCAAACAGGACACAGCCGACTCCGAAGTCATATGTATACAAAGTTTAAGGTTGGTACTACTAATCTATGTACATGTGCCCAGGTGCCCCAAACTGTGGAACATATCCTCCAAAACTGATGAGACACTGAGAAATAATTACTGGCCCAGTGAAACCACTAAAGAAGATAAGCTCTGTGGTTTCATACATGAATTACAAAAAACAGTGAAATTTGTCCAAGAGACAGGACTGCAGATATAGACAGACAATGCGAACGAAGAAGAAAAAGAAGAAGAAGAAGTATCCTCTCTGTTGTTCTTCTCCATGTCTTCTTTTGGTCTACCCTTACTCCTGTACTCTTGAAGTGCTTATCTCAGTGCCGTGTTTTTGGTAGTGAGTCACCAGTCATCCGGAGCACATGTCCCAGCCATAGCCTGCGTTTTTCCTCGATAAACGAAGTTAGTGGCTTCATCAGCATTTCTGTCAGCAAGGTGTTATTTCTTATGGTATTTGCAAAAGAAACTTCGTCTAATCCTACGTAAACATTGAGTCTGGAAAAGATGTCACCACACCAACGGAATTTTTCTCTTATAACATGGTTAGAATCGGGACAAACGTTAATTGTGGGTGACATCCTCATTGAGAACATTCTGTGCTTCACCGAGGGCGAGAGACGTGAAGAAAATGTCCTGCTCATGTTCCGCTTTAGGACTGTCAACTCTGCCAACAGCTCCACTTGAACGACATGACCCAAATCCTCCCGTGATAACGAATTACGTTTGGTGAAAATCCTTTCGGGACAATAAATCCCACTCGGTCTAAATCCTGTCAGAACAATAAATGTTTATTATGTTCGATCCGGCCAAGACATTAAATCATGTTAGGCCAAAATCCTACGCCAGCAACACATCATGTTTGGTCAATACCAGATCAGATAATAAATCACGTTTGGTTAAAATTTTCTCAGGACAATGCGCCATGTTTGATCAAAATCTACTAATTACGTTAGATCAAGATCATGCAAATCAGATTTGATCAAAAGCCTTCAACTCTTGTTTGATCAAAATCATACAAACCAGAACTGATCAACATCCTACATCTCACGTTTGATCAAAATCACACGAATCAGAACTGATCAACATCCTACAACTCACGTTTGATCAAAATCATACAAATCAGAACTTCTTCTTCTTCTTCGTTTGCTTCTACCACCAAGACTGCACTGTGATCCTATTGAATTTACGCCTGTGGTCCTCGTTAGGTCCCGTGGTCTCCGAGATCCCCGAGAGGACCACAAGAGGTTCAGAGTATCGCAGGGCTTTAGCCTGTATTCTTGGTGGGTCTCTAAAGCGGATTGCGTGACACCGTGGTTTTCGTTGCACCAGTTTAGTCTAGAGTTGGACTTTCTCACCGGAAGACCTCGACGTGTTTAGGATATCAGTGCATCCCTGCTGGGTAAGAGGTGGTAGCCATCTCAGGCCAGAGTTGGACCTTCTCACCGGAAAACCTCGACGTGTTTTGAGATACCCGTGTATCACCGCCGGGTGAGAGATGGTTGCCTATCCAGTCCAGAGTTGGACTTTCTCACCGGAAAACCTCAGCGTGATTAGGATACGCATACATCCCCGCCGGCTGAAAGGTGGTTGCCTATCTAGACTGCCCTGGTCCAGTGTCTCCGACTTCAGCATTTTGTGGTCGTGGCCGCTACCCTTCCTAGTTGTGACCAGGATGGAGCTTTTGTCCAGGAGGACGAATCCTCGCCACTAGTGACTTCCACCCCTAGGTTGAACCGGTTTAGACATATTATCCCAGTATGGGCGTGTTTGGGACGTGACCGACCTCTAGATCGGAGGTGGCATGACATGTCTAGCCATCAAGTTCCACCCCTGGTGTGTGCAGGTTTAGGCATATTTCACCAATGTAGGTGTATTTCGGACGTGGTCGGCCTCTATAGCAGAGGCGCCGTGGTATGTGTAGTTCTCGCAGCGATACTACTGGACATACCGATTAAATTTCACTTTATCCTTTCCACCACCTTTTCACATCGGCGCCGCACAGCATCCTTTATTTCCTTTTCGCATTTTCTTCCTTGACCAGGAGGAGCTTCACTCTACGCGCAGCATTCGAAGAGTCTCACCAGCAGTGTCTTAACCTCTAGGATAAGCCGGTTCATGCATTTCACCCGATATGACTGCACTCAGGACGTGGCTGACCTCCAGACCAGAGGTGCCGTGATTTGACTGTTTGCTTCGCTTTATTCTTTCTACCACCCTTTCCGCAGTGGTGCTGCGCAGCAACCCCATTTGCACCTTTCTTCATTGGCCGGGAGGAGCACCGCTCCACGCACGGCAGCTTAAGAATCTCGCCAGCAGCGGAGCCCAGCCACCCACAACAAACGCACATTACATACTGCAGACCCGATACTCTTTGCGAGAGATGGGCCAATTTCGAGACCATCGGTCGACAAAACCGTACTACATCGTTAGCATGAACCTGGCTGGCTAGCCGTTTACATGCTTCGCTCGACGGACAAACCACTTGCTTCTGCATCGAAACACCTTAACTCTCGCCGTCCGGGAAGGGAGCGAAAGCCTGTCTCCCCACGCACGGAACTCGAGAGCGCTTTTTTGCCAAAAGAACGGTCGGCTTGCGCAACAGCAGCACCCCGCGCTGTGCAGCTCGGCGCTGCTCTGCGCGGCTGACCAAATCAGAACTGATCAACATCCTACAATTCACGATTGATAAAAATCTTACAAATCAGAACTGATCAACATCCTACAATTCACGTTTGATCAAAAGCATACAAATCAGAACTGATCAACATCCTACAATTCACGTTTGATCAAAATCATACAAATCAGAACTGATCAACATCCTACAATTCACGTTTGATCAAAATCATACAAATCAGAATCCCACAACTCACGTTTGATCAAAAGCATACAAATCAGAACTGATCAACATTTTACAACTCACGTTTGATCAAAATCACACGAATCAGATTTGGTTAAAGTTCCACGCTCCCGATAAGAAACTATAATCGATCTACACCTTAACTACTTGAGGGGGAAGGAGTGAGGGGTTGGTTGTCTTTCCTGTTGGGTTGGAGTCAGTATGAAAGTCTGCTTCTTTAGTCCTTCCAGAGAAGTAAAGAAAGCTTCCAAAACACACTCCGGATCCGAATTCTCTCTCTCTCTCTCTGAACCTTAAATGCCCATGGCACATGGGGCTTCGCAAGGGTTTTCCACAAATGCCTGACCTTTGCCTTTTTTTCTGCTCTTGCCCAGGTGAGCCCTCTATTGCTCAACATCTTCTCTGTTGCTCTTCTAAATGTCTCTTTTGTTCTACCCTTACTTCTGTTCCCCTGTAGTGTCCATCTTAGTGCTATTTTTGGTAGTGAGTTATCAGGTAAAGTTCCGCAAGAGACATGCAAATGAATGAATGAATGAGTTGTCAGTCATTCGGATCATATGTCCCAACCATCGCCAGCGTCTTTTCTCAATAATTGTTGTCAGTGTCTTCATCTGCATTTCTGCCAACACTATGTTATTTCTTATGGTGTTTGGCCAAAATATTTTTCTGATTCTTCGTAAACATTTAGTCTGGAAAGAATTCAACTTGTTTTCTAAGGTTTTGGTGATTTTCCAGCATTCACTTCCATAGAATAGTACACTTAGAACATTACTCTTAAATACCCTGATTTCCATATAGTCTGCAGCACTGCAAAAGCCTGGTTTGCTCTAGTATGTCTGCTGTTGATGTCCTCTGTATGAATCCGAATTCATGCTTTTATAAAACATTTTCCCCACTTTTGCCATGAGCTATCAAAAGAATCATTTCCACAAACATGTAGCAGTATGGGGAGATAACTGTTGTTTTTTTCCCTACAGAAAGGGCATTTCTCGCCTTATGAGGCTTTATCGTGAACCAGAAGGTCACGTGGACTGAGAATCCCGTGACTGAGAACTGTGGGAGAAAGCCTGAGCGATTTTGAGTCTTCGTCTGAATATGATCCGGTGTGGACGGTGTGTGTGATGTCTCTGTGGAATATATGGACGTTATATATTTGTAGTATGAATGGACTCGCCACATGGCAGGGGTAACCTGCCGCCAGTTGGATTATTGTCATCCTCATCAGCATCATGATCATTTCCATGAATAAAATCCTCATGTCAAGTCTACCTAGGACATGCCTGATGTCTGTACCAGTTGGTTGCTAACGTGAGGTTTTGTTCGAGCCTGGAAGAGAAGCATGGCTGGAGATAGTGTTTAGCTAATCCAGAAAAAAGATGAATGCACAATGTGGTATCCACGTGCACAAAGGCAGCACAACGACACGACACGGCCCGGCTTAATAAGTGCCCGCCCCTTTCAGTGCAGTAACACACCGGCCCAGTCCCCATACGTCTTCAACACACATACATAGGGAGATTGTATATTAGCAAGGACTGTCGTTTGTATCTGCTCTTTTCTGAGAAGTTCTATGTTTCTGCTTTATTCTCATACACTGAGTTCACGTTCTTATTTATCTCTCACATTTACGCATCCTCCAATGATTTCTCACACTCGGTGCATGTTTTCCAGTGTATATTTTTATGTTTGTACATCTGTATTTTTTTTTTTTTGCAGACGCTCCACACAAAGGATGAACTGGTTTTACCAACTGATGAGAATGAATCCTAGTCATAACAATTCTGCAATCTGCATCCTTCCCGTGCCATTAAACGTCACATAGGGCTCGCAGTAGTTGTTTGCCAAGTTTTCCTGTTTTCGGCGAGTCTTTCAACTTCATCAAGGGATGTTATGTCCGCTAAACTGGGTTCTCTTAACAATGTCCTCTTTAGAGTTTCACGTGGTCGACCTCTTTTTCTTCAGCCTGTTGTGGTCCACTTGGTAGCTTGTTTTGGTATTCTCTGATTGTTTCTTCTCATCACATGGCCTACATATGTCCATCTTCCTTTTCTGATCACCCATGAGACAGATATTGTTGTTTGCTCATCTTTCTCATCTCTGTGTTGTTCTTAAATTCGTTCCACGTTATACCAAGTATTTTCCTTAGGCATTTGTTTTCAAAAGAGTCTAATTTTGTTTGTCTATTTCTTTAGATGATTTCCAGCTTTCGCATGCATAAATGGGGGTGGATATCATATTTAAATTGAATAATCTTAACTTGGTTTTTGTGCTTATAACTTTTGAATTCCATATGTTCTCAAGATTTCTGAAGGACAATGCTACTTTTGCAATTCTAATTCTAACTTCCTTCCTGGTGTCACCATCCTGGTCTATGTAACAGCCAAAGTATGCAAATTGGTTTACGTCATCAACAGCTGTTCCTTCTACGCATATTTTTCCTTCTTGATTAATGAGAAATTTCATAATTTTTGTTTTGTCTTTGTTAATTTCAAGACCTATTTTGCTAGCCTTACTATCAGCTGTGTCAAAGGTGTTGTGTAAAGTGATTCTGAACAGAATTAAGGATGTAGTGGATACTGCAATGAGAGAAGAACAAGCAGGATTTCGAAACGGAAGAAGCTGTCTCGACCAGATCTTTACTCTAAGAATAATACTTGAAGAACATATTAAAAATCAAAAAGCCATTAATCCTGAACTTTATAGACTTTAAAAAGGCATTTGACAGCATACACAAATATTAATTGTGGGGAATTTTAAGACTATATGGAATATCATCTAAAATTGTCAACATCGTTAGAGATGCAAGGAACCGGGCAAAAGAAGACTCCTCAGACAGCTGACTCCAGGAGTAAACATCCTGAAGATAAACGATGTTACAACACATCATACAACAATCAGCACACGCTTTAGATCCGACACCTGAAACCAGACTCTGAGCCATGTAAACAGTTCACAGCAGAGGTAAGGCCAGAGAAAGAAATCTGTGCTCTGTTAGTCTAGACAGCAACGCGGTCGAATGGATAGCCAGCGGCCGACCAACCACAGCCAGCGGCCGATCAACCACAGCCAGCGGCCGGCCAATCACAGCCGATTAGGACCTGCCTGAAAATAGGATAGCACGACAGCTTGATGAACGAGATAAATGTTGAGGTGAACCTCTTGCCGTGGTGGAGCTCTTAGAGAAGTCAGACAATGTAGTTCATAGTGAAAACATAATATTCTCTTTATTTTACGAGTTACCAAGGTTACAGTAGTATGACATATCGTTACTATAACCAACACCACCACCACCACCACCACCATCATCATCATCATCACCATTGGACGTAAAAGAGATGCTTGAATACAACTGCAGATGAAGCAAAACGTTTCTAACCACTTATGTCTGGTTGTTATTTCCCCTGTTATCCCAGACCCGTGTACATGAGTCTACATCAACTCTATCAACTCTGTGCATGTGTCTGTCCGGCTGTGTGTATGTCTGTTCGGCTGTGTGTATGTCTGTTCGGCTGTGTGTATGTCTGTCCGGCTGAGTGAATGTTTGTCTGCCTGTGTGTATGTCTGTCTGGTTGTGTGTATGTCTGTCTGGCTGTGTGTTTGTCTGTCTGGCTGTGTGTATGTCTGTCTGGCTGTCTGTCTATCACTCTCTCTAGAGAGAGAAGATCTGTAAAAAAAAAAAAAAAACTAAAACCATCACTCTGTTCGTGCTGGTTTAGACAACGAGACAACCAACCCTGCCTTCAATTTCCGTAATTACAAACGGGCAATAAACAGTTTTCCTGATGAAGTGAAGAACAATAATTGTTATTGATGGAGACGGATAGCCCACGCTCCCTGGAAACTACTGTCCAGCGTTCTATGTGACGCATAGCCCCAGGAAAGTCCGGGTAGGAGAGGACTGACGCAGGTGATGTCAATGAAGTTTGAGAATGTAGCTTCTGTGCAACAGTAATAGCCCTCATGAATTCTTAATAGAGACATGCAGTTTGTAACAGAGCTTTTGAAACTGTGCTTCGCGGAACACTTGGCCTACGCCATAGCGATCTCAAACTCCGTGAATATTCTCTTTTTTTAAAAATTTGTTTCTCACAATACAAAAAAAGCATCAGTAATTGGCATTGCCTTTTATGTCAAATCTGATCGAAGAGTATTCGCTAAAGGCCTAGCTAAAACATGTAGCGTTTTCCTTTCGTGGCTGTACTGAATGGCAGCAGATACGTAAGCGGTGCATGCGTCACGTGGTTTTACAATGTGACAATATTGGATTAGAAGTTAACTGGGAGCAGTTCATCACCGACAGCGATCAGAAGTATAGATCTGGATTTTTCTGAAGAATCTGTTTTGTGTACGTGAAAGTGCCTGTGTGTGTATACATGTGTAAGACGTGCTTTTCGAATCAAAATAATTAATCGCAATCTGTGTAATGAATAAGTGGTTGAATACGTCATATCCTGTGAGTGGGGGTCTGAGTGGCGAAGAGGTTAGTGCACTAATCCCTCATCGTGAAGGTCGGAAGGGGGAGGGGGGTTCGAATCCGCCCAGAGATGCCTCTGTTGCCAGGTTGTAGAAATTAGTACCTGACTTCTTCTGGAGCTGGGGAAGGAAAGGCGGCCAGGTGAGGTGCTGATCACATCACCCTCTAGGGTGCTGACAGGTCAAGGAAAATACGGGCAGTAAAACCATATCCCTGTGTGCCTGTAAGACGTGACAGGGTTACCATTACCCCCCCCCCCCATCTTTGCCTTACATGCTGTGAGTGGATACAAATCTCGTAAACCCAAATCAGCTTCACTGATCTCATCTCATCTCATCGTTGTGTTTTAATATTTAACTGGGCAGGTAGGCAGGATGATAAAAGAAGTACAAAAACAAGGGACAAAAAAGTGTGATAAAAGTTTTATAAGCTATGATGTTTACATGTAGATGTAGCAAAGACGAAACAAATGAGTTATGCGTTAAAAAAATGGTACGGTATTAACTATTAGTAGTATGCTTTCTGGAAAGCTAAAACGACACCTGGAGACTAAGCGGAAAGCTAAAACGACACCTGGAGAATAAGCGGAAAGCTAAAACGACACCTGGAGAATAAATATTCTCAGTTAACTCTTGTTTTCTGGAAAGCTAAAACGACATCTGAAGACTAAACATTCCCAATTAACTCTTTCCACCCAAAACAACACTGACGAAACAAAGCTAGCAGATCTTATACACCTATGAAAATCTACATTCAGACTGTTGATTAAGCATACTCTAAATTAAATGTAAAACAGAGCATTTTAAACCCAAAACATTCCTTTAAAATTCTTCCAGTTTCTTTATGTCAAAATTCTTTAACGATATTTCTTCTGGCACAGAGTGGAAACCAGTTCGGGAGTGAAAAGAGTCAAACGTTCGAACTATTGAGCACTTCAAAAGAAACGTTTAGAGATCAATGCAAGGAAAGCTGAAAGATATCGTTCATCTCTGTGTATCCATACAGCAAAGGCGCTTTTACTGTGTCACGTCTTGTTAATTATAGTATAGCAAGAGCAGGTAAAACCTACACAACTGCTGAAAGTGTTATAAAACCTATGGAAAGGACTTGGTACGGTAAATAAGAAACTTATTAAAAAATTGCTTGTGTGCTTCTTTATAATAATCTGTTTTATAGACGCGCCAGTGATGTACTAGCGCAATCCTTAACTGAGTTAGTAAGCTGAGTAAGGCCAGTATAACTTTTCCACTTTATATGGATGAATCAACAAATCTTCTGGGTTATGCAATATCATTTGTATTTGTTCGTTATATTCATTAAACTCATGATTAAGAAGCCATGTCTTTTTCTATAAACATTTGCATCTCATGCAACTTTATTTCAACTCATTGGCCTGTTTATAACAGAGCATGAAGAACAGTGAAGAGCTGAGAAGTATTTGCACTGGTGGAGCTTAATTAGTGTATTCTTGAAGCTTAGGCTGATACTGCGTACTCACACTTCTTTAAAAGTCTGCAAGGAATGCCAGGATCCCTACAGGAGTGAATACTCTCTATGTCCTGGGTTTTTTCCTCTATGTCCCACGGCGGACCTAACACCGTATACCCAATATGCCTTAATGGTAATGGAAACGAGAATTTACTTATATATAGGTTTCCATAAATATACGAGGTAAAATCGTAGGTAAATTCCCTTTTCCATAACATTAAGGGGTACTGGGGATACGGTGTTCGGCCATTATTTTAACCATGACCTTTGGCACATGAAAGTGTGATGTGGTCAGTATCACGCCTGGCAGCTTTACCTTTCCAGATTTCTCTGGTACCAAATTTTTAGAGGCTGGGTGAACCCCGGGGACTTTTTTTATGTGTACCAGAAAAAAAATCCCACTGCTGGGACTTAAACCCGGCACCACCGGATTAGTAAACCGAGGATTAGTAAACCGAGGATTAGTAAACCGAGGATTAGTAAACCGAGAATTAGTAAACCGAGCGCCTAACCATTCAGCTAACTAATATATATATATATATACGATTTTATTGAGTGGTAGCTAAGTAACCAGACAGGCTGGTAGATCGACTGGTTAGTTGGTGATCTTCTTGTCACTGCAAATTTTAAGTTCTTCGCAAACGCGTCCGTAGGCAAAACTTTGAAAATCTTAAATGAGTCCTCGTGTTTGAAGAGAAATAGGTTGCTGTGATTTTTAAAAATTTATTCAGATTTTTTTTAAAAAGTTGTCTTCCTCATTTACAGTTTCCGCTACCATGGGGACCATGTCAGCACTCATCATGTAAGTCAAACTGAAGAGACGCCATAAGCATGTCAATATCCAACATTTTAATTAAGCTGAAGGGTCGTCACAAACATTTGTGTGTGAGTACTTTCAGGACATAGGGACACCATCATGGCAAGCTTTAGTGTGCTAGTTCTGGCAGCAGCTCATAAACTTCTTTCTCTCTAAGAAATGTAATAGCAATAATGAATTCTCAATCTTATCTTATATCTTATATGCTTCCCGTGCCGTTAAGCGTCACATAGGTCTCGCAAGGTAGTTCGCCAGTTTTTTCCTGTCTTCGGCGAGTTTTTCAACCTCATCAAAGGATTTTATGCCTATTAATTTGGCCTCTCTTAACAATGTCCTCTTCAGAGTTTCACGCGGTCTGCCTCTTTTTCTTTGGCCTGTTGCGTTCCATTTTATAGCTTGTTTTGGGATTCTCTGACTGTTTCTTCTCATCACGTGACAACATATGTCCATCTCCTTTTCCTGATCACCCATGAGACTGGCTGAATTCTTAACGGACATATGAAATACTTAATGTACTAATAAACGTAACAGCCGTCATGAGTTCTTACTGGACATATGCCATACATAATGTAGTGTATTTTTACTGAAAGCTGACAATATGCCCAACTGAAGCTAAAAGGCGTGTTAGGTCAAATGAAAACGGGGATAAAACAAAAACTGTGTCAAGAGATAAAACAAAAAACTGTCAATAGATAAAACAAAAACTTTGTCAATAGATAAAACAAAAACTGTGTCAAGAGATAAAACAAAGACTGTGTCAGTAGATAAAACAAAGACTGTGTCAGTAGATAAAACAAAAACTGTGTCAATAGATAAAACAAAGACTGTGTCAGTAGATAAAACAAAGACTGTGTCATTAGATAAAACAAAAACTGTGTCAAGAGATAAAACAAAAAAACTGTGTCAATAGATAAAACAAAGAATATGTCAATAGATAAAACAAAGACCGTGTCAATATATGGTTCGCGATCGATGAACGGAATTTTGAAAAATAGTACGTAGCGGAGACATGATTGGTTCTTAATTCGAGGACCTATCAAAAGTTGTTAAAAAATGTGAATGAAGTTTCCGAAATAACAGACAGAAATCCCTAGTAGAAGAGTTGGGTCAAGCATTTTTTTTTCAATAGAATAGTCACAGTGGGCGGGTCGTGGATACAAGAAGAGTTTACAAGCTCCAGGTCTGAAGTGGCAACATTCCTGATGCCCGTCATCACGCAAGGTTTGCTCATAAACGTCCGCTGACAAAGTCATGTTGACTGTTCTGTGAGACTACGGAGAAATTTTGCTTGAACATTTACACCCAACAAAGAACCACCAGTTCCTAGCGCTAACTACAGCGACCTGCTGGAACATCGCTGAGAACCGGTTTATGCGGTCCAGGTCGTGTGCATCGCTGCCGAGTAGGGTGTGGGGCCCTCCAGGACGATGCCCGAGGGACCAGAAGCTGCTCTGGAAAGACTGAAATTTCACAGTGTTGCAGCCGTTTCTCTATTCCCTGGATTTGCCCCCCCCCCCCGTGACTTTCATCTGTTTGATTCCCTGAAACAAAATCTTGGTGGTAATAGGTTCTTTACTAACAGCGAGGTTCAGAATGTGGCTGAAATGTCAGAGAAAACAAAAATGGAGCTTTTTCTGACCACAATCAAGGGCTGGTTCACAGATGACGCAAATGCATTGCACAGAGGACTATGTTGAAACAAATAATTGTTGAAAAAAAGTTTCGCGTAATTCATATTTTCAAACTTTTATTTGGTTTCACTTTCGTAAAAGACAATAGCAACCGTCTATGCGAAGCCACTGTTAATATAATCTTGATTAGTTCTTGACATTTTAGTTCTACTGCCCTGGCATCAACATCTTCATCATCATTTTCATCATCCAATTGGCTACCATTCGTGCAACAAAAATTGTGTGACTGTGTAACAAAGAGCCGCATACTTATCCAGTATGATCATTTCATATATTAAAATTTCTTTTACTATTATTCGTTGATAATAATTATCGTTGATAATCTGCAAATGGATGCATCAACAGCAGGGCATCTTGCTAACCAACCGAGAGGCCTACATGAAAGCTGTTAAGGAGGCAAAGTTCTGCAAGGGACGTGCAAATGACTGACTGAATATTCGTTCTTTGCGTTTTTTTTTTCATTTTTTCTAATGACTGACAAAATTCCATAGACTTCCCAGTGCTCATCATACACAGCTTAAGAACCACTATTATTAAATATATTCTTATGCACTATAAAACCCGTTGGTGCAAGTTACATTTTTCTAACTAGTGGGGGCAGAGGGGAATATTTTATCCAGATGTTACAGACCAACAATCCCTTTGGCAATGTACTACCGTACTCGAGACCAACCTAGCTCCCCCATTATGACCAGCAACCCAGGCTCTCCCCTCCTTGGTATATTGTATGTATAAAATCCCGAGTATTTAACCATATACACAACATGCAGTACAAATTACCAAGTCTGAAATTAAGGACACAGCATTTTAATTTCACTATACGCGACAACAACACACACAACTGACATTGACATCAACATGACCTCAAGACAGGTGGCATTACAATGGTAATTAAGCATGGTATCATATGATAATGATGATGTTGCATTATTGAAAGCCCGACGGACCTGGTGTCCCGGGCTTTGGGCCCTAAACGTAGCCTACACTACGAATCTAATGTTCAATGGCACTTACTCCACGCAGCTACCACTGCCATGATACACTTCTATATAACCGCGTTGCTGTAGCACACGATCAGTCTACATGAAAGCATAATAACAAATCAAACATGTTGCCCATCTAACATACTGATAAATCACACTGATATCATACACAGAATTTCCATATCGATACGTAAATACAGAAACCTACATCACACCTAACTGCACAACTACATAATCTACACAACATATCGGCACGGGCAGAACATAACCAGCGATCATCATAATACACAGGAATTTACAGCACATTCATAGACACAACTAAACATCGCCAGGCCATTGCGTCTGCCTAACTGAACTTCTCGCCAATGTTATATATATATATATTTTTTTTTTCCAAAACCGACTACCAATCAAGTGGACGATGACGCTTCGGTCAAAGTCGTACACCCCTCGATCTAAGAGTGCTTCGTCCACAGCACTTTCGTTTCATGCTTAACAACAGCTGTTGACGGAACGAGTATGGAAAACAAAATGAAAGCTTTGGCATAACCTGAAACTTTTCAGACCTTACATACTGTAATCTTCTTAGTTCTCACATTAAAAAAATGATGATATATCTTAGCTTTTTTAGCTCCTACAGAGTTTTAATTATGTTCTACCTTTGGACATCTCCTTCCTTCATAGCTTTACTATCCTAGCAATTAGAGTTACACTATATGCTAACAGAGTGGCTGAAAGAAACATTTTACTCGATTAATATGTCGTTTTTACTGTAACTAAGTTGAAAATGATAAATTGCTAGATATTTTATTATATATTTATATATCATATTGTTGAATGTATGGATAAGATGTTAAGGTAAATGTTTTTCATTTCATTATATATATATATATATATATATATACAGTATAAATGCATACAGTGTATATCTATCTATCTATCTATCTATCTATCTATCTATCTATCTATCTATCTATCTATCTATCTATCTATCTATCTATCTATCTATCTATCTATCTATCTATCTATCTATCTGTCTGTCTGTCTGTCTGTCTATCTATCTATCTATCTATCTATCTATCTATCTATCTATCTATCTATCTATCTATCTATCTATCTATCTATCTATCTATCGGGCTACAATGATATTTGACTAATGAAGGGTAGAACCTCAGTCGAGCAAGCATACCCAGTTCTTCACCCTTTGAATATAAAAGTTCCTTCATTTCTTCTTCTCTGTCACACACAATTAGAAAAGCTGAAACTCACTCGTGATAATCAAGAGTTTATTTAGCGTTCATCTTAACGTCCTCAAATCGCACGCTACGTGGACAATAAAACTTTGCACCCTTTTCGTTGAATTTAAAATGACTGACATCTGTCGAGACAAGTCCGCGATCTTGTGTGAGGGAACATTAAACTTCCATGTTACAGCTCTAACATCTTGTGGAATTTTTATCAGTATTTTTTGCAAGCAACTTCTCTTTCAACCAATCACTCTGGATTCGAGTTGGGTGGGTGGGTGGGTGGGTCCGGGGGTGAAGGAGCTGTCCGCTTTGGCAGTCAGCGACCCAGAGCTGAGACGCTAACTTCAGTGCCAGCGAACCATAGACAACGAAGACTCTCTCACATCTCTCTGTTGGTACCACCCAGTAACAGACAGACCTAGCCAGGCTAACATGTGTCAGGGGCTGTCATAGTCTCCATGGTGGTGGAGCCTGTTAGACAGCTATTGCACCCTCTCTTCTTTTATAGCTCCTCTCAAGGACTGAAAAAAAATCCTCTGTAACTTGCACCCTATCCGATACGATGTTGTGTTTCAACATCTTCACTGCATCTCCTCTAAAGAACACGATCTCGCAATTCCAGGGAGACAGAAGAAGAAGAAGAAGAAGAAGAAAAAGAAGAAGAAGAAGCACTCTGGCTGCCAGTTTTTCAGTGTTAGTGTATAGTGTAGTCTTGACAATTTTGGCCCGGTAGCATTTTTATAAGTATCATTGTCTGCTGTGCCGGACATCCTCGGCGATCATGCTTCTTCATCTTATTCGGTCCTGTCCTTGGTGTTCCTGGTTAATTCAGATGCTTTTCTTTTTCTTCTCATGCCACGTGGCAGCAATAGACTTAACCAAATCAAAAGTTCACTTAAAATTACTTATAATCTTATGCAAATATTACTTTTTTAAATGTATCTCTCTTTTTCTCTCTCTCTCTCTTTCTTTCGTTTTCTTTCTCTCTCTCTCTTTCTCTTTCTCTCTATTTCTCTCTCTCTCTTTCTCTCTCTTTCTCTCTTTCTTTCTCTCTCTTTCTCTCTCTCTCTTTTTCTCTCTCTCTTTCTCTGGTCAGTGCCAACCAGGCGTTGGTCGTCATTGATTTCCACAACCATCTATTCTTTGATCTTTCTGTCAGCTGTCTGTGGGACCTTCCTCTGTGCCATTCTTCTAGTCTTTTAAATGTATACGACAGCTTATAAAATATACTTGTTTACCACACACTGTCCGACTCCTGGATCCAAGCCCCGGGGGGTGGGATACTACTGAAGCATGCAGGGGCTTAGATAAAGCTGTGCTACACTCGCCGAAAGATTAAAGTTAAGCCGAAGATTTAAGGCATAAATCTACATCACAACATTAGAAGAGCTTTCAGCTGCCCGCCGAGGGCCCAGTAACTTGCTTCAACCGTGCAGAATCAATAACCGCTCTGGGGAAAATGAACAAAATTAAAAGTCAACCCCAGAGGAGTTTAAAGTGATCTCTGAATTTTAATGGAAAGTGCTAATAAAGGCGAGGCGTTGGAAGATCCATCAATACACCTCGTATTGACAGAGGGGAAAGAGGGGGGGGGGGTAAGAAAATAACACAGGAACTAATACAGGCTGTTTGGACACACAGGAAGGTGAACGGATAGACAAGCAAACATACAGACATAGGGATCGATATGGGAGGATGTACATTAAGCGTATGAGGAAAGATTCATGTGGCGGAAGGAAGGATGTACAGAAGGGCAAGGAGCATGGAGATATTACATATGTGGATAAATATATGGAGGGACAAGTAGTTTGATGGTGGATGTGTCTATAAACTGGGAGATGAAAGTGGTGGGGGGGGGACGTAAACAAATGCACAGGTAGGCAAAAAAACAGTGACACACAGACACAGGCACGTGCAGCAATAATAATAATAATGCGATCATAATAATATATTTTGTACTGTATATTGTAGTATATATTGTAATATATAGTTTAA
Source organism: Achatina immaculata (assembly GCA_009760885.1). Taxonomy (NCBI): domain Eukaryota; kingdom Metazoa; phylum Mollusca; class Gastropoda; order Stylommatophora; family Achatinidae; genus Lissachatina; species Lissachatina immaculata. Next base: position 1,130,628 of record CM019693.1, on the reverse strand, counting down.
TATATATATAATAAATAATAAAAACTCATAATGATCAACAATAATAATAATAATTTTTGGCTTTAATTACTTCACTTAGTCTTCCACAACTGTCGTAAGGGCGAGGTGAACTGGTCTTTGACATTTCATGTCTCATACAAAAAATGTATTTCAATAATTACATTTTTTTTTAATAACGGAAAAAAATTCTTTTTTTTTTAATTATCAGATATAAAATCCACTGATCTCTGGTCTTACTGGTATCATCTGTACACTGCCCATATAGTGAAAGTGAAATATATTATTAGGCGTAGTAATACACTGTAGGGAAGAAAAGTTTCGCACTGAGTAACACAAAACTATAATATGGCCTCTAGAGTACAACGAAATCTCATCATGAACATCCGCCCTCTGGATTCATTCGTCTCATATTTTTTATCAACTTTTTTTTTCCAGCTGAAGATACATTTTAAAATTAATCTACTTTTAAAATAGGCTTAACGATGTAAGAAGATACATTTTAAAATTAATGTACTTTAAAAATAGGCTTAAGGATGTATCTACTTTTTAAAAAAAACAATCTTAAGGTTTTAGAAAAGTTTATCACTAAACAGGAGCTGGAATGTTTATTCCCCAGACAAGTAAATTTTGTGTTACTAAGCTAAGATTTACTGCCATCTTGGAAACAACATTAACCTTTGGATTGCTACGACTTCCATAGAATCGATATCAAATTTTTTTGGGATCATGATGTAGCTTTAGCGCCAGGATAATTTGATGAAGAGATTAGAGCATCTATAGCTTCGTCCAGTGTGTGATGCTGATTCTAACTAACTAACTAACTAACTAACTAACTAACTAACTAACTAACTAACTAACTAACTAACTAACTAACTAACTAACTAACTAACTGACTGACTGACTCACTCACTGGCTGATTAACTAACTAACTAACTAACTAACTAACTGACTGACTGACTGACTGACTGACTGACTGACTAAATAACTAACTAACTAACTGACTGACTGACTAAATAACTAACTAACTGATTGACTGACTGACTAAATAACTAACTAACTAACTGACTGACTGACTGACTGACTATCTAACTAACTAACTGACTAACTAACTAACTAACTAATTAACTAACTAACTAACTATATAACTAACTAACTAGCTGGCTGGCTGACTGACTAACTAACTAACCGACTGACTGACTAACTAACTAAAGCCGTCTTCGCTTTGGTCTTCCTCACTTTCTTTTTCCCATTATGTACCCTTCCAAGAAGGTCTTCTCTAAATTCTCATGACGTGTAATGTGTCCAAAATATTTAAGTTTTCTGTGTTTAATCTTTCTTACTTTAACCTTCAATATTAAGTTCTTGTAGTATGGATATATATTTTTTTTCTTTTTTGTGTCCATGATATTTGAAGAACTCTTCTGTAGTATTTACATTTAAAGGAATGTATGTGTTTCTCAGCTGTTTTGTTAAGTGTCCAGGTCTCACAGGCATATGCTGCAATGGGAAAGATGCATGCCCTTAAAAATCTTATTTTTATAGTTCTGTCTGTTCCTCTCCACAGATTCTTTAGTTGTTTTACTTTCTGAAGAGCGATAGATGTAATCCTTTATAATTTCCCTCATTGTATCTCCATTATAGTTAGTAAATGATCCAAGGTATTCAAAACTCTCCATCTCTTCCAATTTTTCTTCATTGATATATATTTCAGCTGCCTTATATGTTTTGTTAGTTGTCATCAATTTAATTTTCTTCGCATTAAAATAAAGGTTTTGCTTTTCGCTGTTCTTACGGACTGATATAATTCGTTTTTCCATTCCTTTTTTGTGTTGTGGACAGTAATATTGTTACACAAGGGAAGCAAATATTCTTTTGATATCTTCTTATGTCTTACATCTTATATCCTTCCCGTGCCGTTAAACGTCACATAGGGCTCGCAAAGTAGTTTGCCAATTTTTCCTGTCTTCGGCGAGTTTTTCAACCTCATCAAGGGATTTTATGCCTGTTAATTTGGCCTCTCTTAACAATGTTGTCTTCAGAGTTTCACGTGGTCTGCCTCTTTTTCTTTGGCCTGTTGTGTTCCACTTAATAGCTTGTTTTTGGGATTCTCTGACCATTTATTTTCATCAAGTGACCAACATATGTTATATCTGTCACTTGTGATATTTCACAACATATGTCATGTCACAACATATGTCATATCTATCACTTGTGATATTTCTTCACAAATGTGACAATCGATATAAGGGAGTTAGCAGGGCTAAAGAAACTGTTCATTAGGCCAGTCTCATGCCATCAAAATATTGTAATTTTCAACCCAAAAACTGATTTAAGAAAAACTGTTTTTGTTAATTCGTAATGTAAAATGTAATAGAATTTACTGCATTAAATAAATGTTACTATCATTCTTCCTACTCTGTCATGAAGATCTCTCTGTACAGAAAGCCAAGCAAATAAACAAAGGCTTATCATGACTGGTCAAGTCTATATGTGCTCTGGTTACCCCTTGACATTATCTGGGGGCATTTTTCATAGATGCACTGACATGGAGTCCTCAAGGAAACAGAAAACGAGGAAGACCTAGACTTACGTGGAGAAGAGAAATTGTGACAGTGCTCAGAGACAAGGGATACACATGGAAAAAAGCAGAGAATAATTTCAAGAACAGGGATGACTGGAGAGCCGTTATCCTTGGATTATGCTCTCAAGGGAATGAAAGGCGATGATGATGATGATGATGATGATGATGATGATGATGATGATGTGATGATGATGATGATGATCTTTGTGACGTTTCATAGATCATATACGCTTTGTACAGTGAGGCTGCATATTGAAGCTATGATAGTGGGACAACTCACAAGCAAGATACAATGATACAAAGTCTATAGAACGTAACCCTATCATGCTACCTATCATCGGAATCACCTAACTATATCTTCTTCTTTGTCGTTCCCTCAGACACAAAAGCCAGCCTCTCTCACAAGTGTGGCCGTGCGTCTCTGTATTTCACCATCGTCGTGGAGCTTCTCCTGTAGGGGGGCTGGGGTCTCTCCAGATCCGTTGCCTGAGTGGGCTGTGTAGAGGGCAGCTCCGAAGGACATGATGTTGTGTCCATTGCTGTTTGCCACAGACACATACATTTCTTGAGCCGGCTTTCGTCTTCTGGTATAGATGGTGTCTCATTCTGCGAAGCTCTGTTCTCAGTCAGAAAATTATATCTCTTAGTCATTTTTTGGTAGTTTAGAGTACTCGTTGCATGTATGAAAAGCCAAAAGAAGGAGAAAGAAAGCAGTAGATCAACACATGAAGAAACAAATAACAGAACCAGTCTAAAAGATACTAGTGCCTATATTTTTCTCCCCCAACAGCACACTAGAGAGTTATATAGACAGAATCACGCCTTGCCGCTTTTCCTTTCAAAGTTCCAGAAGGAGGTAGGTACCTATATCTGGGTGACCGGGGCTTCTGCTGCTGAACTTGAACCACCACCTCGCAGTGAGAGAGAGAGAGCACTAACTACCACGTCACGCAAGCGTCCAAAGCAAGCAGAAGAAGAGATTAATAAAGAGCAAAATGAAGTGAATCCCCCATAGAGTCAGGAAAATTCGAAGTTCTCGTCCTCACACAACAAGGAGACAGCGTTCTCACACAAAGAGACAGTGTCCTCACACAAAGAGACAGTGTCCTCACACCAAGAGACAGCATCCTCACACAAAGAGACAGCGTCCTCATACAAGGAGACAGCGTCCTAACACAAGGAGACAGCGTCCTAACACAAGGAGACAGCGTCCTCATACAAAGAGACAACATCCTCATACAGCGTCCTCACACAAGGGGACAACGTCCTCATACAAGGGACAGCGTCCTCATACAAAGGACAGCGTCCTGACATAAGAGACAGCGTCCTCATACAAGGAGACAGCGTCCTGACATAAAGAGACAGCGTCCGGAATCTTCTATCTCGTTTTAAACACAGGCAGGATGAACTACCATGCGTGTACGAAAAGAACATTGTATCACCATGAGGGCTTGGAATACCAGTATAAGGTATGTATGTTCTTCAAAGCTTGGAAGAACAAGAGCTAATTCTCCAGTCAGCTCATCATCATCATCATCATCTGCACCTGCAAATTAGCGCGTTTTGTTTCCTTCGACAAAAATGTATAAATGCAGCCACCCATGTTTGAAACATTCGTAATAACTGAGTTTATTATTTCCTAAATGCGTGTTATTTGGGAAGTGAAACGATTAGTATAGTAATATACGGTAATATATTCGTTCGGTATGAGATGGAACGAATTCAAGAACAAGGCAGAGATAAGATAGATCAGCAAACAACAACCTGTCTTATGGGTGATCAGAAAAAGAAGATGGTCATATGTCGGTCATGTGATGAGAAGAAACAATCAGAGAATCCCAAAACAAGCTATCAAATGGAAAATAACAGGCCGAAGAAAAAAAAAAAGGTCGACCACTTGAAACTCTAAAGGGAACATTATTAAGAGAGGCCAGTTTAGTGGGCATATCATCGCTTGATTAAATTGAAAAGATCGCTGAAAACAGTAAAAACTTGGCAAACTAACATGCGAGCCCTATGTGACGTTTAACGATAATACTCGTATGTAAGATGCAGTAGTTCTTTCTGTAACAAACAAATAATTTTTTTTCTTTAGTTGTATTTGAATGTGGTGTGTGTGCTATCTGTGTGTGATTTGTGTGCATGTGTCTGCAAGTGTGTGAAATCTACTTGGGATCAATGACTGAAACCAAAGCAGATCCAGTAAATTTAAATAGTAGTAGTAGTAGTAGTAGTAGTAGTAGTAGCAGCAGCAGCAGCAGCAGCAGCAGTAGTAGTAGTAGTAGTAGTAGTAGTAGTATCAGCAGCAGTATTAGTAGTAGTCATAGCAGTAGTAGTAGTAGTAGTAGTAATTGTGGTAGTAATAGTAATAATAGTTGTAGTAGTAGTGATGATAATAATAATAATAATTAGTAATAATAACAATGCACAAAATGAAGAATCCACCATAAAATATGTCTCAGACGTCAACAAATGGCTCATGTTCTAGCACGTCTGACATTTTTTTTTTAAACTTCAAGAGAGAGGGAAAATAGGTCCAGAAGAAACTCAGTCAAACGTGTATCGATGCAGAAAGAACAGGAAGCATCTTTACAAGAGAACACAGATTACAGAGGAAGAACAGTGATTAGAGGAAGACAGTTCGTCTTTTTAATGAAGTGAACTGTGTGAGGCTAAATGGGGGGAGTCCGCATTATTTCCACATCAGTTGAAAACGATGAAATGAAGAAGACACGGAGGGATAAAGAACCAACGGGCTCTCATGTTATTTCCAGTTTAGTTCCAGGCCTACACGAAGTGAGGGGATTTGTTATTAAGAGATTTCAAATAATGGAAAATCTTAAACTCTTTCCGCAGTTCAACGAACTAAAAATGTCCAGTGTAAGACGCAATAATCAATCTTTTTGGAGAAAACAAACATTAAAAATCCTACATCGATCCTTCTGTGCTTGTCTTTAGTGGCATGTCCCTGAAGTACAAGGCAATAAAAAACTGGATATCCCCAGGGCAACTGAAATATAAATCCTCAGAACAGAAACTTTTCCGCCGCTGTTGTTTCGTCCCCTGGATTTGTGAACAGGATGTTGTTTTCCAGTCAGTGCTCTGAAAGTGTTGAGAGACAGCATCGGGTGAGACAGAAAGAGTGTCACGCAGCTGGTAGACCTGGGGTGCCACGGCAGCTGTTAGACCCGGAGTGTCACGGCACCTGGTGGACCCGGAGTGTCACAGCAGCTGGTAGACCTGGGGTGTCACGGCAGCTGGTAGAGCCTGGGTGTCACGGCAGCTGGTAGAGCCTGGGTGTCACGGCACCTGGTGGACCCGGAGTGTCACAGCAGCTGGTAGACCCGGGGTGTCACGGCAGCTGGTAGACCTGGGGTGTCACGGCAGCTGGTAGACCCGGGGTGTCACGGCGGCTGGTAGACCCGAGGTGTAGCCAACAGGCAGGCAGGAACAATGCTTCTTTAGCAGACTCCGCAGTCATGGAGATTGTTGCAGTTGTTCTGCCCCCCATTAGTCAGACTGAGCCAGATACTGGGTGCAAGAATGGAGAAGTGGGGCAGGGTCTTGATCAGTTATGATTCTCCAGTCCTGACTCCAAGCATGTCAGCTACGGGTCGTTGATCACAGCCCTGGATTATGCCTTCAGCTGCTATAATTTCCTTAGAGTGAACAAAGGAAGAGGAAAGCCTCAATTGAATGTAAAGAAAAGATAGAGAACGTAAGGAACTTAATAAGAAATAAGACTTTACTTCCTGGATGTGCTCTGGGTAGAAGCAGGTCTGGTAGTACTAAAACAACAATGAAGACGCACTAGGAAGTCGAACGATATTACAGAAAGTCTAGAACATTTACAGGGGACCGGCTAGCGTAGTGGTTAGAGCACTCGTCTAGCAACCGACTGGTAGAGGGTTCGAATCCCGAAGTGAGCAGGATTTTTTTTTCGACGAATACGGCCCCAAGGTCGACTCAGCCTCGCAAAATGGGTACCAGAGAAAATCTGGAAAGGAATATATATGACGGCCCAGCATAATGATGTCTCCAACATTCCATTCCCTTCGGCATTTGCTATGGGACTACAAAAAAAAGAACATTTACATGTTAGAAAGTCATCTGCTAGCTCCATTATCAACTTTATCATGTGCGGAATGATTTTTATGTGAACATCTGTTTACTTTTAATATACTAACATATTTCGGTGCACCTCGCTCTGTAAATATATATATATATCGTTAATTTTCAACGAGAATAAGTAGCTGGTATGAATGTCGTAGGAGATCAAGAGATCCCCCGAGAAAGTTGTCCAGATAAATGTACTGTCCAGGTCAGGCTGAGGAAATTTGTTAATTAAGTTTCTGAGCCGGTGCGTTATACTCTAAATTTCTTTCTGTGCATAAACTACAAGTAGTTAACGATAGAGCAAGTAGATAACTTTAGGTTGAAACGCTGTTTCATTTATCTAATAGATCAAGCTCTCCAGAAAAGAAGAATCTTCCAAGCTGGAACATGGCATCGCCGGCAGGCACCTACATCACAAGCTGGAAATTGGCTAGACAGACCTGTATACCTGCGTCAATGAGCCACGGACGGCACAACGTTATCCTCCAGAGATGACGGCTGCACATGTCACTCAGCAAAGGATCTGGCCAGATCCTCAAGTCCCTGCAGGAGAAGATCCGCGGTGATGCGGAAAATCAGAGACGAACTGGCATATCTGTGGGCCAGGTTGAGTTTTTTATATGTGAGCGAACGACGAGAAAGAAAATATGTCGATTTTTTTTTTTGGTTAGTAGAATATGCTGCAGAATATATGGAAATCAAATAAACTAAGCATAAATATGAAAATCAGGATATTTAAGAGTAATGTTCTAAGTGTACTACTCTATGGAAGTGAATGCTGGAAAATCACCAAAACCATAGAAAACAAGTTGAATTCTTTCCAGACTAAATGTTTACGAAGAATTAAAAAAATATTTTGGCCAAACACCATAAGAAATAACATTTTATTAGCAGAAATGCAGATGAAACCACTGACAACAATTATTGAGGAAAGACGCTGGCGATGGTTGGGACATGTGCTCCGAATGACTGACAACTCACTACCAAAAATAGCACTAAGATGGACACCACAGGGGAGCAGAAGTAAGGGTAGACCAAAAGAGACATGGAGAAGAACAACAGAAAGGATGTTGAGCAATAGAGGGCTCACCTGGGCAAGAGCAGAAAAAAAGGCAAAGGACAGGCATTTGTGGAAAACCCTTGCGGAAGCCCCATGTGCCCTGGGCACTTAAGGTTCAGAGAGAGAGAGAGAGAGAGAATGACTGAATTAATTTAGATGCAGTTTGTTAAGTGTTTGATCTTTGGACTTTATTTGTTTTCTTGACGCTTGAGCTTATGTGACATGACAAGTTCATGCTCGTGTGATCAGCTGAGGGAAAGAAGTTTCATGCCCACAGACGAAAAAATCAAAGAATCTCAGCCAGTCAGGGCCTTCTCTATTCGTATAAGAGGTTTGCTGTGTTATTAATGCCAACCTGATCTGATGGTTATCAGTGTAAAGAAGGAAGCCCACCCTCCAGCCTGACATGGTGGTTATCAGTGTAAAGAAGGAAGCCCACCCTCCAGCCTGACATGGTGGTTATAAGTGTAAAGAAGGAAGCCCACCCTCCAGCCTGACATGGTGGTTATCAGTGTAAAGAACCAAGCCCACCCTCCAGCCTGACATGGTGGTTATAAGTGTAAAGAAGGAAGCCCACCCTCCAGCCTGACATGGTGGTTATCAGTGTAAAGAACCAAGCCCACCCTCCAGCCTGACATAGTGGTTATAAGTGTAAAGAAGGAAGCCCACCCGCCAGCCTGACATGGTGGTTATCAGTGTAAAGAACCAAGCCCACCCTCCAGCCTGACATAGTGGTTATCAGTGTAAAGAACCAAGCCCACCCTCCAGCCTGACATAGTGGTTATAAGTGTAAAGAAGGAAGCCCACCCTCCAGCCTGACATGGTGGTTATCAGTGTAAAGAAGGAAGCCCACCCTCCAGCCTGACATAGTGGTTATCAGTGTAACGAAGCAAGCCCACCCTCCAGCCTGACATAGTGGTTATCAGTGTAACGAAGCAAGCCCACCCTCCAGCCTGACATAGTGGTTATCAGTGTAACGAAGCAAGCCCACCCTCCAGCCTGACATAGTGGTTATCAGTGTAACGAAGCAAGCCTACCCTACATCCAAACAAATGTCTTTAAAAAAAAAAAGCTCTTCGCTACATTGGCGGCTTCAAAGAACTTCATCTCGCATCTGGAACGAGGTCCACACTGTTCCGTCCGCTTCTAAATCTTTCTCATCTATGTTTGGAGAGGCCACAAGCTCTGTTAACTGGACATTTCTGTAGTCTTCTAAATCTTTCTCATCTATGTTTGGAGAGCCCGCAAGCTCTGTTAACTGGACATTTTTGTCACATTCACACATATTTCATTTCCAAGACTATTCATATTTTGAGCTTACACCAAGAAAACGCGGTCTCCATCCACAGTCACTCATTTCTGAAGAGATAATTTATCCCCGATTTTCTAAGCGAATTCCAGAAATGATTTCAAGGATTCCGAAGGATTCCACAGCCCTTTTTTTTCTGTGATCCGGTGAATCTGTTCATTCCTTTCGTCTGCGCTCAGTGTGATATGCTCAGCCATTTGAAAGAAAAAGAAGAGTCGCCTAGGCGAGTGGTTCACAGTCTTTTCTACGTCCAAGTACTACTTTTCCATCTACATGTAAGTGACAGACCGTCATGTTTTATGTAAAATCATAATGTTAAAAACCCTTAATTGTTCTATACAGTAGATGACGCCGGCACTTAATACTAAACCAATAACACAGCTACGAACAATGTGACAGTGCAGTGAGGATCACAGGTTTGGAACCACTGACCTACATGAAGGAGAGCGAGATTGCTTCACGCGTGCTCCAGTTTTTCATACTCTTTTTTTTTTTTTTTGGCCGGGGCTACGTTTTGGTTGTTAAGTCTTTAAAGGCATGGCGGATGTTGGTTGTTAAGTCTTTAAAGACATGGCGGATGTTGGTTGTTAAGTCTTTAAAGACATGGCGGATGTTGGTTGTTAAGTCTTTAAAGGCATGGTGGATGTTGGTTGTTAAGTCTCTAAAGGCATGGTGGATGTTGGTTGTTACGTCTCTAAAGACATGATGAATGTTGGTTGTTAAGTATTTAAATACATGGTGGATGGTTGTTAAGTATTTAAATACATGGTGGATGGTTGTTAAGTCTTTAAATACATGGCGGATGTTGGTTGTTAAGTCTCTAAAGACATGGTGGATGTTGAGTGTTAAGTCTCTAAAAACATGGTGGATGTTGGTTGTTAAGTCTCTAAAGATGTGGTGGATGTTTATTGTTAAGTCTCTAAATACATCGTGGATGTTTGTTGTTAAGTCTCTAAAGACATGACGGATATTGGTTGTTAAGTCTCTAAATACATAGTGGATGGTGGTTGTTAAGTCTCTAAAGATGTGGTGGATGTTGGTTGTTAAGTCTCTAAATACATGGTGGATGTTGGTTGTTAAGTCTCTAAAGATGTGGTGGATGTTGGTTGTTAAGTCTCTAAATACATAGTGGATGTTTGTTGTTAAGTCTCTAAATACATAGTGGATGTTTGTTGTTAAGTCTCTAAAGACATGGTGGATGATGTTGAATCTGGAATCTTAAGACATGTTTTTGTCACACGCGGGCCTCTAGTTTGAGTGGATGGATCTGTCGTCTGCCATGTCCTGTTCGATCTGTTTACCTCTCCTCTGATCACTGTTGACGCGAGTAAAGTTACAACAGTTCAGTTAAAACTTTAATGAGTGCATGAACTTCTATCACTCAATCAATAGCTATAACCTTACAGTTTTATGTTGGATCGAGCTATATAGCGTGATTTTTTTAATCATTACTTTCAAGTGTTTTTAAGTTTTACAAGTCGATTGTTACCAAACAGACAAACATATGAGGGAGAACCAAAGCTAGAGGACGACGAACCCTTTAATATCGGTAACTTTGGGCAAAGAAACATAACTGCTGTATGACTTCTCTAGATTGTCTTCCCTGCAGGTCGATCCACTTCCTGCAAAGTTCCACCAGCTTATTCTTGTCCTGGAAGAAGAAGAAGTTTTCCGGCGAGTCGCGAATCTAGGCCTGCACTGCTTTCTTAACTTCGACATCAGAGGCGAACCTACGACCTCCTGGAGCCTCCTTAAGCGAACAGGAGATAATATGGAGCCAGATCGGGGCTGTAAGGGGAATGAGGAAGAAGTACAAACCGCTGTCGCTGCATTGTCTCCACCGTTGCTGCCCGCTACATAGGGATATAACTTATCATGCTGCAGGATTTCTTCTTTTTGCTGCGAATTGCAAGTTGCATTTACAGCACAGTACGTTTACACTGGTCATTGAATTTTATCGAGTTTCACTTCCTCTGCCATAAGAAATTCCACTACGGCGAGTTGTTCAACAATGATACAATCCCACATCGAAGCGTCCATATTTATTAGGGCTTGGCTTCAGCTAGACGAAGGGCAGAGGGCTGAGCTGTGTGTGTGTTCGAACTACGCATAAGCCATTATGAATATGTTGTACTTGCGCCAGCTTTTATCCGTGTAGTTTTCAAAATGCCTTTACCTTTTTTTTAAAAAAATTCTCCCTCGTGCTTCTAATGCTACAAACTGAACTCTTTGATTCATGTGGATTTCAATGACGATGTCCTTCGCAATAATCATGTTTGTGAACTCCAAGTTTTTATCTCAGCTCTATTCTTCTAATGGTCTACTCCGACACTTAAATAAACGGTACATTTCTAAGTGAGGTAAAGGTAACCCTGTCATGCCTTAGGGGCACATAGGGATATGGTGTTAGTGCTCATATTTTCCTTGACCTGTCAGCATACTAGAGGGTGATATGGTCAGTATCACGCCTGGCCGCCTTTCCTTCCCCAACTCCAGAAGAAGTCGGGTACCCATTTCTACAGTTGGGTGACTGGGGTGCCTCCGGCCGGATTGGAACCCCCGAGCTTCGCCATGAGAGACCACTGCACTAACCACTTAGCCACTCAGACACCCGGTACTCTAGCGACTCTAAATTCATCCAGAATTACTTCCATCGCTAGTTCCACAACTCAGAATTCCTAGCTCTCGTGATACGACTTTGTGGTATGTAACAATGACTTTCCTGATTTCCCACTAAGCACATAATTCTGTGGGAGTATGACCTTCTTCTTCGTTCGTTTCTACCACCAAGACCGCCCTGTGATCCTACTGAATTTACTCCTGTGGTCCTCGACAGGTCCCGTGGTCCTCCTGTGGTCACCGAAAGGACCACATGAGATCCCCGAGGGGACCACAAAAGGTTAAGAATATCGCACGGCTCGAGCCTGTATTCTTGGTGGGTCGAAGAAGCGGGATTGCGTGACACCGTGGTTTTCGTTGCACCAGTTTAATCTAGAGTCAGACTTTCTCACTGGAAATCCTCGACGTGTTTTGGATATCAGTATATCCCCGCTGGGTGAGAGGTGGTTGCCCATACAGCCTAGAGTTGGACTTTCTCACCGGAAAACCTCAGCGTGTTTAGGATAAGCATACATCCTCGTCGGGTGAGAGGTGGTTGCCTATCTAGACTGGACTGGTCCTGTGTCTTCGACTTCAGCATTTTGTGGTCGTGGCCGCTACCTTTCCTAGTTGTGACCAGGACGGAGCTTTTGTCCAGGAAGACGAATCCTCGCCACTAGTAAGTTTCACCCCTGGGTTAAGCCGGTTTAGGCATATTATCCCAGTATGGGCGTGTTTAGGACGTTACCCACCTCTAGAACAGAAGTACCATGTCATGAGTAAGTCTTCAAGTTTCACCCCTGGGTTAAGTCGGTTTAGGCATATTTCATCAGTATGGGTGTATATCGGACGTGGCCGGTCTCTAGAGCAGAGGTGCCGGGGTATGAGTAGCTCTCGCCGCGAGACTACTGGACATACCGATTAAACTTCACATTATCCTTTCTATCACCTTTTCACAGCGGCGTTGCTGGGCAACCCTAGTCACATTTTCGCATTTTCTTCATTGGCCGGGAGGAGTTTCGCTCCACGCGCGGCAGCCCTAGAATCTCGCCAGCAGTCTTAGTTTAACCCCTGGGTTAAGCCAGTTTAGGCAATCTGCTCCAGTATTGGTGTTTATAGGACGTGGCCGGCCTTTAGAGCAGAGGTGCCGTGATTTGAGAAGTCCTGATCTCGAGACTACTGGTCACTTCACTTAATCCTTTCCTTCACTTTTTCCACGACGGCGCTGCGCAGCAACCCTAATCGCATTTTTCTTAACTGGCTGGGAGGAGTTTCACTCCACGCACGGCAGCTTAGGAATCTCGCCAGCAGCGAACCCGGGACGCTCAGCGAAGAGCACCCTCGGGAGAGAGCCGGCAAACAGTAGAGCAGGCGACAACGGGTAGTGAACTGGCGCTGGCCGGACCGTCCCCCTGCGCCTGAGATCCAACTACGAGCTTTTTAATTGCAACAACTTTAATATACGCCATTGGAGCTGGAATTACCGCGGCTGCTGGCACCAGACTTGCCCTCAAATAGATTCTCATTAAAGGGTTTAAAGTGTACTCATTCTAATTACTGGGCCTCGAAAGAGTCCCGTATTGTTATTTTTCGTCATTATCTCCCCGTGCCAGGAGTGGGTAAGTTGTGCGTCTGCTGCCTTCCTTGGATGTGGTAGCAGTTTCTCATGCTCCCTCTCGAATCGAACCCTGATTCCACGTTACCCGTTACAAACATGGTAGGCATGTCACGTACGATCGACATTTGATAGGGCAGATATTTGAAAGACGTGTCGCCGGCACAGAAGGCCATGCGATCAGCCAAAGTTATCCAGAGTCACCAGTCGCGAAGGGCAACGACGATTGGTTTTGAACTAATAAAAGCGCTCGTTCCACGAGGGCCGGAGCTTGGTAAGCATGTATTACCTCTAGAATTGCCACAGTTATCCAAGTAGGATCGTGTCATCTAAGGAACCTCGACTGATTTAATGAGCCATTCGCGGTTTCACCGTGAGACAGTGTGAACTTAGACATGCATGGCTTAATCTTTGAGACAAGCATGTGACTACTGGCAGGATCAACCAGATAGCTTTATTCACCGAACCTTAGTCGGAAATCTGCCGACAGACTGACGCGGGGCAAGGGAGAGAGCGCTCTGCTCAGAGCGGATCCCTTTCGACCCTGGCGGCGTTTCATTTCCTTTAACCGGCGGAGGCCGGCTCTCTCTGCTCTAACGAACGAGAAGAAAGCGCGGCTCCGACAACCAACGCACATTACATACTGCAGACCCAATACTCTTTGCGAGAGATGGGCCAGTTTCGAGACCATCGGTCGACAACACCGTGGTACACCACCGACGTGTTAGCAAGAAACTGGCTGGATAGCCGTTTATAGGCTTCGCTCTACGAACTCGCTTCTGCATCGAAACACCTTAACTCTCACCGTCTGGGAAGGGAGCGAAAACCTTTCTCCCCACGCACGGAACTCGAGAGCGCTTTTTCGCCAAAAGAACGGTCGGCCTGCGCAACAGCATCTCGCGCTGTGCAGCTCGGCGCGGCTCTGCGCGGCTGATGGAGTATGACCTAACCCTGCAGCCTTTATAAATCATTTTTATTCTGGGGGTACCTGCCATTTGATTTTCTTGGTTCACTAAATCCAAGCACTCTTCTTTGCCTTCTTCATTTTCTCTGAAACTGCGAGATGGTATTTTTAACAGCCGATGCAGTGAAGATGTTGTGGCACAAAAACAAGACATCGTGTGCTTTTGGGACCGGGCCACGGCAGTTATTTTTTTCTGTCCCTGAGTGCAGTACTTCTATAGCAGATTCCACCACCATGGGAACTACGGCGATCCCTTACTCGATAGCTAGATTAAAGGAAGTTATAGGTATATTTTGCAAAAAGAGGCAGAAACCGTGAGGAAAGCGAGCAGGAACGAGAGTGGAAGAAAGTAAGTTGAGCACGTATGAATGAAAAACATACAACAATCCAATATTTCGGCGAAAGGTTTTTTCAATAATCACATACAAAAATAGCAGAACAGAAAAAAAAAAGATGAAAAAAAAAAGAACCACGAGATAGATGATCTTACATTTTACCAGAGACCTCTGATATAGATGATCTTAAATTTTACCAAAGACCTCTAATAAAGATGATCTTACATTTTACCAAAGACCTCTAATAAAGATGATCTTACATTTTACCAAAGACCTCTAATAAAGATAATCTTACATTTTACCAAAGACGTCTAATAAAGATGATCTTACATTTTACCAAAGACCTCTAATAAAGATGATCTTACATTTTACCAAAGACCTCTAATAAAGATGATCTTACATTTTACCAAAGACCTCTAATAAAGATGACCTTACATTTTACCAAAGACCTCTAATAAAGATGATCTTACATTTTACCAAAGATCTGTAATAAAGATGATCTTACATTTTACAAAAGACCTCTAATATGCGATCAGTGTCATGGATAGTCATAACATTACTAAGAAGTGATCATAAAACAAAAAAGAAAAAAATGTAAGAGAAATAATACAACTTTCTCCAAACAGTCGTGTCTGCCGCAATAATGTCACTATTTTTTTCTTTCGTTGTTGTTGTTGTTATTTTTTTTTGGTTCATCTATCTCATGTGTTGTTTTCTGCAGTATAATTCTTGAAAAAGGGTTTTCCAGAGATACTGGACTGCTGAAAGTTTTTCATTTATACAAGTATGTGTTCTGTCACTCTCGTTCCTGCTAAGGCTTTCGATCTTTTTTGTCTTTTTGTGTAAAACTGAACCTCAGGTCTGTGTCTACGGTTACTGTTAGAACCAGTTAAACCGCTGTCATTATTTCTCTTATCTCTTATTATTAAAAGTAGTGTACTCTGTCTACAGTTTACTTATACTTTAACATGACCATCATCATCATCAGGTGCCGTGCTGATTGGCGTTGGCTATTATGCTTCTTCAGAGTACCCGATCCCTCATGCAGGCCATCAGCTCAGTTGGTGATATCCTCTCACACCACCCCGTCAGACTGTCCAGTATCATTTCTCTTCGTCTTCTATTTTTCCTGTTGTTATAATATTTTCAATGCCCCCTCTTCTCATTGCATGTCCTATGAAAGTACATTGTCTCTCTCTTATCTTTTTGACAAGGTTTTTTTGTCTCTCCAGCTCTTCTCATACATTCTTCATTAGTTATTTTTGCTGTCCAGGGGATTCGCAACATTCTTCTAATAAACCACATTTCTGCTGCTTCCAATGAATTTTGTGCAGACTTGCCTATTGTCCATAATTCACTTCCATATAACAAGATAGGTTCAATATAGCATTTTAGGACTCGTTTTCTAACATTCATTGAAAAGATGTGTTAGCTAATATGTTTCTCATTCTCTGAAATGCAGCTTTTGTTTGGCCTATTCTGTTCCTAATTTCTGTTCTGCATTTCCCATCTGAAGCTATTACTGCTCCAAGGTATTTTAATTTCTGCAGCTGCTTTAGAATAGTTCCGTTTAATTTAATACTGCATGCTGGTGGATTCTGTTTCTTAGATATAACCATTGTCTCTGTCTTTTTGATGTTCAAAGTAAGGCCTTTCTGTTCACTTTCTTTGGCGACTTTATCCAAGAGATTTTGCAGGTCTTGTTGGTTCTCAGCTATCACTACTGTGTCGTCAGCATACCGAAGGTTGTTAATATTGTATCCTCCAATTTTTATGCCTGGTTCTGTGATGATTGTTCTTAGAATATTCTCGCTGTACAGAGAAAAAAGGTCTGGAGATAGTACACATCCTTGTCGCATCCCTTGTTTTATATGTTGATATTTTCCAATTCTATTTTCAACTCGAACTGCTGCTTCTTGCTGCCAGTATAGATGTTTTACAATCCTCAGGTCTTTGCCGTGTATATTGATGTCTTCAAGCATTTTAATAATTTCATTATGTTTCACCTTGTCAAATGTCTTGGTGTAATCAATGAAGCATAAGTAGAGATCTTTCTGTACTTCTAAAGCTCTTTCTGTTAGTGTTCGTAAAGCATAAAAGGCATTGTGTGTTCCCTTTCCTTCAACAAATCCAAACTGTTCATCTGCTATTTCCATTTTTATCTTTTTCCTTGTTCTTCTTATAATTATTCTCAGAAGTAGCTTCGTTATGTGACATGAGAGGCTGATAGTCCGGTGGTAGTCACATTCCTATGCACCTGGTTTCTTTGGTAGTGCTTTAAACGTGGATTTAATCAGGTCACTGGGAATATAACCACTGTTGTAAATGTCATTCAGTAACTTTGTTATTATTTTTATTCCTGTCTCCTCTAGTGCCTCTATTTCTTCTATTGTTATATTATCAGGCCCAGTCGCTTTTCCTTTCTTCATGTGTTTGATGGCATCTATGATTTCATCTTCAAGTATTGGCGGTCCATCACAGTTTTCAGTATCTGGTGTTAATTCTGGTCTTTCTCCTCCATATAGCTCACCGATATACTCTGTCCACCTGTCCACAATGTCTTCTTTTCCCATTAACATTTTACCTTCTTTCGATTTCAGGCATCCTGTGGTATATTTTGTTTTCCTGCCTGTGAGTTCATTAATTCGTTTGTGCATGTTTTTGCTGTCTTTATTATGAAAGTCCTCTATCTGTCTGCACTGTTCATTTAACCACACTTCTTTTGCTTCTCTGCATTTGCGTCTTATTTCTTTATTTATCTGGCTATATTTTTCCTCGTTATTTTTACTCCTCCTCCTCTTGTCCATCAGTCCTAAGATGTCGTCTGTCATCCATTTATTTTTAGAGGCTTCTTTTTTGGTGGTATTATCTCCTTAACAGTTTGGTGGATAGAATCTCTTAACATTTCCCATTGTTCATCTATACTATTTATCTTTGCTATTGCATTGTATCTATTTGTTATAATAACTTTGTATTGTTCTCGCAGTTCTTGGTAATTTTTAAGAAGTTCTGTATTCAGTTTGATGTTTCTCACTTTTCTGCCTGCTTTCTTTAGCTTTATTCTAATTTTTCCACAGAGTGGATCATGGTCACTATTGCAGTCAGCTCCTGGCATGGTTTTTATTGTCAGTAATGCATTGCGGAATCGTTTGTTGATTAATATGTAGTCTATCTGGTTAAAAGTCTTTTTGTCTGGGCTGCACCACGTTGCCAGTCTTCGAGGATGTTGTTTAAACCAGGTGTTTCCTACAACCATGCTGTGTATTCTTGCCCATTCAATTAATTTATAACCTCTGTCACTCCTCTCCCCCAGTCCATAGTCACCAACGATGTGTGAAGTTCTTCCTTTACCAACTTTGGCATTAAAATCTCCCATGACTATGGTAACTTCATGTGACTTTGGGTGTTTTAGTGCTGTCTCTATGTCATTATAAAATATCTGTACATCTTCTTCAGAACTTTCAGATGTTGGAGCGTACACTTGTATAATATTTATGTTTATTGGTTGTCCTTTCAGTTGAGCTAGCAGGACTCTGTCCGAGATGTTCAAATATCCTACAATTGTCCTTGCCGTTTGTTCATCAAATATAATTCCTACTCCTCTTCATAACATGACCAAACATTGTAAATTGTTCCATTAAAACCGTCAGTTCTGTGCTGAGTACAGATTTATATTTACTCCTATAGGTTTTTTTAAATATATAAACATTTTATTATTATGTGCCAGTCGTGCAGGATAGCGTTGGTGATCATTCTTATCTCATGAAGTGCCCCAGAAATTTTTGATTATCTTTTGCTTATCATTTTAACTTTTAAGTGTTCGTTGTTCTGAAACTTCCTTGAGGATCTCTTCGTTTGTCAGTCCATGGTATTTGTTGCATCTTTCTCCGAAACTAAATCTCTGCTTTCACTTTCTTTGTCTTCTATTTTTTTGTTATTGTTGTTGACTGTCCAAGTTTAACACGTCATGTTTGGATCAGAAACGTGGAGTACAACAAAGAAAGCCACAAAAGAAAGATGAACAACAACTGTAGAGCAAGATCCTAAGAAGAATCCCTGGGCCCATAAAGGATACCAACGTTGTAGAATGGAGAGCTAGAAAGAACACTGAACTGAACAGCTTATTTAAATCCCAACGAATTATAAATGTCTTGAAAATGAACAGACTACCATGGCTTGGCCATGTAAAAAAAAAAGGAAGAGAACAGTCAAACGAAAATGATGCATGCAGAAGAATGAAGAAAACAAGACCGAGAGGTACACCAAGACAGAGATGGAAATACAATATAGAAGAGGATATAAAAGAAACTGGTGTCAACAACTGGAGAGAGAAGATTGGGAATAGAAAAGAATGGAGGCGAACTTTATCTGCAGCAGTGAGCCTTAATGGCTCGGAAACCTGAAGAAGAAGAAGAAGAAATCCAAGTTTCACAACCATATAGCAGTACTGGCTGTATATAGCGCTGTAATACTCTTTGTTCATTTTTAGAGGAGTTTTCTTATTTGTTAGTATTTTCTTATTGTCACGAAAAGCTGCCTTTGTCTTCGTTGGTTTATTTCATGTGTGTACTTGTCATAGGCTGTTATTGTTGCTCCAAGTTAACTGAATTTTTTTTACTTGTGTCAGTGTCTTGCAGTTTGAAAGAATGTTGCACTTTGGTGTGTTTATTCTTTTCGATATTACCACTGTTTCTGTCTTGTTGCTGTTTAGTTCTAGGGCTTTTTTATTGGTCTCTTCAGTAATTTTATTCACAAGTTTCTGCAGATTGATTTCGTTTTCTGCTACTAGAACACATCTCAGATTATGAATATTGTAGGCCCATATTTTAATTCATTTCACTTTTTAATGCCTGAGATAATTGTATTCTCTTCCGGAACCCTTAATCACCTCTCACTTAACCCTCAACGACCTCACGCGGAACCCTTAATCACCCTTCACTTAACCCTCGACAACCTCACGCGGAACCCTTAATCACCCTTCACTTAACCCTCGACAACCTCACGCGGAATCCTTAATCACCTCTCGTTTAACCGAGACGACCTAACTCAAAACCCGTGGCGACTTTTTTCGAAACCTTTAGCGACCTCTCGTAAACCTCTGATGAGGAAACTCCGTTACAAGCAGCTGCATCGCCAGGTTTTTCAGTGGCGACAGACCAGGTCGATCTCTGTCCCATTTCCTAGACCACAACGAAAGCTTCTGTTTGTAGAAAAATGTTGGAAATAATCTTGACAGTTCGAGAGTCTGAGTACATGGTGAGGTCTTTATGTTGTCCAATGCATTAGTGGCAAATTGCTAAGTACATTCAGTAAAATACTGAGGTTATATCTGAAGTTCTTCACCTAAGCTATGACTATTTGGAGAACTTCGCATTGTTTCTCCTACATTCTCTTTTTGGTTTTATGAACATCTCTTGGTAATTTTATGACCATCTACAACAACAATAACAGCCACGTGTTAGAGGTCTTGGGAAGATATAAGATCATCTATATCGTGATGATTCATTATTCTGCGCTGTTTTAAGCGTTTGAGTATTAAAGTGGGTCGCCGTAATTGTTTACGGTATATGCACTGTAAGAGAAGAATTTAGAAGGTTCCTCAGTTAATCATTCGGTGCGTTTAACTGCTGGAAATTTGACCGTGCGTGTATCGCGGCATTTACGGCAGCCAAAATGGCTGTGTTCGAAGGGGTGATCAAGTCTGGTGTTATCATCAGCTCAACCAGACACCAATCAAGGACACGGACGTCATCTGGGACGTAGAACAGGAGAGATTTTTTTTAAAGCTCAAGTGGATCAAGGACCTCGCGCGTCAAAATATTCTAACTCATACCTTGTGGCTCATAACAGTTATCATGGTCAGAGAAAGATCACTGGTGCTATCTTACCTTCACAAGAGACCTAGAGAAGCAGGATGTAGTGTTACTTCAAGATGTATAGAGGCTGTAAGAACTGGCGAATTTCTCCAAGTCGTTAAAAGCCATGAGAAGATAACTTTTTAGTTCATGTACAGGAAGTCAGAAAATCCGTTATGTTCCTTCTACTCAAACTCTAATTCCATGTCCACAGCGCAGTTAAAAAAGCGGTGCTTGAGTAGTAAAGAGCTAGAATAATACACCCCATTTATTTTGCTTTTATTTTTCTAAATGTTAATCTATCTATCTATCTATCTATCTATCTATCTATCTATCTATCTATCTATCTATCTATCTATCTATCTATCTATCTATCTATCTATCTATCTATCTATCTGTCTGTCTGTCTGTCTGTCTTCTGTCTATCTATCTATCTATCTATCTATCTATCTATCTATCTATCTATCTATCTATCTATCTATCTATCTATCTATCTATCTGTCTGTCTGTCTGTCTGTCTATCTATCTGTCTGTCTGTCTGTCTGTCTGTCTGTCTGTCTATCTATCTATCTATCTATCTATCTATCTGTCTGTCTGTCTGTCTGTCTATCTATCTATCTGTCTGTCTGTCTGTCTGTCTGTCTGTCTGTCTGTCTGTCTGTCTGTCTGTCTGTCTGTCTGCTCGCTGGTCTGTCTTGTCTCTACAGCTACTCGTACAGGTGTTCAGCAATCTGGCTACCTTTATTTCTGCGCTTACTTCTTTCCTGACTTTCTGTCTATCCATGTTTAATTTATTCTGGTATATCCGTCTGGTATATAGTCATGCCAGTAAAATTCTGTTAAAAATCATAATGGGTAGACTTCGAAAGAAAATAGAAGAAGAAGTCAATATGGTCCAAGCTGGCTTCAGGCAAGGAAGAGGATCAAGAGATCATATATTCAATCTAAGATTAATAATAGAGAAATGCAGGGAGTTTAATGTGAATCTATATTTATCCTTTATAGACTACTCAAAGGCATTTGATTGTGTACAACACCAGAAACTTTGGGAAATAATGGAAAAAATGGGATTTCCAACACATTTGATACAATTAACATCACTGCTGTATTTAGACCAACAAGCAGCAGTAAGAATAAATGGTGAAACAACAAGTTGGTTTGACATAAAACAAGGGGTCCGTCAGGGGTGCATATTGTCACCCTACTTATTTAACTTGTATACTGAAAATATAATGAGGAATGTTAGAGAAGATGTAGACAAAGAATATTACGATGCCATAACAGTTGGAGGTTATGAAATACCAGAGATTAGATATGCTGATGACACAGTATTGCTGTCCACAACACAAGAAGGAATGGAAAAACTAATTATGTCAGTCCGCAAGAACAGCGAAGAGCAGAACCTCTATCTTAATGCAAAGAAAACTAAAGTGATGACAACTGACAAAACAGACAAGGCAACTGAAATATGTATCAGTGAGGAAAAACTGGAAGAAGTGGAGAGTTTTGAATATCTTGGATCACTACTAACTAATAATGGAGATACAATGCGGGAAATTAAAAGGAGGACATCTATTGCTCTTCAGAAAGTAAAACAAATAAAGAATCTGTGGAGAGGAGCAGACAGAACCACAAAAATAAGATTTTTAAGGGCATGCATCTTTCTCATAGCAACATATGCCTGTGAGACCTGGACACTTAACAAATCAGCTGAGAAGCACATAAATGCCTTTGAATGTAAATGCTATAGAAGAGTTCTCCAAATATCGTGGACACAAAAAAGAACAAATATATCTATACTACAAGAGCTTAATATTGAAGAAGGCTGGCTAGTAAAGAGGATTAAAGAGAGAAAACTTAAATATTTTGGCCACATTAAACGTCATGATAATTTAGAGAAGACCGTATTGGAAGGATACATAATGGGAAAAAGAAAAAGAGGAAGACCGAAACGAAGATGGCTGCAAGACATCGTTGATGATCTGGAAATGGATGCAGCAGCAGCAGGCCATCTTGCTCACAACCGAGAGGCCTACAGGAGTGCTGTTTGGGAGGCAAAGTTCCGCAAGGGACAAGCAAATGAATGAATGAATGAATGAATATCCGTCTATCTGACACAGTGATGCCTCTGCCCATTTTATTATCTCTCTAACCATTTAATTTAGTATGGCAAGAACACGCCCCCATAAAATCCACCCAATATTAATCTGTGGCTTATTGTTGTCCAGCTGTACTTCTCACATAACCGCTAGATGAGTTATCAACTGCCAAAATGATTCCATTTCACGGTCGGAGCTGCGCTTCCGTGCGTTAATCTTGGAAATCTTGTGCGAAAATGATTATCCCAGTGTCAGAAGGTGACTCCATCAGTTAAAGCACTGTCTTTACCATTCCGCCTTCCTGCTGTTCTGTAATTTAACTGCTGCTTTGACAGTAGTCCAGGCTGGTTTGATGGACAAGGAGACTCTAATGGAGTCGCTAATGTGTGTGTGTGTGTGTGTGTGCGTGAATGTGAATTAAATAGAGTTGCTAATGTATGTGTATGTGTGAATGTGAATTAAATGGCATCGATAGTGTGTGTGTGTGTGTGTGGGTATTTTAGCATGTTTTGTTTTTAGTATTTGTTTTATTAATTTTTTTTTAACGGGAAAGGGTTGATAATACATAATTTCGGCTGCTTATTTTTTTAAAATATTTGTTTTATACCCAGACAGTTTCCATAGTATTGTGTCTCACACATGCTTAATCTTGTCATTAGATTTCCTGATTTATATTGTTCCGTTTGTGTGTGTGTTTTTTTTCTGAGACATTTCAACTACATTATTCCGTAATGGGTTGAGTCAAAAGTTCGTCACGTTTTTGCACTGTTTCACTGCTGCACAAAACCAAGCAACATAACTCGCTGTGTCAGTTTATTGTTGAGATGAGCCAGGTTTCCTTCCCAAAGTCCACGTTATCAATTCAGGAGGGCTTTACCTGCATTTCTACCAACGTCATTTACGTCAGTATGTGCAAGAGAAGCGATGTGAAGTATAAAGGGGAGACTAACTTACATTAAACATAATGATAATTTAGAGAAGACCGTCTTGGACGAGTACATAATAGGAAAAAGAAAGAGAGGAAGACCAAGGCGAAGATGGCTGCAAGACACCGTTGATAATCTGCAAATGGATGCATCAGCAGCAGGGCATCTTGCTCACAGTCGAGAGGCTTACGGGAGAGCTGTTAGGGACGCAAAGTTCCGCAAAGAGCGCGCAAACGACTAACTGACTGAACTTACGTTTAGGAGATCGATTTCCTCAACATCTGAGCGACATACCCAAGAGGGCACTGAAACCGATCGCCAAGCACTTCTGTCAAGGAGACCACCACAGAAAACGGAGCATTTCTGTCGCTGCAATCCGCTCCTGCTCTTTCGATGAACCATCTGGGAAAACTGTGGAACATATCTTTGTTTTCCAGGCTGGCTGCCATCACACTGCCGCATTCACAATACATTCAGCTTCCTTTAAACTACTTCACATTTACGTCTACTCGGTACCTCTTTCTATTTCTCCTAGTCATTTCAGCTTTATTTTATTAGTTCCACTCACTTCGCCGTATTATTTCATTCTTGCCACAGTCGATTTAATTTTTTTTTCCAGACTTTTCTACCCTATTTCTCCAGCCGCCAGAAGGCTCTGATAGCCATCTTGTCTAGGCTTCCTAAGAAAGCAGTCTTGTTCTCTCAGTGTTTTCCATTCTTTCTGAAATGTCCTTCATCCAACCCTCCCAATACTGTTTTCTAACTTTTATCATCTGCGTCATCTGAGCAACTTTTGTTAGGCCATGTGTTTCAGATGGAAGCAAACCGGGGCCATAAGAAGCTTAATGAAAAGTTGTTGACCATACGGCACCTTTCCTTTACCTCCTTTACCCTCATTTTCTTTTTTTTTTTTTTTTGCTTGTTTGGTTTTTTTTTATTTTGAAATAATTCACGCTTTCTCTTTGTACTGTTTTTTTCTTCCACGTTGTTTAGGTTTATCGTTTAAAGAACAGAATTTTCCGAGTACTTCAACACAAAGAAGACATACTGCATATCACATATACAAACACATTTAGGCTATTGCTCGACAATCTGGGATGGTTGCTCGGTGTCAAATACAAAGAGGCTTTACTCACTCCAAAAGCGAGCAGTAAAGCTTATTAGTGACAAAGATCACGCACAAACAACTAACCAGCACAAATATATCAAAATACGGCCTCTTAAAAACAGGTTCCTCTTCAACAAAGTCAAGTTTGTACATCATATTCTTTTACAGCATGCTCCGCCTTATCTATGGAACCTGTTTAAATTTAGCCCAAAGTGCAGCCAACGCTTGAACAACATAAATCTTCCAAAACCTAGACTTGATCTTTACAAGAATAGCTTAAAAAATATAAACTATACTCCTTCCTACAACTACAAACTTTTTCAATATCTATTTAATGTCGACTACATGCCGCCATGAATAATGAAGTTTAAAAAGTTATTTTAGACTGCTCTTACAGACACCGAATTCAATTAATTGTTTATTCTGAATAGTAATGAAATTTTTGTTTGGTAGATAGATCATCTATCGCTCTTCAGAAAGTAAAACAAATAAAGAATCTGTGGAGAGGAGCAGACAGAACTACAAAAATAAGATTTTTAAGGGCATGCATCTTTCCCATCGCAACATATGCCTGTGAGACCTGGACACTTAACAAAACAGCTGAGAAACACATAAATGCCTTTGAATGTAAATGCTACAGAAGAGTTCTCCAAATATCGTGGACACAAAAAAGAACAAATATATCTATACTACAAGAGCTTAATATTGAAGAAGGCTGGCTAGTAAAGAGGATTAAAGAGAGAAAACTTAAATATTTTGGACACATTAAACGTCATGATAATTTAGAAAAGACCGTATTGGAAGGATACATAATGGGAAAAAGAAAAAGAGGAAGACCAAAACGAAGATGGCTGCAAGACATCGTTGACGATCTGCAAATGGATGCAGCAGCAGCAGTCTATCTTGCTCACAACCGAGAGGCCTACAGGAGTGCTGTTTGGGAGGCAAAGTTCCGCAAGGGACATGCAAATGAATGAATGAATGAAATAGTCATATGTGTATGTAGTTAGTCATTTATATCTGTATGTAGTTAGCCATCTATATGTGTATGTAGTTAGTCATTCGTATGTGTATGTAGTTACTTTATTGTTAATTATGTTTGTTATATGAGCAGCATGTGTGTAGAATGTCAGGAATAGAGTGAAAGTTGTATGATATAGAGTAGAATGTCAGACGGGCCTGCGTGCCCAATTTTTAACCCTTTCGAAATAAAGATCAATCAATCAGTCAATCAATCTCTTCTCACCCAATCGCGTGCTTCCACATTGTGCTTACCTATGCCCTATTTGTATCTACCTGCGACTTATATGTGTCTACCTGCGACTTATATGTGTCTATCTGGGATATATATGGGCCCATTCTGCGTCCGTCTTTCTTACAGAAAAGATTCCAAAAAGCTTAGTATTTACTTTTTCGTATATTTTTTTGGTGCTTTTAATCTATTATGTTCTGTTGTATATGATCCTTGAAAAAGACGTTTGCCGAAATATTGGATTAATGTATGTTCTTCGATTGTATTACTTCTTGTTTTCTGTTATTCATCTTTCTGCTAACTTTCCTCACTCTTTTTATCTTTTTTTTTTTTTTTGCTGTTGTTGTAAATCTCATCTACAAGCATCCATCTACTTTATTACTAGAACCAGTTTTAACGCAGTCATCATTGCTCTCATAAAAGAATGTAACTTTCACTTTTAATTTTCAATTTTTTTTTCTGCAATGATCACATTATATCGTCTAATACATAATTGTTTCGGAGTGTTTAGACTTTTCTTCCATACAATTTTCCTAAAAATACAATTAGTTGCAGCATGCTGATATTTTTTTCTTACATTTCTAAATCGGACATTATTTGTTTTTCACAGAGACCTTAACGTGTTGAATACAGAATATAGATTTATTTAACCAAAAAAATATTTACTCCTTTTTGAAAGCGTGCTCAAGATTTCATATTTTCTGCTAGTATGACGACTTATTGAAGGAAGGGACTAAATTATTAGAGTTTCGATTCGCTTATTGTAAATTATAGTTATTTCCCCGGAAACATCTGTTTATTTCGACTTTTCTAATCACAATTCATTCCACAACTCCATTAGTTTCCGAAAATACACTACAAGACTTCATACATATTTCATTTTCAATTAATTCATGTTTTCTCTGTGTACTGTTTAGCGTCTAAAGAACTGCAATTTTTCGAGTATTTCAACACTAGTATTTTAATTCCTGTTGATCTTTAAGCAAATCTGATCAAGCAGACGTTTTAGTAGATGCTTTTAAGTAAGTTTATGTCTCAGTTTCAGAGTTGTTTCCTTGACAACAAGAAAACCAACAACGGTTCGTTCAAACTTTTTTTTGGTCACATTCCATTGATCAATTTACTCTCGTTTATTGAGAAGGAATTGCTTTAGTAATCGTACATAATTGTTTCCTCCGTTATGTCTCTGACCAAGCACATATTGCTTCTGAAAGTGTATAACGTCGTTTCAATGGAAAACAAGGGATATAACTGAAGATAGTTGACGCCAGACTAAAAGAATTTGATCTTGTAACATAGATATTGTTTACTGTTATTGTGGTCAATTGAGCAGATTCAGGATTCATAAAATCAATACTAAGAGAAAACATTCATACAAATGTATAGTCACAATATACTACAGCTAACGTTTGTTTCCTTAAAACCCGTCTTTTACAATGAAAAGTGTCATTATTGTCTATTGTTAAATACTTCAGTGTTACAAAGTCACCATCTTTCTCTCAATTCTGCATCATTTTGTTGCTTTCGTTTTCACAACTCACTGGTTATAGATTCCCTCTCCTCCCCACTGCCACCTCCCGCCTTCCCACGGGAATTGAAAGTTCACAAATCACTCCACAACTCACTGCAGGTAGATCAACCCCCACGACTCCAAGTTCACAAACTGGAGTAAACATTTCGGTGTTCATAGATCACTACCCACACTTAAATGTTGGAAGATCTTGTTCCACAACACAACGATAATAGATCTTACCCCTACAATTATAAAAAGTATGTTAGCGACTGATCGCTAACTTGCTAGCGTCAACACGCTGTCCGTTTTTTGTGTGTGCAATTAACGACTCGCAGTTACCATAGCTGTCGTCAGGGATGGAGAACCATAGATGACTAAGACGCTGTCCCATCTCACCTTTGGTACCCTCAGTAAAAGACCTAGCCTGCTTAACGGGCAAGGAGTGCCATAGTCCCTGTGGCGATTGAGTCTGTTAATGAAATATTGCATACTTCCTGCGTTCTAACCGCACTCAGGAACTGAATAAAATAGCTGCCATAGCCATCCTCTACGTCGACACGATGCTGTACCTCAACAGCTTCACCGTGTCTGCTTCTAAGAACAATATCTCGCAGTTACAGTAGTATAGAAAACAAGACAAGATAGGCTTACATAATTATCCATCATAAACATTTATTGCTATCATTGTTACTTTTGATTTGGACGGGACAAGTATGTTTCTTTCTGTCGTTATATTATAGCAGTAAACTCCTCCATCAGTCATGTCTGCCTTTGTAGTGATTCGTGTATCGAAGTAAGAGCAGTAATACTCGCACTATAAACATTTTTCAAAGACTATTTTTTTCTGCCTAATGTGGGAGATTTTTTCATTTCTCATACTGCTACTAAAGATGTAAAGCTTTCTCAAGATATTTTGTTTAGGATAAAAACCTTCATATCTATGATACACGCCATTAGTTTACAGATTCATAATTTAGCTTCCGTACAGAACATCGTTAGGAATATTTTAAAAGTACATGAATATATTATTTTATGTTGTATATTTTAATATCTAATTTTATAATTTTATAAAAGATAAAATTCCCGTTTTCATCCCATTAAGGGATATTGTTAAATACAGTGTTAGGACCGTATTATCCATGCTCTTCGGCACATGAAAGTGTGATGTGGTCAGTATCACGCCTGGCCGCTTTACTTTCCCAGATCTCTCTGGTACCCATTTTTATAGGATTGGTAAACCCTGGGGACATTTTTGGTGCGTACCAGGAAAAAATCCCACTGCTGGGATTGAAACCTGTACCACCGGATTAGTAAACTGAGAGCCTAACCACTCAGCTAACCAGGCCGCCCGAGTATAACATTATAATACTTAATATTATAATATTTTATATTTTAAAATTTTCTTTCAATCTGAAGTACAGAATATCCATCATGTTTTTTTAAGTGTATAGCCAAGCTTGAGATTAAAGGTTCCTCCAGAGTTAAGAGTTTAAACTTTGATTTCATATCATCATGTTTGTATCCAAATCTTCTTACATTTCTAGCGTTATAATATTATCCAGTAATTGGTGTATAAGTATACAACTATACACTAAACACTGCAGTAAAGCTGTGATACTAGAATGTATAAGTAATAAAGCTGCTCCTACTTTTTTCCGATTTTATACATTATAATATTATCCATGTTTTTGAACTATACTTATCTTATACACCTGTAACATCCAGTTGTTAATGCTGGTTATAAGTAAGGGGAAATCAGTGGAGGAAACATTCTCTTTGAAAAATAATTATTATTTCCCGTTAAGAAACTTCTAATTATAGATGTCTTCTTCTTCTTCTTCGTTCGCTTCTACCACAAAGACCGCTCTGTGATTCTACTGAATTTACGCCTGTGGTCCTCGTTAAATCCCGTGGTCTTCCGTATGGTCCCCGAAAGGACCACACGAGATCCCCGAGAGGACCACAGGAGGTTCAGAGTATCTCAGGGCTCGAGTCTGAATTCTTGGTGGGTCTCAGAAGCGGGATTCCGTGACACCGTGGTTTTCGTTGCACCAGTTTAGTCTAGAGTTGGACTTTCTCACCGGAAGACCTCGACGTGTTTAGAATAGCGTATCCCCGCTGGGTGAGAGGTGGTAGCCCACCAGGCCAGACTTGGACTTTCTCACCGGAAAACCTCGACGTGTTTTGAGATACCCGTGTATCACCGCCGGGTGAGAGGTGGTTGCCTATCTAGACTGCCCTGGTCCAGTGTCTCCGACTTCAGCATTTTGTGGTCGTGGCCGCTACCTTTCCTAGTTGTGACCAGGATGGAGCTTTTGTCGAGGAGGACGAATCCTCGCCACTAGTGACTTCCTTCCCTGGGTTGAGCCGGTTTAGGCATATTATCCCAGTACGGGCGTGTTTGGGACGTGACCGACCTCTAGAGCAGAGGTACTGCAACATGCGTAACCTTCAAGTTTCACCCCTGGTATGAGCCGGTTTAGGCATATTTCACCAGTATGGATGTATATCGGGCGTGACCTACCTCTAGACCGGAGGTGGCGTGACATGCCTGGCCATCAAGTTTCACCTGTGCCGTTTTAGGCATATTTCACTAGTGTAGGTATATTTCGGACGTGGCCGGCCTCTAGAGCAGAGGCGCCGTGGTATGTGTAGCTCTCGCAGCGATACTACTGGACATACCGATTAAATTTCACGTTATCTTTTCCTTCACCTTTTCACATCGGCGCCACACAGCAACCTTTTATTTCTTTTCCGCATTTTCTTCCCTGACTGGGAGGAGTTTCACTCCACGCGCGGCATTCGAAGAGTCTCGCCAGCAGTGTCTTAACCTCTGGGTTAAGCCAGTTCATGCATTTCATCCGATATGACTGCACTCAGGACGTGGCCGACCACCAGACCAGAGTTGCCGTGATTTGACTGTTTGCTTCGCCTTATATTTTCTAGCACTTTTTTCCGCAGTGGTGCCGCGTGGCAACCCCTTTTGCATCTTTCTTCATTGGCCGGGAGGAGCACTGCTCCACGCAGGGCAGCTGAAGAATCTCGCCAGCAGCGAATTATAGATCTTACTAAGCGCATATATTGCCAAACATTTAGTATAAGAAACAAACTGTCTGTACCGTAACGGGCTGAGCCGTGGCGGTGTGGTAAGACGTATAGTCCATTAACAGAGCCTAAAGCTGATGATCTGTACCTCAGTCTTCGGAATGGGGTGCACCACATCGCTAATTCGACACTCAGTCTTTTTTTGTTACAATTTTTGTTTTATTTTTGTGTTTTTTTTTCTTTTTTTTATATGTAACATACAAATACTGTACCTTTTATTTCATATTTTGTGTCTGTTCTTTCCTTGGACATATGAATTTACTTTTACTTATTTGCACATTTTAAAATTGATTATAATTTAACATTAGATTTTTAAATTTTTTTCCAGCTTTCACATGCATAAATGAGGTTGGATATTACATTTGAATTGAATAATCTTAACTTAGTTTTGTGCTTAGAACTTTTGAATGCCATATGTTCTCAAGATTCTTCAAGATCGATGCTGCTTTTCCAATTCTAATTCTAACTTCCTTTCTGGTGTCACAGTCCTGGTCTATGTAGCTGCCACGGTATGCAAATTGGTTGACTTCTTCAACTGCTGTCCCTTCTACGTGTATTTTTCCAATTTGATTAATGAGAAGTTTCATTATTTTTGTTCTGTCTTTGTTAATTTCAAGTCCTATTTCGCTAGCCATTGAAGAGAGGGTATCTTTTTTTTCTTGCATTGCTTTCACATTGCTACTGATAGCAGATATGTCATCAGCAAAATCAAGATCTTCTAGCTGAGTCCCATGTACCCAATCAATACCTGTGTTACCTGTGCAGCAATTTTTCATTATGAAGTGTATTGTAATTCCAAAAAGCAATGGAGATAATATACATCCTTGTTTCGCGACTGTTTAAAATTAAAAGAATGGGGTTAAATTATTAGAAATCCGAACAGCTTACTTGAAATTACAGTTATTTCCCCTGAAACATAATTTTATTTTTAGACATTACTAATCAAAATTGGTTGCACAACTCCATTAGGCTCCGAACACATACTATAAGAGATCAAATATGTTTGCCGTAGACGGGCTGAGCCGTGGCGGTGTGGATTAAAAAAACCTTCTATCAACAGAGCCAAAAGCTGATGATCTGTACCTCAGTCTTCGGAATGGGGTACACCACATCGTTAACTCGATACTCAGTCTTTTTGTTGCTTTTTTTTTCTTGTTTCTGTTTTTGTTTTTGTTTTTGTTTTTGTTTTTGTTTTTGTATTTTTTTTCAATTTAATTCTGAAATAATTCACGCTTTCTCTGTGTACTGTTTTCTTTTCTTCCACGTGGTTTTGGTTTATCGTTTAAAGAAATGTAATTTTCCGAGTACTTCAACACTAGTATTTTAATTTCTGTTGATTCTTTAAACAAATCTGATCAAGCAGACGTTGTAGTACATTCTTTTAAGTAAATGTATGTCTCACTTTGAGAACTGTTTCCTCGACAACACGAAAAACAACAACTTTTTGTCACCTTCCATTCATCAATTTACTCTCGTTTATTGAGAAGGAATTGCTTTAGTAATCGTACATAATTGTTTCCTCCATTATGACTCGGACCAAGCACATATTAATTCTGAGTTAGTTTGTAACGTCATTTCGAACGAACAAAAGAACTATAACTGAAGATCGTTGACGCCAGACTAAAGAAACTTGATCTTGTAATACAAATATTGTTTACTGTTACTGTTGTCAGTTATGCAGATTCAGGATTGGTAAAAATCAGTAATAAAAGAAAATATTCATAAAAATGTATAGTCACAATCTACTACAGCTAACGTTTGTTTCCTTAAAACCCGACTTTTACAACGAAAAGTGCAAATATTTGTTATTGCCCAATACTTCAGTGTTCCAAAGTCACCATCTTTCTCTCAATTCTGCATCATTTTGTTGCTTTCGTTTTCACAACTCACTGGTAATAGATCGGCTCCACCACCTCATTCCGCCCATCTCTCCCCTCTCCTCCACCCCCCGCCTTCCCACGGTAATTCGAGGTTCATAAATCACTCCACAACTCACTGCAGGTAGATCAACCCCCCACGACTCCAAGTTAATAAACTGGAGTAAACAATTACGTGTTCATAGATCACTACCCACACTTAAATGTTGGAAGATCTTGTTCCACAACACAACGATAATAGATCTTACCCCTACAATTATAAAAAGTATGTTAGCGACTGATCGCTAACTTGCTAGCGTCAACACGCTGTCCGTGTTTCGTAATTAACGACTCACAGCTGACATAGTTGGAGAACCATAGATGACTGAGACGCTGTCCCATCTCACCTTTGGTACCCTCAGTAAAAGGCCTAGCCTGCCTAACGGTCAGGGATTGCCATAGTCCCCGTGGCGATTGAGTCTGCTAATGAAGTATTGCGTACTCTCTGCTTTTTAGCTGCACTCAGACACACAAAAATATAGCTGCCATAACCATCTTCCAAGTCAACACGATGCTGTACCTCAACAGCTTCACCATATCGGCTGCAAAGAAAAATATCTTGCAGTTCCAGTGATATAAAAAACAATACAAGACAATATTACATAATTACCCGTCATAAACACTTATTGTTCTACAAAAATAATATTTTTAAGGGCATGCTTCTTCCCTACAGCAACAAATGCCTGTTAGACCTGGACGCTTAACAAAATAGCGGAGAAACACTTAAACGAATTTGAATGTAAATGCTCCAGAAGAGTTCTTCAAATATCATGGACACAAAAAATAACAAATATATTACTCCCTCTTCTCTTTCTCTTTCTCTCTCTGTCTCTGTCTGTCTCTGTCTGTCTGTCTGTTTGTCTGTCTGTCTGTCTCTGTCTCTGAACCTTAAGTGCCCGTGCCTGATGGTGCTTCCGCAAGCGTTTTCCACGGACGC
Source organism: Achatina immaculata (assembly GCA_009760885.1). Classification (NCBI taxonomy): domain Eukaryota; kingdom Metazoa; phylum Mollusca; class Gastropoda; order Stylommatophora; family Achatinidae; genus Lissachatina; species Lissachatina immaculata. The sequence continues at coordinate 1,097,339 of CM019693.1, read as the reverse complement.
TTGTTCCTTGCCTTTTTTCCGGTCTTGCCCAGGTGAGCCCTCTATTGCTCAACATCCTCTCTCCATGTCTCCTTTGGTCTACCCTCCTTACTTCTGTTCATCTATGGTGTCCATCTTAGTGCTGTTTTTTTTCTTTTTTTGTGGTAGTTAGTTGTCCGTACTACATAGAGTAGTATATCCATACTACAAGAACTTAATATTGAAGAAGGTTGCCTAGTAAGGGAGATTAAATATGGAAAACTTAAATATTTTGGACGTATTAAACGTCATGATACAAGTAATTTAAAGACGACCGTGTTGGAAGAGTACATAAATGGGAAAAAGAAAGAGAGGAAAACCAAGGCTAAGATGGGTGCAAGACATCGTTGATAATCTACGAATGGGCGCATCAAAAGCAGGCAGCTTTCTTACAACCGAAAGGTCTACCAGGAGAGCTGTTATGGAGGCAAAGTTCTCCAAGGTATATGCAAATGACCGACTCACCGACTGACTGACACATTTATTGTTATCATTGGTTCTTCTGATATGAACAGAACAAGTATATTTCTTCCTGCTTTTACATACAGAATTAATCTCCATCGGTCATTTCTGTTTTTGTAGTGATTGGTTTATCAAAGTAAGAACAGTAACACTCGTACTACAAACATTTTTCAATGACTATTTTCCTCTGCGTAATGTGGAAGATTTTCTCATTTGTTATAATGCTACTAAGATAGTTCTCTTTCTCAAAATGTTTTATTTACAATGAAAACCTTCATATATTTGATACACGTCAATAGTTCACAGATTCATACTTTAACTTTCGTATAGAATATCATTAGTGATATGTCCATCATGTCTTCTAAGTACATAGCCAAACTTGAGATTAAAGGTTCCTCGAGAGTAAAGAGTTTAAACATTGATTTCACATCATCATGTTTGCATCCAACTTTGCTTATATGTCTAGCGCTATATCTTTATCTAAGTTCTTTTTTCCACTAGTTATCGTTTACTGTACTGTACTTATCTTATGCACCTGCAATATCCAGCAGTTAATGGAGGGTTATAATTGAGGGGAAATAACTGGAGGAATGATTATCTTTGGAAAAGTAATTATTATTTCCCCTGAACGTAATTTTAGATATACTAAGCACGTGTATTGCACAAGCCAAACAGATAGTATAAGAGACAAACTGTCTTTACCGTACACGGGCTGAGCCGTGGCGGTGTGGTAAGACGCATAGTCCATCAACAGAGCCTAAAGCTGATGATCTGTACCTCAGTCTTCGGAATGGGGTGCACCACATCGCTAATTCGACACTCAGTCTTTTTTGTTACAATTTCTTTTTCTTGTATAATGTGTAACATACAACTGCATCACATTATTTTTGTTAACATATTTCTTATCTGTGCTTTCCTGAGACAAATGCATTTAGTTTTACTAATTTGTACATTTTAAAACATTACATTTTGAAAAATTTGTTTCAGATAAAAGCATCACAGCTTTCAGTTATATTAAATCTTTCCTTTCATTTTCATGAATTTTTTCATCTTTCAGGAATCAGAAGCTAAACAGCTAATGTAATCTCTCTCATTCATAACTGAATACAGTCACAACTGACAGCACTGTGAATTTTAAGAACAGAATTGATTTCCACGAAATAAACACGGTAATGACAAATACTGACCCTTCGAATTTTGACATTTGGAGAGAGGAAACTGACTTTTATATTTTTACGTCATTCATCTACTTCATTTTCACCGTTTCTTTTAGTTTGTCATGAAGTACTTCTACGATTACTCTGAAGACACACCTTCCAAAGGAAGATAATAAGAAAGTTACTGGTGTGAAGTCGTTTATCACACATTAAGTTGTAGTGTAAAGTTTCACAATGTTACCTGTTTTGTCAAGGTGGAATTAACAATGTGTGGAACACGAATCAAAAACATTGTTTGTAAAATAGATATTTGCACTCATGCCTGCAGTTTCGCTATTACTTTTCACTGTTTTTCAGCTGTACTGGTCAGATCACACTGTCCTTCAGTGGCATTTTGTTAAAAAAAAAAAATTCCATGTAACTGATACTTTGTTCTTACATTTCTAATGCAAAAGTAGTTGTTATTCATACTGACTGAGTTTCGTGTATTCCAAACTGGTCATATTTTCTAGGATATAGATTTATTTTCAAAAATCTTGATTTATATCTCAATGTCCACCTCTTTTTCCTGATCACCCATGAGACTGGTTGTTGTTTGCTCATGTGTCTTATCTCTGCATTGTTCTTGAATTCGTTCCACTTGATGCAGAGTATTTTCCTTGGCCATTTGTTTTCAAAAGTGTCTAATTTCTTGTTTATTTCTTTAGTTGTTTTCCAGCTTTCACATGCATAAATGAGGTTGGATATTACATTTGAATTGAATAATCTTAACTTAGTTTTGTGCTTAGAACTTTTGAATGCCATATGTTCTCAAGATTCTTCAAGATCGATGCTGCTTTTCCAATTCTAATTCTAACTTCCTTTCTGGTGTCACAGTCCTGGTCTATGTAGCTGCCACGGTATGCAAATTGGTTGACTTCTTCAACTGCTGTCCCTTCTGCGTGTATTTTTCCAATTTGATTAATGAGAAGTTTCATTATTTTTGTTCTGTCTTTGTTAATTTCAAGTCCTATTTCGCTAGCCATTGAAGAGAGGGTATCTTTTTTTTCTTGCATTGCTTTCACATTGTTACTGATAGCAGATATGTCATCAGCAAAATCAAGATCTTCTAGCTGAGTCCCATGTACCCAATCAATACCTGTGTAGCAATTTTTCATTATGAAGTGTATTGTAATTCCAAAAAGCAATGGAGATAATATACATCCTTGTTTCGCGACTGTTTAAAATTAAAAGAATGGGGTTAAATTATTAGAAATCCGAACAGCTTACTTGAAATTACAGTTATTTCCCCTGAAACATAATTTTATTTTTAGACATTACTAATCAAAATTGGTTGCACAACTCCATTAGGCTCCGAACACATACTATAAGAGATCAAATATGTTTGCCGTAGACGGGCTGAGCCGTGGCGGTGTGGATTAAAAAAACCTTCTATCAACAGAGCCAAAAGCTGATGATCTGTACCTCAGTCTTCGGAATGGGGTACACCACATCGTTAACTCGATACTCAGTCTTTTTGTTGCTTTTTTTTTCTTATTTCTGTTTTTGTTTTGTTTTGTTTTGTTTTGTTTTTTGTATTTTTTTTTCAATTTAATTCTGAAATAATTCACGCTTTCTCTGTGTACTGTTTTCTTTTCTTCCACGTGGTTTTGGTTTATCGTTTAAAGAAATGTAATTTTCCGAGTACTTCAACACTAGTATTTTAATTTCTGTTGATTCTTTAAACAAATCTGATCAAGCAGACGTTGTAGTACATTCTTTTAAGTAAATGTATGTCTCACTTTGAGAACTGTTTCCTCGACAACACGAAAAACAACAACTTTTTGTCACCTTCCATTCATCAATTTACTCTCGTTTATTGAGAAGGAATTGCTTTAGTAATCGTACATAATTGTTTCCTCCATTATGACTCGGACCAAGCACATATTAATTCTGAGTTAGTTTGTAACGTCATTTCGAACGAACAAAAGAACTATAACTGAAGATCGTTGACGCCAGACTAAAGAAACTTGATCTTGTAATACAAATATTGTTTACTGTTACTGTTGTCAGTTATGCAGATTCAGGATTGGTAAAAATCAGTAATAAAAGAAAATATTCATAAAAATGTATAGTCACAATCTACTACAGCTAACGTTTGTTTCCTTAAAACCTGACTTTTATAACGAAAAGTGCAAATATTTTTATTGCCCAATACTTCAGTGTTCCAAAGTCACCATCTTTCTCTCAATTCTGTATCATTTTGTTGCTTTCGTTTTCACAACTCACTGGTAATAGATCGGATCCACCACCTCATTCCGCCCATCTCTCCCCTCTCCTCCACCCCCCGCCTTCCCACGGTAATTCGAGGTTCATAAATCACTCCACAACTCACTGCAGGTAGATCAACCCCCCACGACTTCAAGTTAATAAACTGGAGTAAACAATTACGTGTTCATAGATCACTACCCACACTTAAATGTTGGAAGATCTTGTTCCACAACACAACGATAATAGATCTTACCCCTACAATTATAAAAAGTATGTTAGCGACTGATCGCTAACTTGCTAGCGTCAACACGCTGCCCGTGTTTCGTAATTAACGACTCACAGCTGACATAGTTGGAGAACCATAGATGACTAAGACGCTGTCCCATCTCACCTTTGGTACCCTCAGTAAAAGGCCTAGCCTGCCTAACGGTCAGGGATTGCCATAGTCCCCGTGGCGATTGAGTCTGCTAATGAAGTATTGCGTACTCTCTGAATTTTAGCTGCACTCAGACACACAAAAATATAGCTGACATAACCATCTTCCAAGTCAACACGATGCTGTACCTCAACAGCTTCACCATATCGGCTGCAAAGAAAAATATCTTGCAGTTCCAGTGATATAAAAAACAATACAAGACAATATTACATAATTACCCGTCATAAACACTTATTGTTCTACAAAAATAATATTTTTAAGGGCATGCTTATTCCCTACAGCAACAAATGCCTGTTAGACCTGGACGCTTAACAAAATAGCGGAGAAACACTTAAACGGATTTGAATGTAAATGCTACAGAAGAGTTCTTCAAATATCATGGACACAAAAAATAACAAATATATTACTCCCTCTTCTCTTTCTCTTTCTCTCTCTGTCTCTGTCTGTCTCTGTCTGTCTGTCTGTTTGTCTGTCTGTCTGTCTCTGTCTCTGAACCTTAAGTGCCCGTGCCTGATGGTGCTTCCGCAAGCGTTTTCCACGGACGCTTGTTCCTTGCCTTTTTTCCGGTCTTGCCCAGGTGAGCCCTCTATTGCTCAACATCCTCTCTCCATGTCTCCTTTGGTCTACCCTCCTTACTTCTGTTCATCTATGGTGTCCATCTTAGTGCTGTTTTTTTTCTTTTTTTGTGGTAGTTAGTTGTCCGTACTACATAGAGTAGTATATCCATACTACAAGAACTTAATATTGAAGAAGGTTGCCTAGTAAGGGAGATTAAATATGGAAAACTTAAATATTTTGGACGTATTAAACGTCATGATACAAGTAATTTAAAGACGACCGTGTTGGAAGAGTACATAAATGGGAAAAAGAAAGAGAGGAAAACCAAGGCTAAGATGGGTGCAAGACATCGTTGATAATCTACGAATGGGCGCATCAAAAGCAGGGCAGCTTTCTTACAACCGAAAGGTCTACCAGGAGAGCTGTTATGGAGGCAAAGTTCTCCAAGGTATATGCAAATGACCGACTCACCGACTGACTGACACATTTATTGTTATCATTGGTTCTTCTGATATGAACAGAACAAGTATATTTCTTCCTGCTTTTACATACAGAATTAATCTCCATCGGTCATTTCTGTTTTTGTAGTGATTGGTTTATCAAAGTAAGAACAGTAACACTCGTACTACAAACATTTTTCAATGACTATTTTCCTCTGCGTAATGTGGAAGATTTTCTCATTTGTTATAATGCTACTAAGATAGTTCTCTTTCTCAAAATGTTTTATTTACAATGAAAACCTTCATATATTTGATACACGTCAATAGTTCACAGATTCATACTTTAACTTTCGTATAGAATATCATTAGTGATATGTCCATCATGTCTTCTAAGTACATAGCCAAACTTGAGATTAAAGGTTCCTCGAGAGTAAAGAGTTTAAACATTGATTTCACATCATCATGTTTGCATCCAACTTTGCTTATATGTCTAGCGCTATATCTTTATCTAAGTTCTTTTTTCCACTAGTTATCATTTACTGTACTGTACTTATCTTATGCACCTGCAATATCCAGCAGTTAATGGAGGGTTATAATTGAGGGGAATAACTGGAGGAATGATTATCTTTGGAAAAGTAATTATTATTTCCCCTGAACGTAATTTTAGATATTACTAAGCACATGTATTGCACAAGCCAAACAGATAGTATAAGAGACAAACTGTCTTTACCGTACACGGGCTGAGCCGTGGCGGTGTGGTAAGACGCATAGTCCATCAACAGAGCCTAAAGCTGATGATCTGTACCTCAGTCTTCGGAATGGGGTGCACCACATCGCTAATTCGACACTCAGTCTTTTTTGTTACAATTTCTTTTTCTTGTATAATGTGTAACATACAACTGCATCACATTATTTTTGTTAACATATTTCTTATCTGTGCTTTCCTGAGACAAATGCATTTAGTTTTACTAATTTGTACATTTTAAAACATTACATTTTGAAAAATTTGTTTCAGATAAAAGCATCACAGCTTTCAGTTATATTAAATCTTTCCTTTCATTTTCATGAATTTTTTCATCTTTCAGGAATCAGAAGCTAAACAGCTAATGTAATCTCTCTCATTCATAACTGAATACAGTCACAACTGACAGCACTGTGAATTTTAAGAACAGAATTGATTTCCACGAAATAAACACGGTAATGACAAATACTGACCCTTCGAATTTTGACATTTGGAGAGAGGAAACTGACTTTTATATTTTTACGTCATTCATCTACTTCATTTTCACCGTTTCTTTTAGTTTGTCATGAAGTACTTCTACGATTACTCTGAAGACACACCTTCCAAAGGAAGATAATAAGAAAGTTACTGGTGTGAAGTCGTTTATCACACATTAAGTTGTAGTGTAAAGTTTCACAATGTTACCTGTTTTGTCAAGGTGGAATTAACAATGTGTGGAACACGAATCAAAAACATTGTTTGTAAAATAGATATTTGCACTCATGCCTGCAGTTTCGCTATTACTTTTCACTGTTTTTCAGCTGTACTGGTCAGATCACACTGTCCTTCAGTGGCATTTTGTTAAAAAAAAAAATTCCATGTAACTGATACTTTGTTCTTACATTTCTAATGCAAAAGTAGTTGTTATTCATACTGACTGAGTTTCGTGTATTCCAAACTGGTCATATTTTCTAGGATATAGATTTATTTTCAAAAATCTTGATTTATATCTCAATGTCCACCTCTTTTTCCTGATCACCCATGAGACTGGTTGTTGTTTGCTCATGTGTCTTATCTCTGCATTGTTCTTGAATTCGTTCCACTTGATGCAGAGTATTTTCCTTGGCCATTTGTTTTCAAAAGTGTCTAATTTCTTGTTTATTTCTTTAGTTGTTTTCCAGCTTTCACATGCATAAATGAGGTTGGATATTACATTTGAATTGAATAATCTTAACTTAGTTTTGTGCTTAGAACTTTTGAATGCCATATGTTCTCAAGATTCTTCAAGATCGATGCTGCTTTTCCAATTCTAATTCTAACTTCCTTTCTGGTGTCACAGTCCTGGTCTATGTAGCTGCCACGGTATGCAAATTGGTTGACTTCTTCAACTGCTGTCCCTTCTACGTGTATTTTTCCAATTTGATTAATGAGAAGTTTCATTATTTTTGTTCTGTCTTTGTTAATTTCAAGTCCTATTTCGCTAGCCATTGAAGAGAGGGTATCTTTTTTTTCTTGCATTGATTTCACATTGTACTGATAGCAGATATGTCATCAGCAAAATCAAGATCTTCTAGCTGAGTCCCATGTACCCAATCAATACCTGTGTTACCTGTGCAGCAATTTTTCATTATGAAGTGTATTGTAATTCCAAAAAGCAATGGAGATAATATACATCCTTGTTTCGCGACTGTTTAAAATTAAAAGAATGGGGTTAAATTATTAGAAATCCGAACAGCTTACTTGAAATTACAGTTATTTCCCCTGAAACATAATTTTATTTTTAGACATTACTAATCAAAATTGGTTGCACAACTCCATTAGGCTCCGAACACATACTATAAGAGATCAAATATGTTTGCCGTAGACGGGCTGAGCCGTGGCGGTGTGGATTAAAAAAACCTTCTATCAACAGAGCCAAAAGCTGATGATCTGTACCTCAGTCTTCGGAATGGGGTACACCACATCGTTAACTCGATACTCAGTCTTTTTGTTGCTTTTTTTTTCTTATTTCTGTTTTTGTTTTGTTTTGTTTTGTTTTGTTTTTTGTATTTTTTTTTCAATTTAATTCTGAAATAATTCACGCTTTCTCTGTGTACTGTTTTCTTTTCTTCCACGTGGTTTTGGTTTATCGTTTAAAGAAATGTAATTTTCCGAGTACTTCAACACTAGTATTTTAATTTCTGTTGATTCTTTAAACAAATCTGATCAAGCAGACGTTGTAGTACATTCTTTTAAGTAAATGTATGTCTCACTTTGAGAACTGTTTCCTCGACAACACGAAAAACAACAACTTTTTGTCACCTTCCATTCATCAATTTACTCTCGTTTATTGAGAAGGAATTGCTTTAGTAATCGTACATAATTGTTTCCTCCATTATGACTCGGACCAAGCACATATTAATTCTGAGTTAGTTTGTAACGTCATTTCGAACGAACAAAAGAACTATAACTGAAGATCGTTGACGCCAGACTAAAGAAACTTGATCTTGTAATACAAATATTGTTTACTGTTACTGTTGTCAGTTATGCAGATTCAGGATTGGTAAAAATCAGTAATAAAAGAAAATATTCATAAAAATGTATAGTCACAATCTACTACAGCTAACGTTTGTTTCCTTAAAACCTGACTTTTATAACGAAAAGTGCAAATATTTTTTATTGCCCAATACTTCAGTGTTCCAAAGTCACCATCTTTCTCTCAATTCTGTATCATTTTGTTGCTTTCGTTTTCACAACTCACTGGTAATAGATCGGATCCACCACCTCATTCCGCCCATCTCTCCCCTCTCCTCCACCCCCCGCCTTCCCACGGTAATTCGAGGTTCATAAATCACTCCACAACTCACTGCAGGTAGATCAACCCCCCACGACTTCAAGTTAATAAACTGGAGTAAACAATTACGTGTTCATAGATCACTACCCACACTTAAATGTTGGAAGATCTTGTTCCACAACACAACGATAATAGATCTTACCCCTACAATTATAAAAAGTATGTTAGCGACTGATCGCTAACTTGCTAGCGTCAACACGCTGCCCGTGTTTCGTAATTAACGACTCACAGCTGACATAGTTGGAGAACCATAGATGACTAAGACGCTGTCCCATCTCACCTTTGGTACCCTCAGTAAAAGGCCTAGCCTGCCTAACGGTCAGGGATTGCCATAGTCCCCGTGGCGATTGAGTCTGCTAATGAAGTATTGCGTACTCTCTGCATTTTAGCTGCACTCAGACACACAAAAATATAGCTGCCATAACCATCTTCCAAGTCAACACGATGCTGTACCTCAACAGCTTCACCATATCGGCTGCAAAGAAAAATATCTTGCAGTTCCAGTGATATAAAAAACAATACAAGACAATATTACATAATTACCCGTCATAAACACTTATTGTTCTACAAAAATAATATTTTTAAGGGCATGCTTCTTCCCTATAGCAACAAATGCCTGTTAGACCTGGACGCTTAACAAAATAGCGGAGAAACACTTAAACGGATTTGAATGTAAATGCTACAGAAGAGTTCTTCAAATATCATGGACACAAAAAATAACAAATATATTACCCCCTCTTCTCTTTCTCTTTCTCTCTCTGTCTCTGTCTGTCTCTGTCTGTCTGTTTGTCTGTCTGTCTGTCTCTGTCTCTGAACCTTAAGTGCCCGTGCCTGATGGTGCTTCCGCAAGGGTTTTCCACGGACGCTTGTTCCTTGCCTTTTTTCCGGTCTTGCCCAGGTGAGCCCTCTATTGCTCAACATCCTCTCTCCATGTCTCCTTTGGTCTACCCTCCTTACTTCTGTTCATCTATGGTGTCCATCTTAGTGCTGTTTTTTTTTTTTTTTTTTGTGGTAGTTAGTTGTCCATACTACATAGAGTAGTATATCCATACTACAAGAACTTAATATTGAAGAAGGTTGCCTAGTAAGGGAGATTAAATATGGAAAACTTAAATATTTTGGACGTATTAAACGTCATGATACAAGTAATTTAAAGACGACCGTGTTGGAAGAGTACATAATGGGAAAAAGAAAGAGAGGAAAACCAAGGCTAAGATGGGTGCAAGACATCGTTGATAATCTACGAATGGGCGCATCAAAAGCAGGGCAGCTTTCTTACAACCGAAAGGTCTACCAGGAGAGCTGTTATGGAGGCAAAGTTCTCCAAGGTATATGCAAATGACCGACTCACCGACTGACTGACACATTTATTGTTATCATTGGTTCTTCTGATATGAACAGAACAAGTATATTTCTTCCTGCTTTTACATACAGAATTAATCTCCATCGGTCATTTCTGTTTTTGTAGTGATTGGTTTATCAAAGTAAGAACAGTAACACTCGTACTACAAACATTTTTCAATGACTATTTTCCTCTGCGTAATGTGGAAGATTTTCTCATTTGTTATAATGCTACTAAGATAGTTCTCTTTCTCAAAATGTTTTATTTACAATGAAAACCTTCATATATTTGATACACGTCAATAGTTCACAGATTCATACTTTAACTTTCGTATAGAATATCATTAGTGATATGTCCATCATGTCTTCTAAGTACATAGCCAAACTTGAGATTAAAGGTTCCTCGAGAGTAAAGAGTTTAAACATTGATTTCACATCATCATGTTTGCATCCAACTTTGCTTATATGTCTAGCGCTATATCTTTATCTAAGTTCTTTTTTCCACTAGTTATCGTTTACTGTACTGTACTTATCTTATGCACCTGCAATATCCAGCAGTTAATGGAGGGTTATAATTGAGGGGAAATAACTGGAGGAATGATTATCTTTGGAAAAGTAATTATTATTTCCCCTGAACGTAATTTTAGATACTACTAAGCACGTGTATTGCACAAGCCAAACAGATAGTATAAGAGACAAACTGTCTTTACCGTACACGGGCTGAGCCGTGGCGGTGTGGTAAGACGCATAGTCCATCAACAGAGCCTAAAGCTGATGATCTGTACCTCAGTCTTCGGAATGGGGTGCACCACATCGCTAATTCGACACTCAGTCTTTTTTGTTACAATTTCTTTTTCTTGTATAATGTGTAACATACAACTGCATCACATTATTTTTGTTAACATATTTCTTATCTGTGCTTTCCTGAGACAAATGCATTTAGTTTTACTAATTTGTACATTTTAAAACATTACATTTTGAAAAATTTGTTTCAGATAAAAGCATCACAGCTTTCAGTTATATTAAATCTTTCCTTTCATTTTCATGAATTTTTTCATCTTTCAGGAATCAGAAGCTAAACAGCTAATGTAATCTCTCTCATTCATAACTGAATACAGTCACAACTGACAGCACTGTGAATTTTAAGAACAGAATTGATTTCCACGAAATAAACACGGTAATGACAAATACTGACCCTTCGAATTTTGACATTTGGAGAGAGGAAACTGACTTTTATATTTTTACGTCATTCATCTACTTCATTTTCACCGTTTCTTTTAGTTTGTCATGAAGTACTTCTACGATTACTCTGAAGACACACCTTCCAAAGGAAGATAATAAGAAAGTTACTGGTGTGAAGTCGTTTATCACACATTAAGTTGTAGTGTAAAGTTTCACAATGTTACCTGTTTTGTCAAGGTGGAATTAACAATGTGTGGAACACGAATCAAAAACATTGTTTGTAAAATAGATATTTGCACTCATGCCTGCAGTTTCGCTATTACTTTTCACTGTTTTTCAGCTGTACTGGTCAGATCACACTGTCCTTCAGTGGCATTTTGTTAAAAAAAAAAATTCCATGTAACTGATACTTTGTTCTTACATTTCTAATGCAAAAGTAGTTGTTATTCATACTGACTGAGTTTCGTGTATTCCAAACTGGTCATATTTTCTAGGATATAGATTTATTTTCAAAAATCTTGATTTATATCTCAATGTCCACCTCTTTTTCCTGATCACCCATGAGACTGGTTGTTGTTTGCTCATGTGTCTTATCTCTGCATTGTTCTTGAATTCGTTCCACTTGATGCAGAGTATTTTCCTTGGCCATTTGTTTTCAAAAGTGTCTAATTTCTTGTTTATTTCTTTAGTTGTTTTCCAGCTTTCACATGCATAAATGAGGTTGGATATTACATTTGAATTGAATAATCTTAACTTAGTTTTGTGCTTAGAACTTTTGAATGCCATATGTTCTCAAGATTCTTCAAGATCGATGCTGCTTTTCCAATTCTAATTCTAACTTCCTTTCTGGTGTCACAGTCCTGGTCTATGTAGCTGCCACGGTATGCAAATTGGTTGACTTCTTCAACTGCTGTCCCTTCTACGTGTATTTTTCCAATTTGATTAATGAGAAGTTTCATTATTTTTGTTCTGTCTTTGTTAATTTCAAGTCCTATTTCGCTAGCCATTGAAGAGAGGGTATCTTTTTTTTCTTGCATTGCTTTCACATTGCTACTGATAGCAGATATGTCATCAGCAAAATCAAGATCTTCTAGCTGAGTCCCATGTACCCAATCAATACCTGTGTTACCTGTGCAGCAATTTTTCATTATGAAGTGTATTGTAATTCCAAAAAGCAATGGAGATAATATACATCCTTGTTTCGCGACTGTTTAAAATTAAAAGAATGGGGTTAAATTATTAGAAATCCGAACAGCTTACTTGAAATTACAGTTATTTCCCCTGAAACATAATTTTATTTTTAGACATTACTAATCAAAATTGGTTGCACAACTCCATTAGGCTCCGAACACATACTATAAGAGATCAAATATGTTTGCCGTAGACGGGCTGAGCCGTGGCGGTGTGGATTAAAAAAACCTTCTATCAACAGAGCCAAAAGCTGATGATCTGTACCTCAGTCTTCGGAATGGGGTACACCACATCGTTAACTCGATACTCAGTCTTTTTGTTGCTTTTTTTTTCTTATTTCTGTTTTTGTTTTGTTTTTTGTATTTTTTTTTCACTTTAATTCTGAAATAATTCACGCTTTCTCTGTGTACTGTTTTCTTTTCTTCCACGTGGTTTTGGTTTGTCGTTTAAAGAAATGTAATTTTCCGAGTACTTCAACACTAGTATTTTAATTTCTGTTGATTCTTTAAACAAATCTGATCAAGCAGACGTTGTAGTACATTCTTTTAAGTAAATGTATGTCTCACTTTGAGAACTGTTTCCTCGACAACACGAAAAACAACAACTTTTTGTCACCTTCCATTCATCAATTTACTCTCGTTTATTGAGAAGGAATTGCTTTAGTAATCGTACATAATTGTTTCCTCCATTATGACTCGGACCAAGCACATATTAATTCTGAGTTAGTTTGTAACGTCATTTCGAACGAACAAAAGAACTATAACTGAAGATCGTTGACGCCAGACTAAAGAAACTTGATCTTGTAATACAAATATTGTTTACTGTTACTGTTGTCAGTTATGCAGATTCAGGATTGGTAAAAATCAGTAATAAAAGAAAATATTCATAAAAATGTATAGTCACAATCTACTACAGCTAACGTTTGTTTCCTTAAAACCTGACTTTTATAACGAAAAGTGCAAATATTTTTTATTGCCCAATACTTCAGTGTTCCAAAGTCACCATCTTTCTCTCAATTCTGTATCATTTTGTTGCTTTCGTTTTCACAACTCACTGGTAATAGATCGGATCCACCACCTCATTCCGCCCATCTCTCCCCTCTCCTCCACCCCCCGCCTTCCCACGGTAATTCGAGGTTCATAAATCACTCCACAACTCACTGCAGGTAGATCAACCCCCCACGACTTCAAGTTAATAAACTGGAGTAAACAATTACGTGTTCATAGATCACTACCCACACTTAAATGTTGGAAGATCTTGTTCCACAACACAACGATAATAGATCTTACCCCTACAATTATAAAAAGTATGTTAGCGACTGATCGCTAACTTGCTAGCGTCAACACGCTGCCCGTGTTTCGTAATTAACGACTCACAGCTGACATAGTTGGAGAACCATAGATGACTAAGACGCTGTCCCATCTCACCTTTGGTACCCTCAGTAAAAGGCCTAGCCTGCCTAACGGTCAGGGATTGCCATAGTCCCCGTGGCGATTGAGTCTGCTAATGAAGTATTGCGTACTCTCTGATTTTTAGCTGCACTCAGACACACAAAAATATAGCTGACATAACCATCTTCCAAGTCAACACGATGCTGTACCTCAACAGCTTCACCATATCGGCTGCAAAGAAAAATATCTTGCAGTTCCAGAGAAACACTTAAACGGATTTGAATGTAAATGCTACAGAAGAGTTCTTCAAATATCATGGACACAAAAAATAACAAATATATTACTCCCTCTTCTCTTTCTCTCTCTGTCTCTGTCTGTCTCTGTCTGTCTGTCTGTTTGTCTGTCTGTCTGTCTCTGTCTCTGAACCTTAAGTGCCCGTGCCTGATGGTGCTTCCGCAAGGGTTTTCCACGGACGCTTGTTCCTTGCCTTTTTTCCGGTCTTGCCCAGGTGAGCCCTCTATTGCTCAACATCCTCTCTCCATGTCTCCTTTGGTCTACCCTCCTTATTTCTGTTCATCTATGGTGTCCATCTTAGTGCTGTTTTTTTTCTTTTTTTGTGGTAGTTAGTTGTCCATACTACATAGAGTAGTATATCCATACTACAAGAACTTAATATTGAAGAAGGTTGCCTAGTAAGGGAGATTAAATATGGAAAACTTAAATATTTTGGACGTATTAAACGTCATGATACAAGTAATTTAAAGACGACCGTGTTGGAAGAGTACATAATGGGAAAAAGAAAGAGAGGAAAACCAAGGCTAAGATGGGTGCAAGACATCGTTGATAATCTACGAATGGGCGCATCAAAAGCAGGGCAGCTTTCTTACAACCGAAAGGTCTACCAGGAGAGCTGTTATGGAGGCAAAGTTCTCCAAGGTATATGCAAATGACCGACTCACCGACTGACTGACACATTTATTGTTATCATTGGTTCTTCTGATATGAACAGAACAAGTATATTTCTTCCTGCTTTTACATACAGAATTAATCTCCATCGGTCATTTCTGTTTTTGTAGTGATTGGTTTATCAAAGTAAGAACAGTAACACTCGTACTACAAACATTTTTCAATGACTATTTTCCTCTGCGTAATGTGGAAGATTTTCTCATTTGTTATAATGCTACTAAGATAGTTCTCTTTCTCAAAATGTTTTATTTACAATGAAAACCTTCATATATTTGATACACGTCAATAGTTCACAGATTCATACTTTAACTTTCGTATAGAATATCATTAGTGATATGTCCATCATGTCTTCTAAGTACATAGCCAAACTTGAGATTAAAGGTTCCTCGAGAGTAAAGAGTTTAAACATTGATTTCACATCATCATGTTTGCATCCAACTTTGCTTATATGTCTAGCGCTATATCTTTATCTAAGTTCTTTTTTCCACTAGTTATCGTTTACTGTACTGTACTTATCTTATGCACTGCAATATCCAGCAGTTAATGGAGGGTTATAATTGAGGGGAATAACTGGAGGAATGATTATCTTTGGAAAAGTAATTATTATTTCCCCTGAACGTAATTTTAGATACTACTAAGCACGTGTATTGCACAAGCCAAACAGATAGTATAAGAGACAAACTGTCTTTACCGTACACGGGCTGAGCCGTGGCGGTG
The DNA here is from genome assembly GCA_009760885.1 of Achatina immaculata. Taxonomy (NCBI): domain Eukaryota; kingdom Metazoa; phylum Mollusca; class Gastropoda; order Stylommatophora; family Achatinidae; genus Lissachatina; species Lissachatina immaculata. Next base: position 1,081,676 of record CM019693.1, on the reverse strand, counting down.
TGGTAAGACGCATAGTCCATCAACAGAGCCTAAAGCTGATGATCTGTACCTCAGTCTTCGGAATGGGGTGCACCACATCGCTAATTCGACACTCAGTCTTTTTTGTTACAATTTCTTTTTCTTGTATAATGTGTAACATACAACTGCATCACATTATTTTTGTTAACATATTTCTTATCTGTGCTTTCCTGAGACAAATGCATTTAGTTTTACTAATTTGTACATTTTAAAACATTACATTTTGAAAAATTTGTTTCAGATAAAAGCATCACAGCTTTCAGTTATATTAAATCTTTCCTTTCATTTTCATGAATTTTTTCATCTTTCAGGAATCAGAAGCTAAACAGCTAATGTAATCTCTCTCATTCATAACTGAATACAGTCACAACTGACAGCACTGTGAATTTTAAGAACAGAATTGATTTCCACGAAATAAACACGGTAATGACAAATACTGACCCTTCGAATTTTGACATTTGGAGAGAGGAAACTGACTTTTATATTTTTACGTCATTCATCTACTTCATTTTCACCGTTTCTTTTAGTTTGTCATGAAGTACTTCTACGATTACTCTGAAGACACACCTTCCAAAGGAAGATAATAAGAAAGTTACTGGTGTGAAGTCGTTTATCACACATTAAGTTGTAGTGTAAAGTTTCACAATGTTACCTGTTTTGTCAAGGTGGAATTAACAATGTGTGGAACACGAATCAAAAACATTGTTTGTAAAATAGATATTTGCACTCATGCCTGCAGTTTCGCTATTACTTTTCACTGTTTTTCAGCTGTACTGGTCAGATCACACTGTCCTTCAGTGGCATTTTGTTAAAAAAAAAAAATTCCATGTAACTGATACTTTGTTCTTACATTTCTAATGCAAAAGTAGTTGTTATTCATACTGACTGAGTTTCGTGTATTCCAAACTGGTCATATTTTCTAGGATATAGATTTATTTTCAAAAATCTTGATTTATATCTCAATGTCCACCTCTTTTTCCTGATCACCCATGAGACTGGTTGTTGTTTGCTCATGTGTCTTATCTCTGCATTGTTCTTGAATTCGTTCCACTTGATGCAGAGTATTTTCCTTGGCCATTTGTTTTCAAAAGTGTCTAATTTCTTGTTTATTTCTTTAGTTGTTTTCCAGCTTTCACATGCATAAATGAGGTTGGATATTACATTTGAATTGAATAATCTTAACTTAGTTTTGTGCTTAGAACTTTTGAATGCCATATGTTCTCAAGATTCTTCAAGATCGATGCTGCTTTTCCAATTCTAATTCTAACTTCCTTTCTGGTGTCACAGTCCTGGTCTATGTAGCTGCCACGGTATGCAAATTGGTTGACTTCTTCAACTGCTGTCCCTTCTACGTGTATTTTTCCAATTTGATTAATGAGAAGTTTCATTATTTTTGTTCTGTCTTTGTTAATTTCAAGTCCTATTTCGCTAGCCATTGAAGAGAGGGTATCTTTTTTTTCTTGCATTGCTTTCACATTGTACTGATAGCAGATATGTCATCAGCAAAATCAAGATCTTCTAGCTGAGTCCCATGTACCCAATCAATACCTGTGTTACCTGTGCAGCAATTTTTCATTATGAAGTGTATTGTAATTCCAAAAAGCAATGGAGATAATATACATCCTTGTTTCGCGACTGTTTAAAATTAAAAGAATGGGGTTAAATTATTAGAAATCCGAACAGCTTACTTGAAATTACAGTTATTTCCCCTGAAACATAATTTTATTTTTAGACATTACTAATCAAAATTGGTTGCACAACTCCATTAGGCTCCGAACACATACTATAAGAGATCAAATATGTTTGCCGTAGACGGGCTGAGCCGTGGCGGTGTGGATTAAAAAAACCTTCTATCAACAGAGCCAAAAGCTGATGATCTGTACCTCAGTCTTCGGAATGGGGTACACCACATCGTTAACTCGATACTCAGTCTTTTTGTTGCTTTTTTTTTCTTATTTCTGTTTTTGTTTTGTTTTGTTTTGTTTTGTTTTTTGTATTTTTTTTTCAATTTAATTCTGAAATAATTCACGCTTTCTCTGTGTACTGTTTTCTTTTCTTCCACGTGGTTTTGGTTTATCGTTTAAAGAAATGTAATTTTCCGAGTACTTCAACACTAGTATTTTAATTTCTGTTGATTCTTTAAACAAATCTGATCAAGCAGACGTTGTAGTACATTCTTTTAAGTAAATGTATGTCTCACTTTGAGAACTGTTTCCTCGACAACACGAAAAACAACAACTTTTTGTCACCTTCCATTCATCAATTTACTCTCGTTTATTGAGAAGGAATTGCTTTAGTAATCGTACATAATTGTTTCCTCCATTATGACTCGGACCAAGCACATATTAATTCTGAGTTAGTTTGTAACGTCATTTCGAACGAACAAAAGTTCTCTTAAGACTTCTTCGTTGCTTTTCTTAGCTGTCCGTGGTACCTTCAACATCCTTCTTATGAACCACATTTCCATGGCCTCCATTTCTCGCTGTACTCTCTTATTCATGGACCATGCTTCACATTCATAAAACAAAACTGGCTCGATGTAACATTTAAAAGTACTCGGAATCTTGTTTCCATTGATATGGATCTGTTGCACAAGATGTTTCTCATTTTCTGGAATGCTGACTTGGCCTGAGCACGTCTGCTTTTTATTTCGTTGTGACATTTACCATCAGTTGTTACAATTGTTCCTAAGTATTTGATTGTATCAACTTGTTTCAGTTCTGTGCCATCGATGGTAATGATACATTTGGATGGCGTTCTTTTCTTTGAGGTGACCATCACTTCAATCTTCTTTTTACTCAGGCTGAGACCTTTACTTTTACTTTCACGAACCATGATGTTCAGAACAGAATGTAGCTCCCCTTCTCTTTTACCAATCAGAACTGTGTCGTCTGCATATCTTAAGTCGTTAAGGTTGCACCCGCCAATTGATATTCCTGGCAAGCTCTCTATATTTCTCATTATGTTTTCGCTGTACAGGTAGAAAAGGTCTGAAGATAGAACACATCCTTGTCTCACTCCCAATTTTATGTCTTGGAATGCTCCTATTTGCTTTTCAATATTCATTGCTGCTGATTGCTGCCAGTATATGTTTTTGATGAGTTTCAGATCTTTCTCACCTATGTTAATGTCTTTCAGCTTTCTTATAATTTCTGTTTGTCTCACTTTATCGAATGCTTTACAGTAGACTATGAAGCATAAGTATAGGTCCGTCTTTACTTCTGTTGATCTTTCCATCAGTGTTATCAATATATAAAGGTTATTACTTGTGCCTTTTCCTTCGACGAAGCCACTCTGTTCTTCAGTGATTTCTGGTTTTATTTTGCCCCTGACTCTTCTCATGACAATGCAAAGTAGGATTTTATTAACATGACTCATAAGATTAATGGTTCGATGGTATTCACATTCAACTGCACCTTGTTTCTTTGGTAGGGCAATGAAAACTGATTGCAAAAGGTATGATGGGACATAGTTACTGTTATAGATGTCATGCAGCACTCTGGTAATTATTTCTATGCCAAGCTCTCCTAATGCATCCAATTCTTCCTTGGTGATTTTATCTGGTCCTGGTGCTTTGTTGTTCTTCGTGTGTTTGATGGCTTCTTCCACTTCTGCTTTTAATATGGGAGGTCCTTCATTATTATTTCGTTTATCTATTTCGCCTCTATTGTCCTCATAGAGTTCTCTAATGTATTCGCACCATCGTGCCATTATTTCATTTCTGTCCATTACTGTATGCACCGCCTTTGACTTCAGGCAACCAATCTTGTGGTATGCCCTTTTGTTTGTTATCTCCTTTATTTGTTTGTACATATCTCTTGCGTCTCCGTGATGGAGTGCCTCTGTTTCATTACATTTATTATTTAGACACTCCTTTTTAGCTTTATTGCATTTGTGTTTTATTTCTTTATTTATTTTGTCATATTCACCTGCATCTTCCTTAAGACTTCTTATCCGATCCATTAGCTGCAAAATTTCTTCTGTCATCTACCCCTGTTTAGCGTGTCGTTTATTTAGAGGTAGGATTTCGATAGATGTTTGCTGAATAGAGTCTTTAAGCATATTCCATTGTTCATCAATCGTTTCAATCTTCTCTGTAGCAATATACCTATTATGTACTATGGTCCTATATTGTTCTTGTATTGCCTTATCTTTCCGTAACAGCTCTCTATCTAGTTCTTTGTTTTTAGCTGCTACTTTTAACCTCTTTAACCTGATTCTCACGTTTCCTACAACTGGGATGTGGTCACTATTGCAATCTGCGCTTGGTCTTGTTTTCATGGATATTAGTGAGTTCCTAAATCTTCTGTTGATCATAATGCAATCTATCTGGTTACGTATGTTATTATTTGGTCTTTTCCATGTCCATAGTTGCCTTGGGTGTTGTTGAAACCAAGTATTTCCTGTTATCATTTTAATCTTTTCTGCCCACTCAATCCACATCTCTCCTCTTGAATTTCTGATACCTAGTCCATACTTGCCAGTAGCTTCGTTGTCTTGTTCAGTCCCTACTTTCGCTTTTAAATCACCCCTGGTTTGCACTGCTTCATTGCCATGTCCAGGTTGTTGTCAAATTATTTTATCTCATCATCAGAGCTCCATTTCTACGCTGGTTTCCCCCGAGGAGGTGGGATGGAGGATAAGCTTTCCACTCCAATTAAATGTCTCAATGCGGGCATCTCAAATAGCCACTGGGAGTCCAAGTCCAGCTCCTGGCCTTCTCGTGGCGGAACTGTTTAAACTGACAGGAGAAGGGGCAAAAGGCGAGTACCTGGCGCCTGAAAACCAGACGCTTCGGGTAGATGAGACTCGTTAGTCTTGGTAGGTATTTCATCTAGGCACAGGAAAGCTCTGATATCAAATCCCCTGCTGCCTTGTAGAGTAGGTCAGAGTCAAAGGCTAGTAGAGTAAACCATAAACAAATCGGTGGAAGGCAAAGGGAAACCAACACTGTATATTTCCAAGAACAATCATGACAATCTGTCGGGTCATGAAATACTTCTTCGATTACTCTGAAGAAACAACTTCCAAAGGAAGATAGTAAAGAAATTACTGGTGTGCTGTCATTTATCAAACATTAAGTTCCAATGCAAAGTTCACAATGTTACCTGTTTTGTCAAGGCGTAATTCACAATATATGGTAGAGGAATAAAAAAAAACCTTGTTGTAAAACAGCTTTGTTGCATTTATGCCAGCAGTGAATGCACTTTTATCTATTACTTTTCACTGTTTCTGGCTGTACTGATCACATAACATTGGGTTTTCTAAAATAATTGTTTAGTAGTGTTGTAGCTTTCTTTTCTTCGATGCAATTTTGTTAAAACCAGTAGATGCACCTAGCTGATATTTTTTTCTTAAAAATAAACCTACAGTTTGCTGGTATGACGGCTTATAAAAGGAATGGGACTCAATTTTTAAAAATCCGAACAGCTTACTTGAAATTACAGTTATTTTCCCTAAAATGTATGCTTATTTTTAGACATTATTAATCAAAATTCATTGCACAACTCCATTAGGCTCCGAACACATACTACAAGAGATCAAATATGTTTGCCGTAGACGGGCTGAGCCGTGGCAGTGTGGATTAAAAAAAACCTTCTATCAACAGAGCCAAAAGCTGACGATCTGTACCTCAGTCTTCGGAATGGGGTACACCACATCGTTAACTCGATACTCAGTCTTTTTGTTTGTTTCTTTGTTTTTTCGCTTTTGAATTTTTTAATTTAATTTTGAAATAATTCACATTTTCTACCGTTTTCACTGTTCACTGTTTTTTCTCGGACATTTCTTAGGCATATCGTTTAAAAAAAAAAACAGCAATTTTCCGAATTCTTCAACACTAGTATTTTACCGTGTGGTACCCGGGATCTGCAAAGAATAGGACCACTGTACCCTATCACGCATGATCGTACAAGGCGACTAAGAAGGGTTCGGCATAGGGCCAGCAACCCTATCTGGTAAAGAAAACCCATCAGACTGCTACAGAAACAGAAGCAAGGGATTATTCAGGAAAGTCGCTGGCGATGGCTGGGACATGTGCTCCGAATGACTGACAACTCACTATAAAAAATACCACTAAGATGGACACCACAGGGGAACAGAAGTAAGGGTAGACCGAAAGAGACATGGAGAAGAACAACAGAAAGGATGTTGAGCAATAAAGGGCTCACCTGGACAAGAGCAGAAAAAAGACAAAGGACAGGCATTTGTGGAAAACCCTTGCGGAAGCCCCATGTGCCCTGGGCACTTAAGTAGATTCTTTTACGAAAATTTGTGTCTCAATTTGAGAACTGTTTCTTTGACAACAAGAAAAACAACAACGACTCGTTCCTACTTTTTTCATATTACATTGATCAATTTACTCAGGAGAATTTATTCACAAGAAACTATTTTAGTAACCGTACATAATTGTTTCCTCCATTATGACTCGGACCAAGCACATAATGCTTCTGAGTAAGAGTGTAACGTCATTTCGAGCGAAAACAAGAGTTATAACTGAAGATCGCTGACGCCAGACTAAAGAAACTTGATCTTGTAACACAAATATTGTTTACTGTTACTGTGGTCAGTTATGCAGATTCAGGATTGGTAAAATCAGTCATAAGAGAAAACATTCATAAAAATGTTTCATCACAATCTTCTACAGCTAACGTTTGTTTACTTAATAAAACCCGTCTTTTACAACGAAAAGTGCCAGTATTGTGTATTGCTCAATACCTCAGGGTTATAATGCCACCGTCTGTGGTTCTATGTTGCATTCTGCATTATTTTGTTACTTTCGTTTTCACATCTCACTGATGTGATATCGGCTACACCACCACCCCCCCCCACCTCTCACCAATAATTCAAAGTTCATAAATCAACCTACATCTCACTGCTGATAGAACAACACCCTCGACTCTTAGTTGACAGACTGGAGTAAACAATTCCATGTTCATAGACCAATCCCCACATTTAAATGTTGACAGATCTTGTTCCACAACTCAATGATAATAAATCTTGCCTCAACATTTATATACATTATATTAGCGACTGATCGCTAGCGTCAAGCAATTAACGAGTCATAGCTGACATGCCGGCGTTGGGGTTAGAGAAAAATGGCTGATCAAGACCCTATTCCACCTCTACTTTGGTACACCCAGTAACAGCCCTAGGCTACGTAACGGGGCAGGGATTGTCATAGTCCTCACGGCGAGTGAGTCTGCTAATGAAGTATTGCATACTCCCTGATTTTTAGCTGCACTCGCAGACTGAAAAAAAATAGCTGTTAAAACCATCTTCCTAGTCGACACGATGCTGTTCCTCAACAGCTTCACAGCATCGGCTGCAAAAATCACCATCTCCCAGTTCCAGAAATATAGAAGACAAGACAAGCTTACATAATTATCCGTCATACAAGTTTATTGCTATCATTGTTACTTATGATTTGGACGGGACAATTACATTTCTTTCTGTCTTTACATATAGCAGCAACATCGATCAGTTATTTCTGCATTTGTAGTGATTCGTGTATCGAAGTAAGAGCAGTAATACTCGTACCATAATCGTTTTTCAATGACTATATTTCTCACTTCTCATAATGTTTCTAAGGGTGTAAAGCTTTCTCAAAATGTTTTATTTACAATGAAAACCTTCATATATTTGATACACCCCATTAGTTCACAGATTCATACTTTTGCTTCCGTACAGAATATCACTAGTGATATGTCCATCACGTCTTCTAAGTACATAGCCAAACTTGAGATTAAAGGTTCCTCGAGAGTAAAGAGTTTAAACATTGATTTCATATCATCATGTTTGCATTCAACTCTGCTTACATTTCTAGCGCTATAAAAATTTGTGTCATTTCTAGCGCTATAAAAATTTATGTCTTCTTTTCTGTAGCTATCTTTTGTTGAACTGTACTTATCTTATGTAACCGCAATATCAAACAGTTAATTGAGGTTTATAATTAAGAGGAAATCACTAGAGGTAAGATTCTCTTTGAAAAATAATTATTATTTCCCCTGAAGGAAATTCTAATTTTAGATATTACTAAGCGCATGTATTGCACAAGCCAAACAGATAGTATAAGAGACAAACTGTGTGCCCCGTAAACGGGCTGAGCCGTGGCGGTGTGGTAAGACGCATAGTCCATCAACAGAGCCTAAAGCTGATGATCCGTACCTCAGACTTCGGAATGGGGTGCACCACATCGCTAATTCGACACTCAGTCTTTTTTCTTTTTTTTTCCTTCTTATGCTCTTTTTTTCTCATCTTGTTTTCTTATGTATATATTCTTTCTTTTCTTTATATATTATTTTCAGGAGGAGATGACACCAGATGAATTGGCTACGCAGGCCAGAGATTATTTTTATTTAACTTGTATACTGAAAATATAATGAGGAATGTTAGAGAAGATGTAGACAAAGAATATTATGATGCCATAACAATTGGAGGTTATGAAATACCAGAGATTAGATATGCTGATGACACAGTATTACTGTCCACAACACAAAAAGGAATGGAAAAACTAATTATGTCAGTCCGTAAGAACAGCGAAGAACAAAACCTCTATCTTAATGCAAAGAAAACTAAATTGATGACAACTGACAAAACAAACAAGGCAGCTGAAATATGTATCAATGAGGAAAAACTGGAAGAAGTGGAGAGTTTTGAATATCTTGGATCACTACTAACTAGTAGTGGAGATACAATGAGGGAAATTAAAAGGAGAATATCTATCGCTCTTCAGAAAGTAAAACAACTAAAGAATCTGTGGAGAGGAGCGAACAGAACCACAAAAATAAGATTTTTAAGCGCATGCATCTTTTCCATCGCAACATATGCCTGTGTGACCTGGACACTTAACAAAACAGCTGAGAAACGCATTAATGCCTTTGAATGTAAATGCTACAGAAACGTTCTTCAAATATCATGTTCACAAAGAAGAACAAATATATCTATACTACAAGAATTTAATACTGAAGAAGGCTGGGTAGTAAAGAGGATTAAAGAGAGAAAACTTAAATATTTTGGACACATTAAACGTCATGAAAATCTAGAGAAGACCGTTTTGGAAGGGTACATAATAGGAAAAAGAAAGAGAGGAAGACCAAGGCGAAGATGGCTGCAAGACATCGTTGATGATCTGCAGATGGATACATCAGCAGCAGGCCATCTTGCTCACAACCGAGAGGCCTACAGGAGTGCTGTTTGGGAGGCAAAGTTCCGCAAGGGACATGCAAAAAATGAATGAATGATATATTATTTTCTCTTTGTTTAAGATTTAAAAAAGATAAAGATAGTCCCACAGCAAAGGCCGTAGGGGATGAAGCGTTAGAGACCTCATTATGCTGGGTCATCAGCGTATGAGATAGTGTGGCCAGTTCCTTTCCTCGCTGCCTTTCCTTCCCAGATTTTAAATTGAAATAATCTACTGCTAAGGACGAAGTGTGGACAACTTACATAACTAATAAAGACAACGTGCGGACAAATGACATAACTGATAAGAGTGAAATGTAGATAAATTACATCAATGGCGAAGATGAAATACAAATTATATAACTGATGAAGACAAAACATGGACAGTTTACGTAACTGACGAAGGCGAAATGTGGGGAAGTTAGCATTACACGTTGTGACGTAGCGAAATACCCCGACATTGAGCAGCAAAACAGAAGGAAACAAACAAATAAAAGCTCATGAACCAAGACACAGTTTCTGAATTTTTCAAAATAAAACCACTGAACTAGTATATATATCGTATATCTTATATCCTTCCCGTGCCGTTAAACGTCACATAGGGCTCGCAAAGTAGTTCAACAGTTTTTCCTGTCATCGGCGAGCCTTTCAACCTCATCAAGGGATTTTATGCTTATTTATTTGGCCTTTCTTAACAATGTCCTCCTTAGAGTTTCACGCGGTCTGCCTCTTTTTCTTTGGCCTATTGTGTTCCACTTTATAGCTTGTTTTGGGATTCTCTGACTGTTTATTCTCATCACGTGACCAACATATGTCCATGTTCTTTTCCTGATCACCCATGAGATTGGTTGTTGTTCAGTCATCTGTCTTATCTCTGCATTGTTCTTGAATTCGTTCCACTTGATGCCAGTATTTTCCTTAGGCATTTGTTTTCAAAAGAGTCTAATTTCTTGTCTGTTTCTTTAATTGTTTTCCAGTTTTCGCATGCAGAAATGAGGTTGGTTATTACATTTGAACAGAACAGTCTTAACTTGGTTTTTGTGCTAGTATATATGGGACATAAAATAAAATAGAATTCGGTATCTGAAAAAGGCGCAATTTTTTTCTGCGTGCGTGTGTGGTTTTTTGTTTTTGTTTTTTTTTTTTTTTTTGTAACTCTTACAGTAAAATTGTGAAAATATCCGTATATTTTTATGACACCTGTTTCTATATCAAAAGGTGGTCATCAGTAGCACCCAGTACATAACTGAACTCGAGAGAATAGCATTCAATGCCTAAACGTTTTCTATCCATGTCTTTTTGTAATTTTGTATGAACTTTGGTGCTGCACTGCCTTCTCACTCCCCCAAAGTTTGTGTTAGTGTTACCTGCAGAGTATAATATTACATTATTTTCTTTTCTAAACCAAACATGTTTAACCATTTTAGTCATATGTTGGGTTAAAATTTCTGCTGTGTCTCTTGATAAATAATTAAACTCTATCAATCGCACAGCAAATTGTGGGAACGAATACTCTAACTAATATAGGTACAGGCTTCAAAACTAATCCGTTGGAGGCATCTGCAGAAATAGTTACAAATTTGGCACTGTTTAATTCATTTTGTACTTATAATAGCAAACATGTCAATGACATTGTTATCAATGATCTGTTTTTGTTCTGGGACTGAAATGTTTTGAATCATGAAGTTATAAAATAAGTTTTGAATGATAGTAGCATGGTCTAAAGCTTTCGTCGTGCACATCTTGTGTGAAAAAAGGTAGCTTTCTTAGCTGAGAGAGAGAGAGAGAGAGAGAGAGAGAGAGAGAGAGAGAGGGAGAGAGAGAGAGAGAGAAGTCATCAGATTTTGGCGGGTAGTTTTTTTTTTTTAATACAGCGGGAACTCTACTGAAATTATCTACTTTCTCTCATGTGGAACTCAAACTCCCGCAAACATCGTCATTCTTCTGTATGTAATTTCTGCTACATTTTATTTAAAAGTGCAGCCAATTAATTTTTTTTAATACGGACATTTAGTTCATTTTTCCAAGATCAAACAAATCATCCAGTAAACTACCAAGAGGCAAAAACTATCATCCATAATCAATGCAGATCTGAATGGAAGAAACAAATGAACAGCGAACGAACCAGATCCAATACACCAACTACAAAGACATAGCAAACCATCCTCTTTCGCCTAAGGACAGGCCATTGCAGACTACTGAGCCACCTGCATTGACTTAAAATGTCTCGCACAGACGAGTGCCCATGTGGCACTGGACGCCAGACTCCATAACATAATCTTCAGGATTGCCCAAATCATGCAGACCTGAGGCGTGAGACATGGCCAGAGAACACAAACTTGGGGCAAAAGCTTTGGGGCTTCTATCAGGATCTGGAGAGGACTGCAAGCTTTGCCACGTCGACAGGGACTAGGATCTGATGTGGCCAACAACCTCGAACGCAGTAGTTCATTTTTTCCAAAAGTGCTGTATAGAGTCTTTAAAATACAGACTGTCCATGCCAAATAGAGACGTATGATAACCTTATGTTAACCACTTAATAACCAGTTATAATACATTATAAAGTTTTAAACACTTTTGGGAGAAAAGCATGGCTCTCTAAGACATCTATTGAGAAGTTCTGGAAAGTTACCGGATATCTGCTCTCTTTTCTTTTTCTATTATTTTTTCCGTTCTTATTTGTTACATATCATTCATGTGAAATTATATTTGCTTTTCTTTCTGTACCTTTATGCCCTGTGTGTTTTTTGTATGATTAAAGTGTAAACCGAAAGGTCACCACTGTGTGCTCGTAATAAAGATGCTAATATTTTTGTTCCAAATAATCATACAATCTTGACAAGGTTTGGGACTTTGGGTCCGAGTGTCACGCCCCTAAAACATATCCTGATGTCCAGTTTTAATTAGATAGATAGATAGATAGATAGATAGATAGATGGATGGATGGATGGATGGATGGATGGATGGATGGATAGATAGATAGATAGATGGATGGATAGATAAATGGATGGATAGATAGATAGATAGAGATAGATAGATAGATAGATATAGATAGATAGATATATAGATAGATAGATAGATAGATGGATGGATGGATGATAGATAGATAGATGGATGGATGGATGGATAGATAGATAGATAGATGGATGGATAGATAAATGGATGGATAGATAGATAGATAGATAGATAGATAGATAGATAGATAGATAGATAGATAGATAGATAGATAGATAGATGGATGGATGGATGGATAGATAGATAGATAGATACCTGAATTTTGTTTTCACCTATACCTGATTGAGCAAAATTATATATTGTATTTTGTTTTGAATAATACATTATGATATGTTTGAAAAAATCTTCCTATACTGATTTATTGCTTTATTTATTCATTTGGAAATTGGGGGTGGGGGGAGATAGATTGGGGATGAGGAGTCATACAAATTTATGGGTTGATCTCAAAGCTGCCATGGGGAGACCACTACAATTTAAATCATGACGAAAATTATGAGTGACCTCCCTTGTGTTGCTTGTTTTGGGGTACCCAAACCTGTCGGACTGGTTTTTCAAGCATTTTCCTTTATCAATAGAACAGTATGGGAGACTATTTTTGGACGAATTCTAACAATCTTCAACACCCAGTCGGGCTCGACTACACCGGGGCTGGGCCTGCATGCAAGTCAGGAAGAACATTTAGAGAGATTCTGGTGGATGAAAATATAAGAGACAGATCATCGAAGTGGTATTATCAGTATATTTCCGAGCCCAGAGGCGAGGGCTAATTGTTTTCTTTCAGGTAAGATCGTGTAAGAGATGATGATATACCAAATACCACAGGTCCTTTTACAAAATGTCCCTAGAAAGTGTTAGAAGTAATCGGCGCTATGCACATATATAATGTGTATGAAATACCAGGATAATTTTATTTATGTGCCTTTTTTTTTGTCTGATGATAATAACTAATAAATGTGTAAAATTAACTATTTTAAATGTATACAAGGACGATTTTTCCCCTTATGGGTCCTACAGAATGCAACATTGAACCACCCTTCATTAGTCATCATCCATTAGCAACTTAGAAACTGTGGTAAACTTCAGCAAGAAGTTTAGTGGTAGCTCAGTAGTTTTGTAATACAAATTATTCTTAATCCAGCCTGTTTCTTATTGTTTTCACGAGACTCTGAGGATAGCCACTTGTGAAGATCATTGTGAAGATCTAAGCTTGGTTCAAAGTGACTAGTTGGTGCACAGTCTCTCACCATTAGAAACGAAGGAACAGAAGTTTAAGAATCTTTGAATCCAGTTAAATTTTTTCTAAGTATCAACAGAGTCCCTGCACAGACCTAACTGCTGATATAACTGTGAACATACCAGTGTTTGATCAATAGCAGCACAGATACAATAATAATATTAATAATAATACAGTCATAAAAATACAGAGTCATTGTACTTCTGACTACCTCTCATACATTTGTATGTTTCGCTTCCCTCACAGTTTTGTGGATGCCTTAGAACTGATATTAGATTATGAGAGTTTCTATGATGAGTGTGTATGGACATTGTCCTCTCATTTCTGAACAGTTGCTCATCCATGATTTTTGTCACAATTATTCTCTTACTATTTTATATCTTTCATGTCTAAAGTACTTTGTATTTTTGACACAACCATACAGCACTGTGCTCCATCACTTTTCTGTGCGCAGGCCTCATTGTAGCATATTTGCTAAATTCTTTACTATGTTTGATTCATTAAAATATGGTAAAAATTTTAACATGATATGCTTGTTTTATATATCAGTGAAGAAAAACTGGAAGAGTCGGAGAGTTTTGAATATCTTGGATCATTACTAACTAATAATGGAGATACAGTGAAGGATATTAAAAGGAGGACATATATCGCTCTTCAGAAAATAAAACAACTAAAAAAGCTGTGGAGAGGAACAGACAGAATTACAAAAAATAAGATTTTTAAGGGCATGTGTCTTTACCATGGCAACATACCTGAGACCAGGACACTTAACAAAACAGCTGAGAAACACATAATGCCTTTGAATGTAAATGCCACAGAAGAGCTCTTCATATATCATGGACATAAAAAAGAGCAAATATATCCATACTACAAGAACTTAATATTGAAGAAGGTTAGCTAGTAAGGAAGATTAATCAGAGAGAACTTAAATATTTTGGACATATTAAACGTCATGATAAATTAGAGAAGACAGTCTTGGAAGGGTACATAATGCGGAAAAAGAAAGAGAGAAAGACCAAAGCGAAGATAGCTGCAAGACATTGTTGATGATCTGTGAATGGTTACATCAGCAGCAGGGGATCTTGCTTACAACCGAAAGGCCTACAGAAGATCTGTTAGGGAGGCAAAGTTTTCCAAGGGACATTAGATGACTGACTGACTGATGCATGTTTTCTCTCTTCTTCAGAAACTACCATGAAGACATTTCATGTACTTGTTGTTGTGGTGTTAATATTCCTGTTCCTGCCTGTGCTGGCCTTTGGGCAGAATCTGAGGATACAGACTTGCTCTAGAGGGAATGTGGCCACCATTCAGCCTAATGCTAATGCCTTCATAGGTGGAATTATATCTTTGAACAAGCCAGGGACAGGAACATATGGATGTGGTGAACCTTATGGAGGTAGGATGTACTTCCTTTGTATCATCATATTTTTGCCTGGAGCTGTGGAGCATTCTTATGATAAAAATGGATTTAATGTTTTATCTTATTCTTCAGATTTGTATGTTTTTATAACTAAAGCATGTTAAACTCTTTGTTGTATTTTTATTAAAAAAAAATTTTTTTTTCTATTGACGCTCTAAAATAAAGCAGCATAGATATATGCCTTTACATATCCTTCTTGTGTGTGTAACATGAAAAACATAGTACAAAGCTCTGCATGTGCCAAAGTGCTCATCAAACCTCAGGAAACATTCTAAACACTTGCAGTTTCTTTAAAGACTTAAGAGCAAAACTGTGGTCCTAGAGAAAAAAAAAAAAAGCTAAATTGGAAAACTGTGAGGATGTACTTTAGAACATGTGCCAAATTACTGTCTGTTTTATCTGGATGGTGAATATATGAAGTTGCAGCAGAAGATATTGAGTTGGATGACAAATAGATGCAGTGGTTTAATTAATGGCATGTACCTCAGAAACAAGATTCTCAGCAAGCCTAGGTTACCATGGGGATTGTGGCAACCCAGATTCCATTCATCCTTTGAGAGATCAATTACTGTAGAAAAACTCTCAGAATATATTAAAGGATAAGAAAAGCTTCTTAGAAAAACTGGATGTGGGTAAAAACTGGTTCCTCGAGAATAGTTATGCTTACTTAGTCATTTTAATGACATGAAGGCCTAGAAAGAGAAAATATGGAGAACAGTTCCTGTGAAATGAAAGAGGGCATCTGAGAAGATGATGTGCCCAGAGTATCAATGACATTCAAAACACCACACTCATTGAACTGATGTAAAAGCTAGGCAAAAAACATCTTTTGAGACTGACTATCAAGAGAGCAGTGTTCTGTGAATGAGAGGCCACATGAAGAAGACTCCATTGGCTAGTTATAATTCTAGGAGCACGATATAGAGATAAGTTAGTGTACTGAGCAAACGTGTTTTGATGGTCATAATGACCTTCTCATATCTCTTTGTTTTTTTTTTTCAAATGAAATTTGAGACATTTCAGAATTACAATTTTTAAGTATGTCAGTAAAAGAAAATACTTTTTAACAAGTGAACAGGAAAAGTTACGAAAATGTGTCATTGAAAGTGAATCATATCATTGTGTAAGAAAGTTGTAATGTTCTCATTAGTGTCTGTTTGTTTGATTTCTTAGACATGCAAGCATATGAAGCAATGAGATGGGTCCTGGAACTGCTGAACAAGAAGAATGAAACAATCCAGACACAGATGGTGTATGACTCTTATGTCCCTGGCATTCGGCTAGGTACACGTGGCTAATCTTTGTAGTGTAGTTTTTGTTGTGATTTTTAATGACTGTTCATTTTTTCATTATCACAAGCGATGATGTGTGCAGAGTGGTATATATGATACTGAAGGGTGTTTAAGGCAACGTTTCTTAACTTGCGATTTATAGACCCCATAAGTCCCTGGAAGAATTTATGGCCGTCCATGGACCGGCAAATGGATTGGCTTGATTAAAAAAAAACTCTTCAGATACTGAGTTTTATTTTATTTTATATGTCCCATATATATACATACTAGTTCAGTGGTTTTATTTTGAAAAATTCTGAAACTGTGTCCTGGTTCATGAGCTTTTATTTGTATGTGTCCTTCTGTTTTGCTACTCAAAGTCGGGGTGTTTTGCAACGTCACAACTTGTAATGGTAATTTCACCACAAGACTGCATGCAAATCTTGAGTGGCTTAATGAACATGTTAAAGAAAACTCAAACTGGCAGTCTAAGGCAACAGTAGCTCAGATCACTTCTTATCTCACAGATTAATCAGTAGACCAGCATTTTTGTACCAGACCATCCAAGTATCAAGGGAAATGGAAGAGAAGATCATTTGGCTGACTCATTTGTCATTAGAAAAAGGACAGGCAGTGAATCAGTACTATAAGAAAAGCTGGTTGAATTGAAAAAAAAAAAGGCTTCACTGACAACTGTGACTTGGTATTGTTGTCAAGAATGAATGAGCAGGGGATAAAACTTGGGGTGCCAAAAAATGAATGACTGATCAAGAACTTCTGATGGATGGTCAGCCAACACAGAACAGGTGTAATCAGTTACCATATGGTGAAGATGCTGAAGAGGAGATTAGAGCATCTATGGATGTGTCTGGAGAGCATAGATGATGGTCCTTCCTGACTAACTTAACTTTTTTTGTTTTTTAAACCTGTGAATATTTCCTATATTTGTTATTCTTTTTCCTTTTTTTTTTTGTCTTCCGTTTAATACAGGGATGAGTCAAAAAGTAATTAAAATCAAATGATATAACCATTGAGAAGTATATTAAAGACTCAAAATCAGGAGGTCTTTTCATATATTTTTCAATGTTACATCCCATAATTTGTATTTACTTTTTTACTTGGCTTCATACATTTTCTGTGCCTTTCTTCTTGGCTTTATTATTTTCTCAACTCTCTTTGTACCTGGCCAAATCTGCTTCTTTCTTATGTTCATTTTTCCTTTCATTTTTTTACATTATTTCAAGTTCTTATTCCATCATCTTTCAAGTTTGACACTTTGTAACAGTGTAAAATGTTTCCATTTTAATTATCATTTGTTGAACGTTGACAGCGTGACAATTTTACTTTCATCTAGGAATGATGGTAAGAAATTACTGTGGCCGAGAACTCAGCGCAATAGCCTCCGTGACGAGCATCTTCCCAGAGCTTAATAGTGATGATGCAGCGTGTACAGAGCAGCCAAACAATTTTACATTGGGTAAGTGTTTATATTAAAGAAATCCACATGCTTTTCCAGTCTCCGCTTATAATTACCATTATGAAAAACAATAGATTGAGATGGCTCGGACACTTGCAAAGGATAGACGAGAATAGACAAACAAAAAGGGCTTATACAGCAGAGCTTAACTGAAACAGACCAAGAGGCAGACCAAGACAGTGGGGTTGTGATAACCTGGAAGAAGACTACGAGCCCTTGGAGTGGACAATTTGCAGAAGAAGACTAAGAACAGAGAGGAAGGGAGACACCTGGCAGAAGAAGACTAAGAACAGAGAGGAAGGGAGACACCTGGCAGAAGAAGACTAAGAACAGAGAGGAAGGGAGACACCTGGCAGAAGAAGACTAAGAACAGAGAGGAATGGAGACACCTGGCAGAAGAAGACTAAGAACAGAGAGGAATGGAGACACCTGGCAGAAGAAGACTAAGAACAGAGAGGAAGGGAGACACCTGGCAGAAGAAGACTAAGAACAGAGAGGAATGGAGACACCTGGCAGAAGAAGACTAAGAACAGAGAGGAATGGAGACACCTGGCAGAAGAAGACTAAGAACAGAGAGGAATGGAGACACCTGGCAGAAGAAGACTAAGAACAGAGAGGAATGGAGACACCTGGCAGAAGAAGACTAAGAACAGAGAGGAATGGAGACACCTGGCAGAAGAAGACTAAGAACAGAGAGGAAGGGAGACACCTGGCAGAAGAAGACTAAGAACAGAGAGGAATGGAGACACCTGGCAGAAGAAGACTAAGAACAGAGAGGAAGGGAGACACCTGGCAGAAGAAGACTAAGAACAGAGAGAAATGGAGACACCTGGCAGAAGAAGACTAAGAACAGAGAGGAATGGAGACACCTGGCAGAAGAAGACTAAGACAGAGAGGAATGGAGACACCTGGCAGAAGAAGACTAAGAACAGAGAGAAATGGAGACACCTGGCAGAAGAAGACTAAGACAGAGAGGAATGGAGACACCTGGCAGAAGAAGACTAAGAACAGAGAGGAATGGAGACACCTGGCAGAAGAAGACTAAGAACAGAGAGGAATGGAGACAAGCCTTGTCTACAACAGTGAGCTGCAGCGGCTCGGAAACCTGAAGAGGAGATTAGAGCATCTATGGATGTGTCTGGAGAGCATAGATGATGGTCCTTCCTGACTAACTTAACTTTTTTTTTTTTTAAACCTGTGAATATTTCCTATATTTGTTATTCTTTTTCCTTTTTTTTTTTTGTCTTCCGTTTAATACAGGGATGAGTTACAAAAAGTAATTCAAATCAAATGATATAACCATTGAGAAGTATATTAAAGACTCAAAGACAAATCAGGAGGTCTTTTCATATATTTTTCAATGTTACATCCCATAATTTGTATTTACTTTTTTGACTTGCCTTCATACATTTTCTGTGCCTTTCTTCTTGGCTTTATTATTTTCTCAACTCTCTTTGTACCTGGCCATATCTGCTTCTTTCTTGTGTTCATTTTTCCTTTCATTTTTTTACATTATTTCAAGTTCTTATTCCATCATCTTTCAAGTTTGACACTTTGTAACAGTGTAAAATGTTTCCATTTTAATTATCATTTGTTGAACGTTGACAGCGTGACAATTTTACTTTCATCTAGGAATGATGGTAAGAAATTACTGTGGCCGAGAACTCAGCGCAATAGCCTCCGTGACGAGCATCTTCCCAGAGCTTAATAGTGATGATGCAGCGTGTACAGAGCAGCCAAACAATTTTACATTGGGTAAGTGTTTATATTAAAGAAATCCACATGCTTTTCCAGTCTCCGCTTACAATTACCATTATGAAAAACAATAGATTGAGATGGCTCGGACACTTGCAAAGGATAGACGAGAATAGACAAACAAAAAGGGCTTATACAGGAGAGATTAACTGAAACAGACCAAGAGGCAGACCAAGACAGTGGGGTTGTGATAACCTGGAAGAAGACTACGAGCCCTTGGAGTGGACAATTTGCAGAAGAAGACTAAGAACAGAGAGGAAGGGAGACACCTGACAGAAGAAGACTAAGAACAGAGAGGAAGGGAGACACCTGACAGAAGAAGACTAAGAACAGAGAGGAAGGGAGACACCTGGCAGAAGAAGACTAAGAACAGAGAGGAATGGAGACACCTGACAGAAGAAGACTAAGAACAGAGAGGAAGGGAGACACCTGACAGAAGAAGACTAAGAACAGAGAGGAATGGAGACAAGCCTTGTCTACAACAGTGAGCTGCAGCGGCTCGGAAACCTGAATGAACTGAAGTTTTGATATTAACTCTTTCCGTGCGTATGGTCGAATTTTCGACACTTCCGGTGGTCCCAAGCGTGCGTATGGTCGAAAATTTGACATTGTTTGTTCCATTAACTCTTTCCGAGCGGGGGGGAGGGGGGGGACACGGACGTACTGTAGGGTGAGGAGCAAAATGCACGGGTGTTTAGAAGATTGATGGGTAGAGTTGAAAAAGTGAATTTAAAATATTATTTCCATGTTTAAAAAATACTAAATATACATTTAAAAAAAAGGTCAATTAATAAATGTTCCAGAAATGTCTAGTTTTTGTAGGAAAAAATAACTGTTGAGAAAATAAGACAAAATATTTAGCCCTCCTCCCCCCAAAAAAAATCTCTAAAACACTAAACTAGTGGTTGTCTACTTACCAAGAGCTGTAAATATCCACTTGTTACACACAATTTGAAGATAAAATGAATTCCATCCAAGAAATATCACTTTTTGCACAAATTGAAAAACAAAAATCAGAAGCAGAACACTGAAACTAGCAAGAAAAGATAAAAGAAGAAGAACAATGGTTATATTCAGTTTGAGAAAAATCTTCTTGAAGATTGGGGTGGTCCTGAAAAGGACCTGGTTGTGGTGCAGAATAATCTCCATGCTAATCTCCATGCAGTACTGACACGTTTCCTACCAAATATTGTCGCAAACATTTCTCTACAAGTTATTGTACTTTGTCTAACAGGTCTAGAGCTACGGGAGGTACATTCAGTAAAATCGTCCATGTCGAAGGGCATGTCCAAAGTTCGATATACTTTGAAAATTTGCAAAAAATTGAACAGAAATGTTCACAAAATGTCCGCTTCGCGCCCAAAAGGAAGAAGCTTATTTCTGACATGCGCAGTTAACGTTCAAAGTAAAAGGTGGATTAAAAGGTGGATTAGAGTGATTTCGAGAATTAAAAATATCAGGATCCTGATAATACGCTCGCAACGTTAAAACCGGAAATGTCAGTATCCTGACAATACGCTTGGGAAGAGTTCTCTTTCCGTGCGGCAGAAGAAACACGGACGTGTCATGGCGTGCGGGAGTAAAACGCGGGTCTTTGTCAGTAAGGGGGTATAGTTGTAAAATGGAATGGAAAACAGTATTTCCATGTACTTCCGTATATGTAATATGTGTCAAAGTGTAGCTAAATGAATGAAAATTTCATAAATGCAGAGTTTTTTAGGAAAAAAGAAGTAATGTGATGTTTTTAGACACTGGCCAGCTCACCATCGGCTAGGTCTAGCTTCGCGTTACTTACCCCTACTTACCATCTCAGATGTGTAGATCTACTTGTTGATCTCGTATTGTGACTCCGTATTGCATTTCCGCTGCATGAATGTCTGAAATAACCTCCTAACTACTCCTAACTACTTCTCCAGTCGTCTAAATATGTCTAAATCTACTTAGAAAACATTCAAGAGCAGCGGTGTGGCCATAGGCTATGTCCATACCCCTATCTACATCGTCAAAAATTGAAAAATTTCCATGCTTCACGTCCTTGCTCTCGCTCGGCATCGCTCGTAACTAGGCACGCATTCTCCATTTTGAAAGTGTCACCGGAATCGCGGACGAAATATGTACAATCTAAATGTTACACCGCTTGTTTTAATCAAAAACAAGAAGTAATGGAAATTCAGTTGTGGAAAAAACAGCAACTTTTAGTGTGTAAACCAGATAAACAAATATTTTGAGAGAAGTTACAGAATATCACAAAATAATTAAAACCATTTGGAAAAGACAAAATCATAAGCATTTGATGTTTTGTGAAAAGACAGATGTTAGAGAACTTGATAGTTGCTGGAAAATTTAAAGTGAAAGAAAAAAATGGATATTGAGAGAAAAAAAAAAACCCATCTGCGCTAGTTTACTAAGTGGCACAAAAAATGAATGAAAATAGATCTGTTTAGGTGTAGTAAATTACAAACAAACAAAAAATTGTAACATAGAAGTGTGTTTGCCAGGTCCTAAGGACATAGAACTTGATGATGATGTGTGCAGAGTGGTATGTATGGTACTGAAGGGTGTTTAAGGCAATAGTTCTTAACCTGCGCTCTTTGGACCCCAAGCATCCCTATAAGAATTTTTGGGTGTCCATGGACCAGCTGTCATGTATGGGTCAGAAACATGGAGTACGACAAAAAAAAGACGAACAACAATTGTTCTTTGAGAACAAAATCCTAAGAAGAATCTTTGGGCCGATAAAGGATACCAAAAGTGGAGAATGGAGAGCTAGAAAGAACACTGAAATGAACAGCTTATTAATCCCAACGAATTATAAATGTCTTGAAACTGAACAGACTACGCTGGCTAGGGCATGTAGAAAGAATGGAAGAGAACAGACAAACGAAAATGATGTATGCACAAGAGATGAGGGAAACAAGACCAAAAGGTAGACCAAGACAGAGATGGAAAGACAACATAGAAGAGGATATAAAAGAAATTGGTGTCGCCAACTGGAGAGAGAAGATTAGGAATAGAGAAGAATGGAGGCAAACTTTATCTGCAGCAATGAGTCTTAATGGCTCGGAAAGCTGAAGAAGAAGAAGATGAAGATGGACCAGTAAATGGATTGGCTTGATTAAAAAAGTATTTTAAAAATATTGTTAACACACTCAGAGAGGCAAAGTAGAGGACTTTGAGAGCAGCAAATCCACATCGCTGCTTAGGCTGAGAGAGCTGGGAGTACAGATTGACATGGCCATGAACAAGAGGCATACTGGACACATGATGGAGCCTATCAACTAATACAGGACAGGCACTATCAACCGCAGGACACTGATGAATATGTTGAGGGGGGAATCTGAGCACCTATGGACATGTCCAGAGTGCAGTGGTGATGACCCAGACCATAAACCATAGCATCATCTGGGCTATATTTATTGCTTTATTTTTAATGAGAGGTCCACAGATGTTCTCAGGCTGAAAAGGGGGTCTATAGCTGTTCTTAGTAAGAAAGGGGGTCCTCAGCTTAAAAAAGGTTAAAAACCACTGGGTTAAGGTTAATCTGTAAAAACCAAACTGGAGTAACAATATTTTTAAAAAGTGGGTGAAGTTATTTAGGCAGTGCCACATTTGGAGCAGTTTTAATAATTGTGCAGCACATAAATAATCCTGATGTATGCAGAGAAAAATCCACATTTTGAGTAATAAAATCCACTCTTCTAAAATCACATTCTTCATTGTTGCTGTAGGCAACATAACATGGAAAATGGTTATGACATAGGAAAGTGAGTATTGTTTCATTTACTTCAGTCTTAAGGTTTTGTCTAGAAGTGTTTCATAAATTTCCCTTTATAATCATCTTATTTACTGTTACTATTGCTACCATGTTAGCCTTTTCTTATCTTTATTTTCCAACAGGTGTTGTCGGGGCATCCACATCAGGTGATGTCGTTGCTTTGTCAGGTGCAACAGTGCCACATAAGATTCCATTAGTGTCTTATGAGGCCACAGCCACTCAGCTTACAGTGTCTGGCAAGTACCCAAACTTCATGAGGACCATTTCTCCAGATGGACCTCTCATGGAGGTGAGGTTTCCACCATCATCATTATCGTGTGCCAGCTACTCAGGAAATTTGACTACAGTCTTATCTGTAGTCACTGTCTCCTAATTACATTGTGTTAACTGACCAAGCAGCTTTTCCTTCATTCCTTGAGGAAGATGATATGGAGTCCATCACTTTTTCACTTATTCTTTATCTCAAAATCTAGACTTGTTCCAACATTTTTTTTATATTTTTATTTACAATTTAACCTATATACTATTTTTTTTTTTTAAATAATGATTTTTTTCTGGTGCCACCACACCAAAAAAGGCCCCAGGGTTCACTCAGTCTCAAAAAATGGTTGCCAGAGAAATATGGGAAGGTAAATGTGGCCAAACGTGATACAGTCTGCATCACGCTTTCATGTGCTGATGGTCTTGGAAGTATGGACCTAACGCTGTATTCCCAATATGCCTTAATGCCATGAGAATCGGGATTTTACCTTTTTTTTTTTTTTAAAATTACAGTAATCACATTTTGTACTAACTCACTTGGCACTCTGTTTTCAGGAATGCACCTTTACTGTTAATTGGGTTATGAGTGTGTTTTATTTGTTTCACAGCTGTTATATTTCTTTTTAAAAATTATTTCATTTATTTTTAGTTTTAGTTTTTCCAGTTCTTCATTATTTGTCTTCTGTTGTACCCATGAAATACATTTCATTTTTCCATATACCTAAATTTTGAGAGTTTCACTCCATTTTCATGAAAATGGAACATTAATCAAGATAATGAAAAACAAAATTTCATTATCTTGATTAACGTTCCATTTTCATTGTTGCTATTGTTGATCTGTCTCAAGGATGTTCTTTTGCAGCTGAAGATGTTGAGGCACAGCATTGCATTCAATTAGGAGTGGGTCACAGCTGCTGTTTTTTTGCATATCTGTAGGTAAAGAAAAGAAAAACATGGAAGTGTGCATGTTTCTTTAGCAGACTCCGCCACGATGGGGACTATATATTGGCCTTTTAATCAGGCTGAACCTGTTACCGGACCTTTTAATCAGGATGAACCTGTTACTGGAGGCAACAAACATGGAAAATGGTTATGACATAGGAAAGTGAGTATTGTTTCATTTACTTCAGTCTTAAGGTTTTGTCTAGAAGTGTTTCATAAATTTCCCTTTATAATCATCTTATTTACTGTTACTATTGCTACCATGTTAGCCTTTTCTTATCTTTATTTTCCAACAGGTGTTGTCGGGGCATCCACATCAGGTGATGTCGTTGCTTTGTCAGGTGCAACAGTGCCACATAAGATTCCATTAGTGTCTTATGAGGCCACAGCCACTCAGCTTACAGTGTCTGGCAAGTACCCAAACTTCATGAGGACCATTTCTCCAGATGGACCTCTCATGGAGGTGAGGTTTCCACCATCATCATTATCGTGTGCCAGCTACTCAGGAAATTTGACTACAGTCTTATCTGTAGTCACTGTCTCCTAATTACATTGTGTTAACTGACCAAGCAGCTTTTCCTTCATTCCTTGAGGAAGATGATATGGAGTCCATCACTTTTTCACTTATTCTTTATCTCAAAATCTAGACTTGTTCCAACATTTTTTTTATATTTTTATTTACAATTTAACCTATATACTATTTTTTTTTTTTTAAATAATGATTTTTTTCTGGTGCCACCACACCAAAAAAGGCCCCAGGGTTCACTCAGTCTCAAAAAATGGTTGCCAGAGAAATATGGGAAGGTAAATGTGGCCAAACGTGATACAGTCTGCATCACGCTTTCATGTGCTGATGGTCTTGGAAGTATGGACCTAACGCTGTATTCCCAATATGCCTTAATGCCATGAGAATCGGGATTTTACCTTTTTTTTTTTTTTAAAATTACAGTAATCACATTTTGTACTAACTCACTTGGCACTCTGTTTTCAGGAATGCACCTTTACTGTTAATTGGGTTATGAGTGTGTTTTATTTGTTTCACAGCTGTTATATTTCTTTTTAAAAATTATTTCATTTATTTTTAGTTTTAGTTTTTCCAGTTCTTCATTATTTGTCTTCTGTTGTACCCATGAAATACATTTCATTTTTCCATATACCTAAATTTTGAGAGTTTCACTCCATTTTCATGAAAATGGAACATTAATCAAGATAATGAAAAACAAAATTTCATTATCTTGATTAACGTTCCATTTTTTTTTGCGCCAGGTAATTGTTCAAGTGATGATCAAACTGCAGTGGAAGTACATTGCTGTTGTTTATGATTCTGATGACTATGGACGACAGGCCTATAGCGAGCTACATCCACGGCTGATTTCCAATGGCATTTGTCTCACTGCTGGCATTATGATCGACTCTGATGAAGAGAGCACTGCAAGGGACACTCTGAATAGAGTCCTCAGCACAAATGCTACAGGCGTGATTTACTTTGGACCGAGCAATTATGCTGAAGCTCTAATCAGCGCTGGAAACGGGATGCTTCCAAGTAAGTGATTGTTGTTCTTTTCCACTGAAATCATGAGCAGTGTTCGTAGCATCCAGTGCAGTGAAGGTATTAGAACACAAGTATGACATCACATTGAAAGTGAGTTACGAGTAGCTATCTTCAAGACCAAGAGTGTTGCTAAAAAGTCAAGTTTCTCATTAGGCTCCATCACTACAGGGGTCCACTGTGGGTGTGAAGTATTTATTTTCAACTAACTTAACGCTGATTCAGATTCAGGATTTTACAGATAGCACAATTGGGGGCGGGGAGGGGGGGGGAGAGAGAGAGGCATTGAATTCATATTGAATTTTATGTTCACAAATCAGAAAATTAGGTCTACTGTATTAAAAAAAAAAAAAAAGTCACTGTAGTCATCACTTTCACTGTTGTTTGAGATGTCATTGACTCCATTTCATAGCTGCAAGGAGATTCTACAACATCAGCAAGTGCATTATTGGTCTTGCTGGTTTAACAGGGAGATTCTGCATCAACAAAAGCGTTATTAGTTCTGGTGGTTTCACTGATAGATTCCACTTCAACAAGAACATTATTAGTTCTGGTGGTTTCACAGAGATTCTACAACACAAGAACATTATTAATTCTTGTGGTTTCACAGAGAGATTCTGCATCAACAAAAGCATTATTAGTTCTGGTGGTTTCACAGAAGAGTTCTTCAAATATCATGGACACAAAAAGGAACAAATATATCTAAACTACAAAAACTTAATACTGAAGAAGGCTGGCTAGTAAAGAGGATTAAAGAGAGAAAACTTAAATATTTTGGACACATTAAACATGATAATCTAGAGAAGACCGTCTTTGAAGGGTACTTAATGGGAAAAAGAAAGAGAGGAAGACCAAGGTGAAGATGGCTGCAAGACATCGTTGATGATCTGCAAATGAATGCATCAGCAGCAGGCCATCTTGCTCACAACCGAAAGGCCTACAGGAGTGCTGTTTGGGAGACAAAGTTCCGCAAGGGACATGCAAAAGAATGAATGAATGGTTTCACAGATAGATTCAACATCAACAATAACATTATTAGTTCTGGTGGTTTCACAGATAGATTCAGCATCAACAAGAACATTATTAGTTCTGGTGGTTTCACAGATAGATTCAACATCAACAAGAACATTATTAGTTCTGGTAGTTTCACAGAGAGATTCTACAACATCAACAAGAACATTATTAGTTCTGTTGGTTTCACAGATAGGTTCTACATCAACAAAGAATGTTTTTTTTGTTCTTGCAGATTCTACGGCATGAGAAAGGGCATTATTAGTTTGGGTCGCTTCATGGAACGTAGCATTTCATACTGTCCTCTAACTTCTTAAGACACTACAAAATGAACAAGAAAAATATGATTAATTCTTGTGGTTTTTTGTAGGGTCAAGAATTGCAGTGTGTGTTGAATTTAAAGGTGACTTTACAGTGTAGCATTAGGGAGTATAGTGTTAGAGCCTATATATTTCTTGACTTATCAAATCACTAGCTGGAAGTGTGATGAGTAGCACACTTGTCTGCCTTTACATCTCTAACTCCAGAAAGATCAAAATAATCACTTCAGCAATGGATAGTATACATTAAAAGTCTGAAATTCGTTAATATTATACTGTAATTTTGACAAATTTTCTTCCATATTTTTCTGCAGTGGCAGGACGTTTGCAGTGGCTGCTAACAGATGTTCCTGTGGACACCAGATTTACCAGTTCCAGTATATATCAGCGTGGTATCATCTCCGTCGCAGCTGCTTCTCGTGACATTGTGGAGTTTGAGGATCATTGGATTCGAATTGATGAATCAAACCCTTCACCTGAAAATCCATGGTTTACCGGGTGGTATGAGAACAGGTACAACTGCAAATTCAACCCAACAGCTGGAGAAATGTAAGTAGATTACAGTGTATTCCATGTAAAGACTGAAACTGTTACAGTTAACTTTGTCAAATGTTTACCATATCTCATATGGCTAGCTTATTGTCCAGACTTAAAGAGTACTGCATTTTTACACATATAATGGACACGTCATACACAGTTTTTGCAGACCACAGACCCCTCGTCATGTTCTATCGGTAAGTGTGTTGTACTGAACTTTTTTACAGATGTAGAGGTTATGAAAAAAATATAAACAGTAGTATGACTCACTGCCTTTCAGTGAACAACAGCAGAGATAAGAATTTACATAGGAAACAAAACTAAATTAAAAATGAAAATTGAAATACTGGGTGAATTCAAATTAACTCTTATTTGTATGGGTAGATGATGGCAGAGCTGTCCATGAATGACCACAACTACAGGGTCCAATTTTTCAGCGGGAGTCATTGTTAACAGTGCGCCACTGAATTTCCGTGAAGAAAAATAATCCTAGTAGCATCTCTTGGAAGATTTATGTGATTGCCTGTTTTAGGATAGCTCATTTGGAAGTTTCTGTCAGTTCTTTGATTGTTTTTTTTTTTTTTTTAATGAATTTTGCTCAACTTGTGAGCATGTGGTTAAGGCCATTTATCAAATTTTTAAGTAACCATGATTCTGTTCTCTCTCACATACACATGTACATACATGTTTTATGTGTGAAAATAAGAGTCTTATTGACCTGCAACAAGAAACACCACAAGCAGAAGAAATAAGAACACAGCCAGGCCTAGTTCACCGACACTGTCACTCCAGCATCATTTCACTCAGATTTTTCTTGTAGCTGCCTTATGTTTAATAAGAAATGAAGACAAATAATTATTCTCTGAATCAGTCTTTCCCAACCTTTTTTCATCCCCACAAAACACTTGTAATATTTTTTAACCCCACAAAACCTCTACATTAAAATATTTAAGGCTGCTCATTTTTCACTTCATATTTTCCTAGTTTCCACCCCCCCCCCCCCCCTTTCCTCTTCCTATCAGCTATCTCTGCCATTATATCCCGCCCACCCCACATACACACACGTTATCTCAACCTTTTTGCCTTTGTTTTCAGTTTTCTTGATTAACTTTTATTGAAAAAAAAAGTAAATAAGTTATTTTTTTTTGCGTTGTTTCCAGCAACTGCAACAGCCTGTATGCAGGAATGAACGCCACAGACAAGGAGCTTAAGAAGCGAGCAGAATTTCAGCAAAGTAAGAATGTAGAGGCTGCAGTTTTGGCAGTCTACACTTATGCTCGTGCCCTACGCGCAGCTCAGATGAATCTATGTCCAGGTGTCTCTGGTCCATGTCCGCGTCTGCAAGCAATGACAAGAGAAACTTTTATGAATGATTACCTGAAGAAGGTGGGGTTTTTTTTTCTATTGCTAGCTTGTAATTTTTTAACTCTTTGTATACTGGGAGTGTTTCCCTCAAAAGACCGGGGGGGTAAATTTCACAGTGTAGAATGGGAAGGTTGTAACATTTAAAAGAATGACAAAGGCATAATCTGATTTATAGTATCATATATTATATATTATTTTGAAGAAGAAAAAATGTATTTTGTTTTTATAATAAAATTTTTAACATTTTGTTAGTATACAACAAAAAAAAAGAGCTAAGAACTGAGAAGTAAGAATGGAAAATGAAGGAATTGAATTAATTTTTTTCACTTACCCATCAAGTTAATCCACTGTAGTTGGTCATATAATTCCATAATGAATAAAAATGTACACAAACACCTTTTCTTCACATATCCTCCAAAATTTACATGAAAACATAAACTAATTATGCATTCACAGTAAACTAAAAACACCAAGTGGGTAGGTAATATTTACATGAAAACAAGTGGGCGGGTGTTGACTAATATTTACCAGAAACAGGCCATTGTGTTTTATTTTTTTTGTTTTTTTTTAAAATTTGAAGCATTCTACAACATTTAATTTTTTAAATTACACAATCTCCAGCATTACTTATTGTGCTATTACAGCTAGTACTAGCAAAAAAGCTGAGAAGTAGTATCACCAGCTACCCTTCTAGCACGTTTTGCTGCTGGACCAAAAAAAAAAACATTCTAATCCTTTGAATCAGCCCACGTGGGTCCGAAAATTCATAATCTCTACTACTGCATTCTCTTCACCACTGTCTAGACATTTTTTAATTAAATTCTGAGCTTGTAATGCAGAAATACGCTGCTCTGGACGAAATAAACTACCACTGGAAGCCATATTTGTTGATAAACAAAAACCTAGCGACGATACACTTCAATAAAAACGCGTTAGATTAACACAAAACCGCTCGGTTTTCACCTCAAACACACACCTCATATGGACAAATGGATACCGAAGGGAAGTCCAACTGCTGGTTTTAAGTATACTTTGATTATTTTCAGAATTAGAGAGCTACAAACCATCATCGCACTGCGTGAAGAATGGGCTGCTGGGGGGGGGGGGGGAAATCATACAGGACACGTCTCAAAGTAGCGAAAGAGTTAAATAATGTTTTGGTGACTCCTACTATTCTAAAGCAATGAAGAAATGAGAATAATAACAATAAAACCCAAACAGGCTTGGGTCACACTAACTATATCTGGATGTAGATATAGGGGGAAAAAAAGGCAGAAAAATAAATGCAGAATATTCGAAAGCAATGTTCTAAATATCTTACTACACGGAAATGTTTAATGGAAACTGACATGGACAGTTGCATGTGCATTTGACACCTTCCAAACCACATTTGTAGATAATATCAAAGGAATATCTGGTCAAATACCATAAGAAATGACTTGTTAAGAGAGACAGTCATAGCATCAGTGTTGAGAATGATTAACAGATTCTTCCCTAACAGGATCTAGAGAGGTGACAGCTGTAAAGCTGAACTATAATATGTTCGTTCCTTTCTTTCAGGTGAACTTCACCTTTACCACTGATGAACGAGTTCCTAGCCTTGCGTCGAGGAATGTTCTCCCATACAGTTCTGCAAAACACCTCAGCTTTACACCGTACGGAGACATATCTGACCCAGCTTACTATATCTATAACTACAACGATGTTGAAACTGGTGGTGGTGCCAATACATTTAGATTCAGACGCGTAAGTAAAGTTGCTGTCTCACAGTGATTTCACAGCATGAAAGTCTTAACAGATAGAGCATATGTGGTTTTTACAATACCTAATATCAAGGAGAAGTCCCCTTGCTCCATCACATTGTTCATCAGTAGTTGTAAGTCGGTGAGAAAGAAGTGATGAAATTAAACCCCATAGGAGATTATATATTTTGTTAGTTAAAATATGTTCTGTGCATCATCATTAAAACTTTGAGTAAGAGCATTCTACTTGAAAAACAAAACAAACTATGTTTATTAAAATTCTTAATAGGTCACTCTGAACTTTAGCTTCCAGTTTGATATATTTAATAGTTTTAAGATCTGTTCTTCTTCTGTTAGGTGGGAAGTTATGTTGGCGGTTATTTAGACTTCAATCTTGGAAATGTGGCCATGTATGATGTGACTCGTCAAGTCCGATTAAACCCTCTGCCATCATCTGTTTGCCCTGCACAAGGATGTACTCCCTGCCTGGGCTTGCCTTCAGGTCTGAAGTATTATTTTGAGCAAGGAGACATCATTGTCAATGGAATCTTTTCCCTCCACCAGATGGGTATCTCTCCACTTACATGTGGACCTATGATGTGAGTATCATCATTTGAAAAACAAAGATTAAGTCGTATGAAATTATCATAATTTTAAAAGTGATAATTTTTTTCATGATTAGTTTATTATTATTTTGTTTTTAATATCTGGAATTAATTTTAAGCTTTAGAATTGTCCTTTTTTTCACGAAGCAGTTTTTCATATATGCCAGATCACCACACTACAGTCTGTATTCTGGCTTACCAGCCATGTAGCAGGTACATGTGGTTTTGGAGAAAAGATGCAACAAATACCCTGGACAGACAAAGAAACAAATGAATAAGTGCTGAAATAAGTTCAGGACAATGAAAACGAGTTAAAATTATAAGAAAAAAGGTCAAACTTTCTTGGGCATGTCATGAGAAGACAGTAGTTAGTAGCAACTGGAAAGTTCAAAGAAGAAAGGAAGGCCAAAAACAAAAAAAATATCTCGGTGAATGGACCAAGTGACACAGAAAAAGAAAAGCATTTGAACTGAGCAAAAACACCGAGGACCATTCAAGATGGAGAAGCACAACTGCCAACGCTAACGGGCATGGCACAGAATAATAATAATAATAGCATTGTAGCGGCATCTGCCCAATTTCATCTAAGGTTGAACATATGAACAAGTGGTCATTTTTCACTTCATATTTTCCTAGTTTCCACCCCCCCCCCCCCCCTTTCCTCTTCCTATCAGCTATCTCTGCCATTATATCCCGCCCACCCCACATACACACACGTTATCTCAACCTTTTTGCCTTTGTTTTCAGTTTTCTTGATTAACTTTTATTGAAAAAAAAAGTAAGAAATAAGTTATTTTTTTTTGCGTTGTTTCCTCAGCAACTGCAACAGCCTGTATGCAGGAATGAACGCCACAGACAAGGAGCTTAAGAAGCGAGCAGAATTTCAGCAAAGTAAGAATGTAGAGGCTGCAGTTTTGGCAGTCTACACTTATGCTCGTGCCCTACGCGCAGCTCAGATGAATCTATGTCCAGGTGTCTCTGGTCCATGTCCGCGTCTGCAAGCAATGACAAGAGAAACTTTTATGAATGATTACCTGAAGAAGGTGGGGTTTTTTTTTCTATTGCTAGCTTGTAATTTTTTAACTCTTTGTATACTGGGAGTGTTTCCCTCAAAAGACCGGGGGGGTAAATTTCACAGTGTAGAATGGGAAGGTTGTAACATTTAAAAGAATGACAAAGGCATAATCTGATTTATAGTATCATATATTATATATTATTTTGAAGAAGAAAAAATGTATTTTGTTTTTATAATAAAATTTTTAACATTTTGTTAGTATACAACAAAAAAAAAAGAGCTAAGAACTGAGAAGTAAGAATGGAAAATGAAGGAATTGAATTAATTTTTTTCACTTACCCATCAAGTTAATCCACTGTAGTTGGTCATATAATTCCATAATGAATAAAAATGTACACAAACACCTTTTCTTCACATATCCTCCAAAATTTACATGAAAACATAAACTAATTATGCATTCACAGTAAACTAAAAACACCAAGTGGGTAGGTAATATTTACATGAAAACAAGTGGGCGGGTGTTGACTAATATTTACCAGAAACAGGCCATTGTGTTTTATTTTTTTTGTTTTTTTTTAAAATTTGAAGCATTCTACAACATTTAATTTTTTAAATTACACAATCTCCAGCATTACTTATTGTGCTATTACAGCTAGTACTAGCAAAAAAGCTGAGAAGTAGTATCACCAGCTACCCTTCTAGCACGTTTTGCTGCTGGACCAAAAAAAAAACATTCTAATCCTTTGAATCAGCCCACGTGGGTCCGAAAATTCATAATCTCTACTACTGCATTCTCTTCACCACTGTCTAGACATTTTTTAATTAAATTCTGAGCTTGTAATGCAGAAATACGCTGCTCTGGACGAAATAAACTACCACTGGAAGCCATATTTGTTGATAAACAAAAACCTAGCGACGATACACTTCAATAAAAACGCGTTAGATTAACACAAAACCGCTCGGTTTTCACCTCAAACACACACCTCATATGGACAAATGGATACCGAAGGGAAGTCCAACTGCTGGTTTTAAGTATACTTTGATTATTTTCAGAATTAGAGAGCTACAAACCATCATCGCACTGCGTGAAGAATGGGCTGCTGGGGGGGGGGGGGGAAATCATACAGGACACGTCTCAAAGTAGCGAAAGAGTTAAATAATGTTTTGGTGACTCCTTACTATTCTAAAGCAATGAAGAAATGAGAATAATAACAATAAAACCCAAACAGGCTTGGGTCACACTAACTATATCTGGATGTAGATATAGGGGGAAAAAAAGGCAGAAAAATAAATGCAGAATATTCGAAAGCAATGTTCTAAATATCTTACTACACGGAAATGTTTAATGGAAACTGACATGGACAGTTGCATGTGCATTTGACACCTTCCAAACCACATTTGTAGATAATATCAAAGGAATATCTGGTCAAATACCATAAGAAATGACTTGTTAAGAGAGACAGTCATAGCATCAGTGTTGAGAATGATTAACAGATTCTTCCCTAACAGGATCTAGAGAGGTGACAGCTGTAAAGCTGAACTATAATATGTTCGTTCCTTTCTTTCAGGTGAACTTCACCTTTACCACTGATGAACGAGTTCCTAGCCTTGCGTCGAGGAATGTTCTCCCATACAGTTCTGCAAAACACCTCAGCTTTACACCGTACGGAGACATATCTGACCCAGCTTACTATATCTATAACTACAACGATGTTGAAACTGGTGGTGGTGCCAATACATTTAGATTCAGACGCGTAAGTAAAGTTGCTGTCTCACAGTGATTTCACAGCATGAAAGTCTTAACAGATAGAGCATATGTGGTTTTTACAATACCTAATATCAAGGAGAAGTCCCCTTGCTCCATCACATTGTTCATCAGTAGTTGTAAGTCGGTGAGAAAGAAGTGATGAAATTAAACCCCATAGGAGATTATAATATATTTTGTTAGTTAAAATATGTTCTGTGCATCATCATTAAAACTTTGAGTAAGAGCATTCTACTTGAAAAACAAAACAAACTATGTTTATTAAAATTCTTAATAGGTCACTCTGAACTTTAGCTTCCAGTTTGATATATTTAATAGTTTTAAGATCTGTTCTTCTTCTGTTAGGTGGGAAGTTATGTTGGCGGTTATTTAGACTTCAATCTTGGAAATGTGGCCATGTATGATGTGACTCGTCAAGTCCGATTAAACCCTCTGCCATCATCTGTTTGCCCTGCACAAGGATGTACTCCCTGCCTGGGCTTGCCTTCAGGTCTGAAGTATTATTTTGAGCAAGGAGACATCATTGTCAATGGAATCTTTTCCCTCCACCAGATGGGTATCTCTCCACTTACATGTGGACCTATGATGTGAGTATCATCATTTGAAAAACAAAGATTAAGTCGTATGAAATTATCATAATTTTAAAAGTGATAATTTTTTTTCATGATTAGTTTATTATTATTTTGTTTTTAATATCTGGAATTAATTTTAAGCTTTAGAATTGTCCTTTTTTTCACGAAGCAGTTTTTCATATATGCCAGATCACCACACTACAGTCTGTATTCTGGCTTACCAGCCATGTAGCAGGTACATGTGGTTTTGGAGAAAAGATGCAACAAATACCCTGGACAGACAAAGAAACAAATGAATAAGTGCTGAAATAAGTTCAGGACAATGAAAACGAGTTAAAATTATAAGAAAAAAGGTCAAACTTTCTTGGGCATGTCATGAGAAGACAGTAGTTAGTAGCAACTGGAAAGTTCAAAGAAGAAAGGAAGGCCAAAAACAAAAAAAATATCTCGGTGAATGGACCAAGTGACACAGAAAAAGAAAAGCATTTGAACTGAGCAAAAACACCGAGGACCATTCAAGATGGAGAAGCACAACTGCCAACGCTAACGGGCATGGCACAGAATAATAATAATAATAATAGCATTGTAGCGGCATCTGCCCAATTTCATCTAAGGTTGAACATATGAACAAGTGGTAGTTTGATGCTATGTAGGTATTCACATAATATTAAAAAAGTAGCAGAGTGTTTTCTGCATCTCTCATATTGATGATCGGTGGTTACATTCTGGTCAAAAGTGCCCTGGATCAGTTATGAAAGCTGACACATGGCCCCTCTTACAGCCAGGGAGAAAAAGCTGGGTAGGTTGCAGAAGTTTGGTTGAATTCCCACAGTGATAACGACAATATCATCCGCTTGTGCAGACAGGTCAAGGAGAAAATGGCCACTATTACCATATCATCTGTATGCCTCATTGTCGTGGAATAAATCAGAAAAATTATCGGCACTAATCCCAATCTCCCTCTTGCTTCGTATATGAAATAGGTCTGGGAAAACATGGACACTGCTGCTATGTTTCATGTGTTTCAAGGGTATAGAACAGGTCAAGGACTATATTAGAAGTAATACTTTATATATGCCTCAATAACATATAGTATGGTTTCAAGGGTATTCAAGATTGGATATAGAGGAAGGTAAAATGGCCATATTCTATTGACACAGTTACTAAATAGTGAATGTCTGTTATCAGAATATGAAAGTCCAGTCTATCCTGTCTAAATTTATTCTGTGTTATTATCTGGCTCATCTTCTTGGCAAACCATAATTTTTTTTCTTTTAGTTTTATATGAGAAAATGCGTTAAACATTTCAGGTCAGCAAACCAGTACATGTACCTGGAAGCAATGATATATGCAGTCGGCAGAGTAAACCAGGACAACTCTATCCTTAGCAACATCACTCTAGGTGGTCTTGGTTTGGATGATTGCAACAGTACAATACTGGGCGAAGCATTCCTGGCACAGGTGAACACAGTGTTGTGCTTATGAGATGCCATTTTGTTGTGGACATCTCTGGCCAACATATTACCTCATTAAAACTTAAAAAATGCCAGTTTAGTCCTTTTATTATGTTACAACATCATTACCAAACCCTCAAACCCTGATAGTCCATGAATAGTCTTGCAGGAGTCTGCAAAAACAAGTCCAAGCTGTGTAGAATACTACAAATGTTTCAAGGTTTTTAATCTGGTACCAGATGGTTATGAAATGTAGGAGGTCACCACTTGAAGAAAGTTTGGAGCCAACATGGCGCAGTTATGATCAGTTTGTTATATTCATGCACACTTTCAGCAGGGGCTCCTGGCAAAGCTACTTATTGTTATATTTTTGGCCACATTGTTACTCCCGTCACCAGGATCATCATCAGGTGCCTTGCCGACTGGCGTTGGCTATTATGCTTCTCTAGAGTACCCGATCCTTCATGCAGGCCATCAGTTCAGTTGGTGATCTCCTCTCACACCATCCCGTCAGACTGTCCAGTATCATTTCTCTTGGTCTTCCTCTTGATCTTCTTCCTTCTATTTTTCCTGTTGTTATAATATTTTCTATGCCCCCTCTTCTCATTGCATGTCCTATGAATGTACATTGTCTCTCTCTTATCTTTTTGACAAGGTTTTTTGTCTCTCCAGCTCTTCTCATACATTCTTCATTAGTTATTTTTGCTGTCCAGGGGATTCGCAACATTCTTCTAATAAACCACATTTCTGCTGCTTCCAATGATTTTTGTGCAGACTTGCCTATTGTCCATGATTCACTTCCATATAACAAGATAAGTTCAATATAGCATTTTAGGACTCGTTTTCTAACATTCATTGATAAAGATGTGTTAGCTAATATGTTTCTCATTCTCTGAAATGCAGTCTTTGCTTGGCCTATTCTGTTCCTAATTTCTGTTCTGCATTTCCCATCTGAAGTTATTATTGCTCCAAGGTATTTGAATTTCTGCACCTGCTTTAGAATAGTTCCGTTTAATTTAATACTGCATGCTGGTGGATTCTGTTTCTTAGATCTAACCATAGTCTCTGTCTTTTTGATGTTCAAAGTAAGGCCTTTCTGTTCACTTTCTTTGGCAAGAGATTTTGCAAGATGGGAAACCACTGTTGTAGTTCCCAAGAATAGTTATGCTTGAACAGAATAATCACCAGGATCACACTAAGCAATTTCTCCAAGTAGACTTTCAGATTTGTCTGTCTATTAACCTCCTTAGCATTATGTTTGCACTGAAAAACATGCTGAAAACATTATTGTGGTGGCTCCACCCACTCATTATATAAATTAAGGAGTTCCCATAACTACTTTTTATGTCAGTCCATAAGAACAGCAAAGAGCAAAACCTTTATCTTAATGCAAAGAAAACTAAATTGATGACAACTGACAAAACAAATAAGGCAGCTGAAATAAAGATATATATATATCAGTAAGGAAAAATTGGAAGAAGTGGAGAGATTTGAATATCTTGGATCACTGCTAACTAATAATGGAGATACAATGTGGGAAATTAAAAGTGAGGGCATCTATTGCTTTTTCAGAAAATAAAACAACTAAAAAAGCTGTGGAGAGGAACAGACATACATACAAAAATAAGATTTTGCATCTTTCCCATCACAACATATGCCTGTGAGACCTGGACACTTAACAAAACAGCTGAGAAACACATAAATGCCTTTGAATGTAAATGCTACAGAAGAGTTCTTCAAATATCATGGACACAAAAAAGAACAAATATATCCATACTACGAGAACTTAATACTGAAGAAGGTTGGCTAGTAAGGAAAATTAAACAAAGAAAACTTAAACATTTTGGACATATTAAACGTCATGACAATTTAGAGAAGACAGTCTTGGAAGGGTACATAATGGGAAAAAGAAAGAGAGAAAGACCAAGGCGAAGAGGGCTGCAAGACAACGTTGATGATCTGCGAATGGATGCATCGGCAGCGGGACATCTTGCTTACAGCTGAGAGGCCTACAGGAGAGCTGTTAGGGAGGCGAGGTTCCGCAAGGGACATGCAAATAACTGACTGACATAACTACTTTTAGAAGTCTGATCTCGTTTCATTCACTGGATGGCAGCACAGTACTATCTCAGACATTTGGGCTTCATGCACTGACAGACCACATGTGTACCATGCATTCTGCCATGTTTCCTCTGCCACATTAATAAACATCAAATATGAAACATCATTCAGAAATGAACAGAATATGCCAGGCCTAAAGAAGGTTCAAGAAAATTAAGAACATTTTGTATAATCCCATCTCAGTCACGGAATATCAGTAAACAAGTACTAAAATATCACATTGACCTAAATCACTTTTGGGAAGTGATTTTTTTTTTGCAGCTATCAGACCAGTGGCAAAATTACAATAGAATTTCAGACTCAGTCTTTCATGATTCGTTTCTGCAGATCCAGAGAGGAAACCTCCAGATTGTAGATGCAGCTGGGAGTGAGCTTAACCCCAGAAAGATAGAGGCCTATTCGGCAGCATACACAACTAGTCTGACCCTTCCGCTGGCTGAAGCCATGAACATCTTGATGAAACCTATGGTGGGTTATCGAGCAGGAGGATCAGAGCTGGATAATCGTTTTAAGTATCCATACTACATCCGCGCATTGCCAGGCATCTATGAGGAAATGAGAGCCATTGTCCTTTTTCTGAAGAAAATGAACTGGAACTATGTTCAGGCAAGTGAAGCTGATTTCTTTGTAAGGATTATTATTAATCTCATGTTTTTAAGGCATTACATTCTCAGCACGTTTAGTTTATTGTTTCATTTTGTGTGAACGTGTGTAAAGGAATTCTTTTTGCTTATATTTATAGTGAATATCAAAACTATAATCTATGTTTTTATATTAATGCCCTGATTTCCAGATTCTTTTAATGGAACTCAATGGCAGATCATCCATAAGGCTAAGCAGCTTATGCTTAGGTGTCTGGAAGGGCAGGGAATTCATTACTAAGAGCAACAACCCTCAAAGATTATTGTTTTTTAAATCTTATATTAGTGAATGAATGGTGTAGTTTGGAGGTAGTGGGGCTTGTACTAAGTTTAGCTTGGGAACCTGATTGGACCTGTTTTTATTTGGTGGCTTTTGGGGTTTATTATGCAAGTCATATATTGGTTTCCTAGGTTTCACTGTTTTTCTAGATTTTACTGAAAGCACTTCTTATTATGGAGCAGATTGTCATTGCTACGCTTCTTTTCAAGAGAGAAATGTGATTTCCATCACAATATATATTCACCTCAACAGGTGGTGACATCTTATTTGGAGTACTCACAAGACAGTTCAAAAGTATTTGAAGATCTTGCATCCAGGGCGGGCATATGCATTGTGGCAACTCACAACATTGGACAGACTAACGGAGATGCAGATGATGTTGTCTTGGGCTTGAATGCGAACACTGCAACTGCACCCACTGTTGTTTTGCTTGAACCACAGGATATTCGGCGTCTTTTGGTAGCTTTCAACAATAGCGGACCTGCCCGTTCCCATTTTGCACTCATTGGAACAACTATGTGGAGCACAGATGCTGATATCATCAGGGGTCTTGAGGCTGTTGTTGATGCTGTTGTTACACTTAGGTAACTGTAACCTTTTTTTATTTTTTAAATGGGTCTTGATTATAACTGACACATGGTTCTGTAAAACATGACACAAATTTATTACAGATGGTTCTCAGCTTACATAGTTAATGTTGATTTTACATCCCTCAACCATCTTTCTCCACTTGTGAGTGTGCCCTGTATCACAAACACATAATCCAATACACCAAGCTGTACTGTAATTGCTGTACTAAAGAACAGCATGAAACTTTTCTCTCTCAGTTATTGCAGTTTCATATTTTCTTTTGTTATTGTTGTCAGCTTCATGTCTACTGTTACTTCCGCAGCCTCTTTTGTGCAAACAGCATCCTGCACAATGGTGTCCACAGTTGATACCGAGCAAAAATTAGCTCAGTTCAGTGCAGTTGTCCACTTTCATACTTCCATATGATTCTCAGCTTCACCTTCTAGTCAGCTGAAATGAGTTCATGAGCTGGCTGTTTGTTGTTGCTGTTTTTTTTTGTCCTTCATCATTAAGCCCAGTACAGATTAACATTAAATAACTTGAGCATAAGAACTATGAAACTGTTTTCTTACCTACCTAACCTAGGTGAATATTTATATATCCTATTACTTTTTTTTACTATATATGGATATTCCTTCTTTGTGCAGGATGTCCTTTCTGTTATACACATTTCACTGACCAGAGTCTCACAAGATTTATTTCCCAGCTGTAACTGAATCACTAACTTTTTCATCACTTAGTTTTCTACCTTTTCGAGGTGTGCAAACCTCGCTTGCTTTGCCTTGACCTTCGCACATTTTCCTGATGTTTTGTGACGGTGTTTTCTGCAATTTTGTACCTGCGAAAGAATTTATATATGTAAGTCTATATATAATATGTATTATTTTGTAAGCTGGCTTGTATTTGGCAAAGTGCAGAGTTTTCTCTAAACACTCCGTCACAACAGAACTCCGTTCTACAGCACCAGCTTAGCAAGCTTCAGGTGGTCCGCAGTATCTGCCACCAAATAATGAGAATTCTTCCATTAGTGGAGAGCATTTATTTGTCATCAGAAATTATGTTTTATATTTATAATCAACATAAGACAGGTTTTTTTATCATTGTCTTTTTTTTTCTTTGTTTATCATTTTAAAAAAAATATAAAGTGATAACAGGGTAATTATTTAATATTTTTTAAAACATTTTAAAAATGAATTATTTTATTATGATTTGGTTTGTTTCTTTTTTAAACTTTCCACTTTGAAATCTGAGAGCTTTGTGAAAGAATATTTCACTCAGGAACTAAAATTAAGTATACATAGCAGCTAATGTTGTAGAGATTATACATAATGAATGCATTGTATCAGATGGATACTGAGCAGTGATAAAGGTGAAATAACAATAAAAGGACTGTACAGTTTTTAAAGGCATATTTCGCTTTTCATTGAATGCATGGTTGTATTTTCTGAAAATAGAGTTATGCATTTTTTCTTTCAGAATCAAGTTTTTTCTTCTAAAAATTCTAGTTTTGAATTTGTCTTAGAACTACGAGCTGCTTGAAGCATTTGATTCAATGGTAAAGTGTCTGACAGTGAACAAAATTCACAAGTTCAAGCCCACGTGTGAAGTATTTGGGGTTTATTTGTTTTGTTAATTTAAAATTTGCATTTTCAAGTAATAATCACATTTTCTTTTCGTGTCATTTTTTTGTGGTTACAGCTAATAATATAATTAATTATTTCACAAACTGCTTGTTATTATTCTGTTTTCAGTCTCAGACATTCCCCACTGGATAGTTTTAGGATGTATCTTAGTGGATTAAATGTGAACACATACACCTTGAATCCATGGTTTAAAGAGTGGTACATGGCTGCTCATAACTGCAGCTTGGAGGGTTCTGGAAATCCATGTAACACAAGCAGGCCAATCACACAGGGCATCAATTTCCGGTTGATGTATGAGGTAAGTTTGATGTTTTTTTTTCTTCTTCTAGTTTTTGCTTGTCTTGTCAATTCAAGACAAACTCTTCATGGAGATAAAGAGGCGTATATTTATTTTGTAAGAGATAAGGTGACATGTATTTATTCCTTTAAATAATTACTCTTGGCACATGGTTATTTTTCTTATTCTTTTTCAAACACTGGCTTTGACCACAGATATAAACTTTGCTGTTGTTACTAGGGATAAAATGTCTCTATATAGCCTTTCACAGTTATTTATATTTATTTTTGGTTGCCATAGAAACTGGACAGGAAGTTGTTACTGTTCATGCAGAAATTTGACTGTAATATACAACTATTTCTAAAGGAATATAACTAATATTTCCATTACACAAAAATGAGCAGGAATTATTAGATATTTTGTTTGGGGGGATAATGTGAGAGTTTGTTCCTATAATTTTGGAAGTTTAGCTTTTTTTTGTTTTTTTTTGTTCTGTTATTGCATAATACCATATGTTCTTTCCATGATAAGATAAGTTAGTGTTCTATGTTTGACCTTTCTAGATATAATTCATTTTCAGTTCTTCATGTGTTGTATCATTTCCTCCATCATTTTGTGTGTTTCTTCTTCTTCCTCTCTGGAACTTCGAGCATGATGTCTTTGCAGTGAATGTAGTGAAGGTGTTGAAACGCAGCACTGTGTCAGATGAGAAGTGATGGCTATTTTTTCAGTCCCTTTTTTTTATAGCTAAGAAGCAGACATTGTGCAATACTTCTTTAACAGACTCCACCATCGATGGCGATCTCTGCCCGCGTTAGCCAAGCTAGGCCTGTTATTGAGAGTACTAATGGATTGATGGGACAGGGTTTGGTTAGCTATGGTTTGCCAACCCTGATGCTAGCATATCAGCTAGGTCACTGACGGCCAAATAGAACACTGTCTACATCTTCTTGTTCTTGTGTCATGAAAGAGGATGCTGACGTATTTCATTTTTATCTCATTTTTGTAATAGTTTTGTATGGTTATCATCATCTGTCATTCAGCTCTTCACTGATGCTTAAGTTCTCATCAGGTGTTTCTCAGAATCCATTGTCTGTCTCATTCCCAGTTCTGTCCTAGCTTTGCATGTTTCTCTGTCTGTCTCAGAAATTACTTCTTAATATATATGTATTTGTAGGCCATCTTCTCTTCTCAGTATCAGGAGCATTACCATGTCTTTAGAAACTTTTTCTGAGACTTGCTGCAGTCAGTGCCATATTAAAAACTGAATGTAGGCTTATAACTGCTCCTGGGAAACAGCAAAGCCACTAGGCAAACTACTGAAAGGCATTAAAAAGTATTGTCCAAAATTGATACAAATTGTAAACATTGGTCCAGTTCACCTTTATGCTGTAACTAAGAACTGTTCAGTGCAGACAACATGGTCACCTATGCTGACTCAAGATATCTTCCACAAATGTTCTTGCTGTTCAAATATCAGAATATATACTAGAATAGTTCCCAACCCTTTAGATTGAAGCTCTAGATGGACAGATTGAAAAACTCTAGACGGACAGATTGAAGCTCTAGATGGGCAAACTGAAGCTCTGGATGGGCAAACTGAAGCTCTGGATGGACAAATTGAAGCTCTGAATGGACTGAAATTTTGGGTTTACAGTTTGAAGCTCTGAGTGGATAGTTTTGAAGCTCTGTGTGAATGGTTTGAAGTTCTTGATAATTGGATTGAAACCATGAATGAGTAGGTTGAAGCTCTAGTGGATGGTTTGAAGATCTGGGTGAAGGGATTGATTGAAACTCTGGTGGGAGGGGGGGGGAGCAGATTGAAGCTCTGACTGGATGGTTTGAAGCTCTGAGTGGATGGCTTGAAGCTCTGAGTGAATGGATTGATTGAAACTCTTGGGGGGGGGGGGGGGAAAGCAGACTGAAGCTCTGACTGGATGGTTTGAAGCTCTGAGTGAATGGATTGATTGAAACTCTTCGGGGGGAGGGGGGAGCAGATTGAAGCTCTGAGTTGATGGTTTGAAGCTCTGGGTGAATGGATTGACTGGGAGAGCAGATTGAAACTGTGAGTTATGGTTTGAAGCTCTGGGTGAATGGATTGATTGGGGGAGCAGATGTAAGCTGTGAGTTGATGGTTTGAAGCTCTGAGTGAATGG
Source organism: Achatina immaculata (assembly GCA_009760885.1). Taxonomy (NCBI): domain Eukaryota; kingdom Metazoa; phylum Mollusca; class Gastropoda; order Stylommatophora; family Achatinidae; genus Lissachatina; species Lissachatina immaculata. The sequence continues at coordinate 1,037,699 of CM019693.1, read as the reverse complement.
ATTGATTGGGAGAGCAGATTGAAGCTCAGACTGGATGATTTGAAGCTCTGAGTGAATGGATTGATTGGGGGAGCAGATTGAAGCTGTGAGTGGATGGTTTAAAGCTCTGGGTGAACTGACTGAACCTTTGGAATCACCATAAAAACTTGGGGAAAACTGTCCATTTGTAATAAGTAAGACACTAGATTTAGCATCACCAGAAACTTAATGCTAGGAAAAAGAATAGCAACTTGAAATACTATTTTTCAAGTCTGTTAAAAAAATTACTTCAATCAGAAAAGTATAACATTCTGTTTTTCCTCCCCTGCATTGTTTAGGTAGAGGCAGTCATCAATGCCATCAAGGCTATTGGTCGTGGTTTGGACACTACATTGCGATACTACTGTGGTGCCAACTACAATTCTATCTGCACAGCATTTCTAACATCCCAGAACAAAGGACTAACATTTCTGAATGCAATTAGAAATGCAACTTTCTCTATTGAAGACACAACAAGAACTTTCAGATTTGAAGGACGATCTGCTGTGATACCATTTGACATCAATAACATTTTAAACGGCAACTATACCCAGGTCAGGATAAAATTGTAGATATTTTATGTCCAGTGTTTAACATGTTTAACTTTATATATGTTGGTTTAATCTAAGTCTAGAACCGTTTGAACTTAATGATCTTTTATCTATTTTTTTTTCAGCTGGCTCATTCGTGGCAAAGTGCAAGTTTTTTCTAAACACTCTATCTAAAAAAACTCTGTTCTATAGCTCCAGCTTAGTGAGCTGCAAGCTGTCCTCAGTGTTTGCCATCAAATGATCTTGGCAAAGTGCAAAGTTTTCTCTACACACTCCATCTCAACAAAACTCTGTTCTATAGCTCCAGCTTAGTGAGCTGCAAGCTGTCCTCAGTGAAGGCCATCAAATGATGAGAATTCTTCCATTTGTTGTTATTGTTGTTGTAGTGATCTTTCAGAGACTTATACTATAACAGTCAGTATCTTTTTTTTTTAATGGTATATTTATTTTTTAGACATTTTATATAGAACTGACCACATCCATGGGGTTATTACAAAAACAAATGGTAAACTTGATCATCTTATTATTATTTGGTAAATCTGTAGAAGAAAGAAGCTTGTGAAGAGGATCAAAAATGAGAAACAAGGATGTTTGTAAAGAATACAGGAGACATTTTTTTATCAGCAGCATGGACTAAGAAAAGACAATGCCACACACGTGTAATAAATCTGCATATGGCTGCTACGCCTTTTGAAGAGGAAGTCTAAAGACAGAAATGTCAAAAAAAAAACAACAAACAACTAGATTTTATGCATGAAAATGGTTTATTGTTATAGGGACCAGTTACGGTGGTTGAATCAGCCATAAGAGAAGTTGCTAAACAAAATGATGCTTGGCCAATTTTATAAACAACTAGCATCTTACAGCTTCCAAGCTATCTTCTGTGACAAAAGGAGCAATTATATTATAAATTGATATACAACGTAGATACATCAAATTTAGTTATAAAATACATTTAGCACAAATAAATGCATACCTTTTTCAGTCTCTGCATGGCACATCAAATTTGGCAGTTAAGGAATTCTAGTCTTAGGTATTTTGTTTTCATGTGCAGATTTATAGATTTCATATTTCAATTTAAAGGATACATATTGGGATCTGAATCCATAAACCAGAAGGTGAATGCTTAAAGATTAATCTTTTAAAGCAACGGTTTTGAACATTTTTTTCTGCTTGTGATGACCATTAAAATTTGGTTAAGCCTCCACATCTTCCATTGATAATCTTTGTTCAAGCCCCCGCATCTCCCATTGGTAATATTTGTTCAAGCCCCCGCATCTCCTATTGATAATCTTTGTTCAAGCCCCCGCATCTCCTATTGATAATCTTTGTTCAAGCCCCCGCATCTCCTATTGATAATCTTTGTTCAAGCCCCCACATCTCCTATTGATAATCTTTGTTCAAGCCCCCACATCTCCCATTGGTAATCTTTGTTCAAGCACCCACATCTCCCATTGATAATCTTTGTTCAAGCCCCCACATCTCCTATTGATAATCTTTGTTCAAGCCCCCACATCTCCTATTGATAATCTTTGTTCAAGCCCCTGCATCTTCTATTGATAATCTTTGTTCAATCTCCCACATTTCCCATTGATAATCTTTGTTCAAGCTCCCACATCTTCCATTGATAATCTTTGTTCAAGCCCCCACATTTCCCATTGATAATCTTTGTTCAAGCTCCCACATCTTCCATTGATAATCTTTGTTCAAGCCCCCACATCTGCTATTGATAATCTTTGTTCAGACCTCCACATCTTCCATTGATAATCTTTGTTCAAGCCCTCACATCTTCTATTGATAATCTTTGTTCAAGCCCTCACATCTTCCATTGATAATCTTTGTTCAAGCCCTCACATCTTCCATTGATAATCTTTGTTCAAGCCCTCACATCTTCCATTGATAATCTTTGTTCAAGCCCTCACATCTTCCATTGATAATCTTTGTTCAAGCCCTCACATCTTCCTTTAAGAATCTTGTGCTCTTAGTCCCTAAACAGTGTTTCCTGACCCTTTTTTGGATCATGTAGTCAACCAAGTTCAGAATAAATATATTCCAATCACCTTCAGAAATATTCAGATTCTCCCTATACTTTGGGAAACACTGCCCTAAACTATTTTGAATTAAAAAAAAAGAAAATAAGAAGCTGAATTATGACCTCCATGAACTGCAAGCATAATTACCTTTGTCTATCATCATGAAACATATATGGGTCTCCTGATGAGAAGAAACAAGCTATCAAGTGGAACACAACAGGCCGAAGAAAAAGAGGTCGACCAAGTGAAACTCTAAAGAGGACACTGTCAAGAGAGGCCAAATTAGTGGGCATAACATCCCTTGATGAGGCTGGAAAGCTCACCAAAAACAGGAAAACTTGGCGAACTACCACGCGAGCCCTGTGTGGTGTCTAACGGTGTTGGAAGGATGTAAGATCATCATGAACCCCATGATGAGGACCGTGAAGCATTTACTGAATCTTGTGCAGATTTCTCACTGACAGACAGGCACGCCTAGTTAGGAGCCAGTGGTTTGAAAATCAAACTTAGCTGAAAAACAGAATCCCTTAATTGTAATAATATTGTTGTAGCAGTGCCTATAGAGCTAGAAGTATAATTCCTTGGTAATATCATTCATTACTATAATGAGGGAGTTCATAGAAAGTAATTTTTTGTCATAGAAGAGACACACTAATGTGGAAACATTTGCAGATTTAATATTCAAGATACTATTCTTATCCAGGTTGGTACAATAGAGACTTGGACAGATTCACTGACATTCACCTCAGATGTCAGAATGTACAATGGTGGCCCTGCTGGCAGCTTTGCGTCTTCATGTCCTCTTCCTTGCTTAGAATGCCTCTTCATGTACAACTATCTTGACTACTGGTACATACCAGGAGATGTGGTTATTGGAGCTATATTTGATGTACACTTTGCTGGAAAAGGGCCATTTTCATGCGGGGAGTTGAGGCTTAAGAATGGTGCTTTTTACACTGAAGTCTTCAATTTTGCCTTGCAAAGAATTAATAGTGGCACGGCATCTGTTGGACTGAGAAATGTGACGCTTGGTGGATTAGCCTTTGATGGATGTACCAACCCCCACAGAGCAACAGCCATCGTAAACCGTGTACACACCGGCATGGACATTGTGGATCCATTAGGACAGAAATTCTCGCCCTCTAGTTTGATTTCTTGGATGAGCTATGACAGCCAGTCAACCATTGACACAGCCTCTTTGGTGCAGAAGCTTGATGTGCCAATAGTTAGCCCAGGTGCCACTGCAAGTGAACTTGATGACAAGAAGAAATATTACACTTTTTTTAGGACTATTCCCTCTGACTCTCTTGTTGTCCGTGGCATGGCCGAATTTGTGAGGAAGATAGGAAAGCAGTATGTGGTAGTTCTCAATGCACCAGATGCATCAAACCGCCAGTCAAGGGATCTGTTCCGGAAATACCTAACGAGCTTTGGAATCTGTATTGTTGCAAGTTATGAGTTTGAAACTGATGGAGCCATGGACGTGATAATGAGAGATATAGATGAAACACAGACTCAAATTGTGGCCGTATTTGCAGAGTCAAACACATACATGCAGGAGTTTCTTGATACCAGAAGGAGGGCAACTAACACAAATCGGCTGACATACGTTGCAAATCGACCATGGGGGGCTTTTACGCAGCGGAGTCCGTACAGTATTGAACTCGGTGACTCAGTTTTCTTTGATGTGAGTGCGCCCTCTATTAATGAATTCAGAAGCTATCTTGACAGCAGGCAGGTTGTAAACAGCAATAATCCTTGGCTGTCATCTATTTATGAAGAACTCTTCAAGTGTGATTTGGCTGGCACTGGTACATTGGACTACAGCACAAGTTGCCCCTCTGTGAGGTAAGTGAATAATTAAATGACTGGCTTGTAGTCTGACTGGTGGACTGATTGACTGGCTTGTGGTCTGACTGGTGGACTGATTGACTGGCTGACTAGATATTTAATTTACAGTGGTAGTTGTGTTGAGAAAATTTTCTATGAAATGTCAAAAACTATTGGTCCTTTATTAAGATTTTTTTTTCCTTTGAATGCTCAAGAGAGCACCACTTGGTACACCTAAAAACATAATTCATGATAGAGAGCAACCAAAATGCAGACCTAACTAAAGATATTGAACTTGAGGAAAAGAAATATTTATTCCTGTTTGTTCAAAGTATGAATTTTTCTATAGCATATGCCTTGAGAATTTTTCCACAAAATGTCTGGTTTGTTTTGGATTCAACTAGACAGAAAATGAGAAAAAAAAATGTGTTTATTTCTTTGAATTTGCCCTCATTCATTGGGGAGTATGGATTGGGAGTATAAGTGAGACAGACGTGATCATCAGAATTGGTGAACTACAGCTGGTTAAACTGAAATCCAGTCTCCAGGTGGTGCTCTGGTTATTCAGCCCTCACCTTGGAGGGGGGGGGGGGGGGGGAGTGGGGATTTGTATTTTAATCCTAGGTGGTGTATTTATCTGAGAAGTTTGATTCCTAAGTCAGGTTCAAAAAGTTTTTTTTTTTTTAAATGGCCATCGCATCATTCTCTGTTTGAGTAATACCTCTGTACAAGACCTTCACCACAACATCAGCAGCTGAAAACTTCAGGGTAACAGTAACAGAGAAATGTAACAGTAACAAATTGTTTATTATTATTTCCACATTTCCCTTTTCTTTACTAGCTCATGATCTCATCAAGAATCTCGAGAACATATGACATTCAAAAGTTATAAGCACAAAAACCAAGTTAAGATTATTCAATTCAATTGTAATATCCACCCTCATTTATACTTGCGAAAGCTGGAAAACAACTAAAGAAATAGACAAATGCCTAAGGAAACTACTTGGTATAAAGTGGAGTGAATTCAAGAACAACACAGAGATAAGACAGATGAGCAGACAACAACCTGTCTCAAAGATAATCAGAAAAAGAAGATGGACATATGTCGGTTATGTGATGAGAAGAAACAATCAGAGTATCCCCAAACAAGCTATCAAGTGGAACACAACAGGCCAAAGAAAAAGAGGCCGACCATGTGAAACTTTAAAGAGGACATTGTTAAGAGAACCCAGTTCAGTGGGCATAACATCCCTTGATGAGATGAAAAACTTGCCAAAGACAGGAAATCTTGGCGAACTACCATTCGGGCTCTTTGTGACATTAGCAGCACGAGAAGGATGTAAGATGTAAGATATATGCCAAAATTATTTGAAGTTGCTTTATGTATACAATCAGTAATTTCTCTACATTCATTGGTATGTACAAAAATTTATCATTATTTTTGTAACTTAAAGACTTCATAAAAAAGTAAAATTACAGTTCTTACAGTTTTATTTGTATTTGACTAGTCTGTTCATTTTTCATGAAACCACTTATATGAGTATTTCTGGTCATCTTATTTTCAACACTACCACTAGTTCTTCTGGTCATCTTATTTTCAGCACTATCACTAGCTCTTATGGTCATCTTATTTTCAGCACTATCACTAGCTCTTATGGTCATCTTATTTTCAACACTATCACTAGCTCTTATGGTCATCTTATTTTCAGCACTATCACTAGCTCTTATGGTCATCTTATTTTCAGCACTATCACTAGCTGTTATAGTCATCTTATTTTCAGCACTATCACTAACTCTTATGGTCATCTTATTTTCAGCACTATCACTAGTTCTGGCGACTGGGAGCAGGACATTTGGACACTGTCCACAATCAATGCAGTTTACGCACTGGCAGAGGGCGTGCACAGAACCCTTCAGCAGAAATGTGGCCCAAATTACTCTGGAGTGTGCCCTGCTTTTGTATATAGCAGCGATGTTCGTGACCTTGTTATGAGCAATATGGACGCAGAGAACTTTACAGATATACTCAGCACGTTCTTCCAGTTCATCCAGAGGGAGGCAAATACAAATTACAGACTCATGCGCTACAGTGATACAAACACTGTGAGAGAGGTAATGAGAGAGTACTCGGTGAAGATTTTTTATAAGTGATACATTTGACCTATTGTTTAAAAAAAAAAAATTCAACTTTTTACAAATCTTTGGTTTTTCAATAGTATCGTTATTTAAGATTGTTGTATTTCTCTTCTTTCATCTTCATTGTGCATATTGTGAGTAAACTAATATAATTTCTTAGTATTTCTTAGTTTCTTGACAAAATAGGCAGCACGTTTTATTTGTTTTGTAGGCAATGCATTCAGACAAATATTGAGAATAATATATGAAGAAGGTAAAGTATTCAGGCAGATATTGAGAATAATATAGAAAGATGATAGGGCATTCAAGCAAATATTGAGAATAACATATCCAAACAGAAAAAAAAAAATATAGAAAGCCAAGACTGGATCAAAGTTGATAACAAATCCTGCAACAAAATAAAGGAAATTGGGATGGATTGGGTATGAACTGTGAATAAGAAAGAATAAAAACATGATAAGGACAAGCAATAGAATGGGCACCACAAGGAGAGTGTAGACAGGAGCACCATAAAAAAAACAGTGTTTTCAGAGAGAGCTTAGTTGTGGAGGAAAGATGTGATAGGCTGAATGAAGAGTTTTTTTTTTTGTTCCTTAAATGTTATTTGCTGACACAGCTGCTATAGAGGAAAGGCAGGCAATGAATTGAGCAAGCATCATCGGTGCTTTAGGAGATGCTGGTAGAAGAAAGGACTTCACTAATAACTGTGAATCAGTGTTGCTGTCTAGAATGAAGAAGTTAGGGTGAAATTTTGGGTGATGAAAAATGAACTCAAGAAATCAAGAACTCCAGGTGGATGGTCAACCAACAAAGAATGGGTGTCATCAATTATTGTGTGCTGAGGGAGTTACTGAAGAGGAAATCAGAGCACCTGTGGATATTTCTAGAGACCATAGATAGTGGCCCTTCCTAACTAAAGAACTAACTATTAGTAAAAAAAAAATATATATATATAAAAATGTTAACAGTTTATCATCACAGCATTCAAGACAAATCCATAGGTGATTCCATCTCCTCTTCTAAATGGAAATCTAGGCATGGTGCATGAATTCTGTAGCACCAGCGAGAACCTTGATGAACAGGGCTGTGACTCTGTGGTTTGAAGCTATGTCATTCAGTCCAAGAAACTGAGTTGATATTAGTTTGTCTATTCCGGCTCTCAGAATTCCACCTTTAGCAGAATTTGAACATGCAGCCTCAGGATTTGAAGTCCACTGCTACAGGGGTAGATGTGCCTCTGATGGATAGATGATTACTGATTTTAACACCACAGTGAATTGTCCATCATAGCATTTTTGATTCAAGCATTGATAATGTTGCAATATAAAAAAAAGAAATCAGTGACACCTACATTTTAGAGCTAAGAGAAATGATAACTGTGGTAAAACTGGTTCCAGAAATGGAAGTGGGTGGAGATGTATAATTCAGTTTTACAACAACAAAAAAAGTAGAAAGAGTGAGGAAAGTGGGCAGAAACAAGAATGGCAGAAAACAGAATGACCACATATAAATGAAGAACATACAACAGTCCAATATTTCAGCAAAAGCCTTTTTTTTTAAGGATCACACACAAAACCAAGATAGAAACATGAAAAACAGAAGAAAAATATGGACTTAGCTTTTTTGATCTCTTACTAGTAAGAAAGACAGGCTTTTGCCACAGTATTGGATTGTTGTATGTTCTTCGTTTGTATGTGCTCATCTTGCTTTCTGCCATTCTTATTTCTACCCACTTTCCTTGCTCTATCTGTTTTGTAAAACTGACCCATACACCTCTATCTACTTTCAGCTGTTTTAGTAATAGTGATATTATTGATTTAAGAGGTAGTAGTTGTTGAAATGAAATATCTTGCGAAGTGGTTAGTGCACTGGTCTCTCATGGCGAAGGTTCGGGGTTTGAATCCAGCCAGAGGCGTCCCAGTCACCCAGCTGTAAAAATGGGTACCCGACTTCTTTTGAAGTTGGGGAAGGAAAGGTGGCCAGGCGTGATACTGACCATATCACCCTTTAGTGCGCTGACAGGTCAAGGAAAATATGGGCACTAACACCATATCCCTATATGCCTTTAACTCTTTGTATACTGGGGTTTTTCCCTCAAAATACCAAGGGGGGTAAATTTCACAATGTGAAATAGGATGGTTGTCACATTTAAAAGAATGACAAAGGCATAATCTGATTTGTAGTATGATATATTATACATTAGTTTAAACAAGAAAAATGTATTTTGTTTTTTTTTAAAATAAAATTGTTAGTATGTTATAAGAATACAACAGAAAAAAGAGCTAAAAACTGAGAAGAAAGAATGGAAAATGAAGAAATTGGAACAATGTTTTTTTCACTTACCCATCAAATTAATCCACTGTAGTTAGTCCAATATTTCCGAAATGAATCACAATGTACACAAACACCTTTTCTTCACATATCCTCCAGAATTTGCATGAAAACATACACTAATTATGCATTTACAGTAAACTAAAAACACTAAGTAGGTAGGTAATATTTACATGAAAACAAGTGGGCGTTCAGCAGCTAATATTTACCAGAAAACAGGCCATTGTGTTTTTTTTTTAATTTGAAGCATTCTACAACATTTAATTTTTTAAATTACACAATCTCCAGCATTACTTACTGTGATATTACAGCTAGTACTAGCAAAAAGCTGAGAAGTAGTATCATCAGCTACCCTTCTAGCACGTGTTGCTGCTGGTCCAAAAAAAAAACACATCCTCATTCTTGGAATCAGCGCCACGTGGATCCGAAAATTCAAAATCTCTACTACTGCATTCTCTTCACCGCAGCCTAGACATTTTTTAATTAAATTTTGAGCCTGTCATGCAGAAATACGCTGCTCTGGACGAAATAAACTGCCACTGAAACCCATATTTGTTGATAAACAAAAACCTAACAGTGACAAACTTTGATGATAAACTCGTTAAATTAACACACAACCACTTTGAATTCAGCTGAAACTTGTGCCTCATGTTAACAAATGGATTCTGGAAGGAAGTCCAACTGCTGGTTTTAAGTATACTTTGATTATCTTCAAAAATAGAGAGCTACAAACTATCATCGCACTGAGTGGTGAATGGACTTCTGAGGGGTGAAAAAAACCACGCAGGACGCGTCACAAAAGATACAAAGAGTTAAAGCATGACAGAATTACTTTTACTTTAGTCCGCCAGTGCAGAATTGACTTTTTTCTGAAGCTAGGGAAAGAAAGAAAGCCAGGCATTATGCTTACCACATCAGTCTCTACAGTATCAGCTGGTCGAGTAATGTATGACTACTAACACCGTATCCACTTTATGCTTAAGTGGTGTGAAACAAGGCTGCCTTTACTTATAATGTTCACTGGATTATTTTTATGTATCTTCTATTGGGAAGACAACTTTTGAACAAATTATCTCCTCATTTGTAATGTGTTTTTTAAATCCTGCTTATATATCTGTGAATATTTCAGGAGCATGTCTTCTGTACACAGATGAAAGGGAAACCCTTGTCTTTTTTTTTTTTTTCTAGGGCAGCCTGGATACGGTAGGAGAACTGACTCTGAGAGATGAGAACTCATTCATTGCACGCTACACTAGTGTTAAGTCTCAGTGTGTTGGAGACTGCCTAGTGTGTAGTGCTCAGGATGCAGACCTTCAGGACTTCACTCTGATTCCAGGAGACTTCTACATTGTTGGTGAGAGCAGTGAATATGTCATTTGACTTTATTTGTGGGGTTTTTTAAAAAATTTGTTTTTAAAAAAATCTGGCATATAATTTCCCTACAGAGCATGTGCAGTGGCCATGCAGAAAGATCCTTGTCACAATTAAGCATTTTTGGCTTTTAATAAAGCTGCAGGTAGCAGATATTTTAGTACTCCAGAAAAAAGAAAACCAAAGAAATTATTAATTATAAAACGAAAAAAAAAATCTACCAAAAACTGCACTTTAGCCTTGACTCGTGCTACTTGCTTTAGTTGCTTGACCAGATTATTGCACTTCATATTTTTTAACACATGCTGCTTCTCAGTTATGGTTGCATATTGGGACCATACAGTAAGAACATGCTGGGAGACTATCAAGCAGGTTTTAGGAAGAATAGATCAACCATATACCAAATATTTTATTTATGTCAAAGAGCAGAATAGTACATATCTTCATTGACTTAGAAAGCTTATGACAGCATAGATAGGAGCAGCTTATGGAAAATTATGAAAGAATTTGAGATACCTAGTAAATTAATCAATTTGACCAGAAAATGCATGGAGGATGCACAAAATAAAGTAATATATAAAGGAAGAAAGTTAGAACCCTTCTAAATAAGAACTGGTTTAAAACAGGGTGATACATTATCTCCATTACTGTTAAACCTAGTACTAGAAAAGGTAAAAGTGAAAGAAGAAAGCAGTACACAGGAACAAGCTAAAATACTAGGATATGCTGATGACATCGACCTAGTGGGGGAAAATATGCAAGAAGTCATCAGTACCTCATATGCCTGAGAGATGTGGCACTAAAAGTGGGCTTGACCTTTAACCAAGATGAGACAGAGTATATGAAGATATCAGGAGACCAGAGGCAGAATGATCCAGATTATATAAATGTTGGAAATATGATCATTAGGAAAGCAGAAACATACAAATATCTAGGCACAACCTTCGACAGAAGTGAGGAAATTAAAATCAGAGTACAGATAAGGAATAAAATATACTTTGCCTTGCAACACCTGTTAAAATAAAAAAAATCCTGCCCCAAGTCACCAAAATAACAATCTACAAAACTATAATAAGATCAGCCGTCATGTATGGATCAGAAACGTGGAGTACAACGAAGAAAGATGAATAACAGTTGCAGATCTTTGAAAACAAGAGCCTAAGAAGAATCTTTGAGCCCATAAAGGATACCAAGATTGGAGAATGGAGAGCAATAAAAAAAACACTGAACTAAAAAGCTTTTTTAAATCCCAATGAATTATAAGTCTTCAAGCTGAACAGACTATGCTGGTTGGGCCTTGTAGAAAGATTGTAAGAGAACAGACAAACAAAAATGATGTGTGCAGAAGAGATGAGGGAAACAAGACCAAGGGGTAGATCAAGACAGAGATGGAAAGATGGCATTGAAGAGGATATAAAAGAAACTGGAGTCTCTGAAAAGAGAAGATTAGGAATAGAGAGGAATGGAGGTGAACTTTATCTGTGAAATAAGCCTTACTGGCTCAGAAAGCTGAAAAAGAAGATTGGGACCATAAGATTGATCATTAAGAAATCCTGCTTTTTTTTTACTAAGTACAATGTCTTTTTGCACTTTAGTATTTATGATGACTTTTGGGCATTCTTTTCTTCCAGTAAGACTACTATGATGTCACTTGCACCATCTAGTAATGATGGTAAGGGGATGTCAGCAGTTTTAATGTTTGATGATTTCTCACCACTTATGAAATACTTGGGAGGGGCCTTAGCTTTCTTGCTGTTTGCCATGTCTTTTATGCTGTGCAAAATGGCTGCTAGTTCTTGCAAAACTCACTCAGGATTTTGTACTATGTATGCTGAAATGTATGTACTATGTATGCTGAAATGTATGTACTATGTATGCTGAAATGTATATGCATGATTGGATCATGAAAATTACCACACAAAGGAAAAGAATAGGATACAATGGACATTGTGAAACCAATTGGAAGATCTTGACTTTGCAGATGATGTGACACTTGTGGCACATGGCTACACACAATTTCAAGAGAAACTTCAGAAAAAATTCAGCTAAACTGGGACTATATACTAACAGACAAAAAAACAAGGATAATGAAAAGTAATAGTACAGTCAATAGCCACATGGTGATTGAGGAAGTGCCAATTAAAGAATAGAGTATTTCACATATTTAGGCAGCATAGTGGATAAATACGGGGGAACGGAAAAATAAAAGGATGTTAAAGCTAGAATAACCAAGGCCAGGACAGCATTTATCCAACATAACAAAATATGGTCATCTACGAACATCAAAATAAGAACCAAACTTAGGCTTTTCAATACAAATGTAAAGACTGTCCTGCTATATGGTTCAGAGACATGGGTTATGACCAAGACAATACAATAGAGGATACAAACATTCATGAACTACTGCTTGAGGATGATTTTAAACATTAAATGGCAGGACAAGATCAGGAATGAGGAGGTCTGGGAAAGGACAGGACAAGAACCTACAAATCAAGTCTAGGAAGTGGAGGTGGATTGGCCACACTCTAAGGAAACCCAACACCAGCATAGCAAGACAAGCACTGACATGGAATCCTCAAGGGAATAGAAAACAAGGAAGACCTAGACTTACTTGGAGAAGTGAAATTATGACAGTGCTCAGAGACAAGGGATACACATGGAAGGAAGCAGAGAATAATTCCAAGAACAGGGAAGACTGGATAGCCTTTATCCATGGCCTATGCGCTCAAGGGAGTGAAAGGCGATGATGATGATGATGGTGATGGTGGTGATGGTGGCGGTGGCGGAGAGGACACTTTAGATCTTCCAGTAACCTCCATTTCTATAGGTTGGCATATGACAGAATCAACAATCTTAACTGAAACACTGTGGAACACTACTGCTCTGTAGCGAGGGTAATGATAGATAGCAATATTAATGGCAAATTGTCATGGTTTACCTTGTGTATTTTCCATGCTATGACATTCAGCCACACTACCAATCTGGCTTTTGAGTGAGTTCCATTGTGACAAGGTGAGGGATCAAGCTGATTCTTATCCTGTCTGTTTCCTTGGAGGAGGCATTTCTTAAACATGAGGAAGATTTAGGTCAGTTATGGTTCATAAGTCTGACAACAGAGTGGATGCCTCACGCCCTCCCTAAACCTCCTTTCATAGTCATTTAGCAAACACTAAAGAAAGGAAAGTTTTTAATGTGATTAAATCACATTTTCCACTCACCACGAAACTTGATAAAGATGAACCACATTCACCTTTCTCCTACCTCAGGTCTGTTTGATGTGCACAAGCCAGGATCATCACCTTTCACCTGTGGTGAGATCAACAACAAGCATGGTCTCCCACTCCTAGAAGCCTTTAACTATGCACTGGAGTATGTCAACAACAAGACCGGCATTTTCAGGTAAGATACAGAAGGGGTGAAGACACTGTCCATTTTGGCAATCACAGCTGACATGCTAGCATCAGGGTTAGTGAACCATAGCTGATCAAGACCCTGTCCCACCTCTCTGTTGGTACCTCCAGTAACAGGCTCACAGGGCAGGGATCGCCATTGTCCCCATGGTGGTGGAGTCTGCTAAGGAAGTATTGCCTGCTGTTTGGCTGCACTCCAGGATTGAAAAGAATAGCTGCCATAACCTGCTTCCAGGCTGATACCATGCTGTGCCTCAACATCTTCGCAGCATTGGCTGCAAAAAAAAAACGCCAGCTCACAATACCAGGGAGACAGAAGACAAGACAAAGTTAAAGACTGGCCCAAAATATGGCCAAAATTATCATCATTTGAACTGAAGCTCATCAAGAAGAGTTTAACAGATAAAAGGGATGGCGACTGCAGTAAAACTGGTTAATATAAATAAGGTAGATAGAGGTGTATGGTGCAGTTTTACAAAGTGAGGGAGGAAGTGAGCAAGGTGAGAAAAAAACGAATATAAAGTATGAGAATGTATAAATGAAAAACATACAACATCCGATATTTCGGCGTGAGCCTTATTCGAGGATACATGCAAAAACAAAATACAAACATATATAACTTATCTGAAGCGTCTTGCTCTCAGTAAAGCGGAAATGTGAGAGCAAGACGCTTCAGATAAGTTATATATGTTTGTATTTTGTTTTTGCATGTATCCTCGAATAAGGATCACGCCGAAATATCGGATGTTGTATGTTTTTCATTTATACATTCTCATACTTTATATTCGTTTTTTTCTCACCTTGCTCACTTCCTCCCTCACTTTGTAAAACTGCACCATACACCTCTATCTACCTTATAATTGTCTCCAACAGGGATGTCCTGGACTGTCTTCTTTCACTGATATTTTCAGACTCTTTCTTCGCTGTCATTGCTTTTCATTTGGCTGATCACATGCCAATATTTCTTAATCCTTCAAATATCATGTTTATCCTCTCCCATCTTTTTCCAGTGTATTTTTCTTAGATTCTTTCAATATTTTTTTTTAAATTGTTTGTTCTTATGCACTGGAGAACAAAAATTTGATGGCAGTTCGTGAGTTTTCTTAATACAGGAACAATCCATCATCTGTCTTGTGCTGATGTTGTATTGCGTTTATCAGACTTTTTCCCCCCTCTATGAATTCCATGATCTTCCTAAGCTATTCACTCATGATGAGTAAATAAATTCAGTATCAATTTATGAATATAACTTTTTTTTTTCCTCCTGCGGCAGTCTGTTATACAAGAAATCTGACTTTGACACTTTATTGAAAGTCTTTAATTTATAAACTCCTTTTTTTCCCCCAAATATTTTAACTTCCACTTTATACATGATACTGTGTTGCTCTTTGTTTTTCAGTAACTTGCTTCCAGGAGTGATACTGGGTGGTATTGGTCTGGACATGTGCAAGTCCCCCAGCAGAGCTGCCTCTTTGGTGGCCAACATCCACAGTGGGAACATCAACCTTGTCAAAGATGGAATTAGCGTAAACCCAAGAAGGATTGATGCATACGTTGCTACCATGGACACAGAGTCAACCATCAGAGTGGTAGACATTCTGACTCAGCTGGACATACCTCAGGTAATATTTGAGACCAAGCATGCCGAAATGAGCTTTATGTCAGCATCATCACATACTGAGGGTTGGAGAGTTAGCTCACGTGGCATCAGCATTGAAAGAAACCTTGAACATATATGTATATTTCAAGATGGCTGTCTCAAACGTTACTTTAAAATTGGGACAACTTGCCTAGACTAGAAAGCCTATCTTTTGATATCATGTCCTGGCCATTCATATACTGTGTGTCATATGTCAGCCACTAGTAAATTGCATTGTATATTTGTTAAGAAACAGAAGTAATTTTTTTTAGACTGTTTTCCACCCAGATCAAGAGCCGTTTTAGAATTTCAAATCAAAAATTTCCATGAAGATTTTTTTAAAGTAGATTTTCTGATATAGTACATTTAAAAAAAAATTAAAAGTTGCTTCTGGGGGGGGGGGGGGTGGGGGGTGGGGAGATGAAGACAACTTCTACAAAAGTCATCAGGGAAAAGAATCTGCATAACAAATTTTAACTGGCCACAACAATGTGAAAGGAAAACTTGAAACTTGTACATGTTTTCTGCCCCTTATAGATTAGCTATGGTGCCACAGGGATGAGCCTTCTAAACTCGAAATACGACTATTTCTTGCGGTCAGTGCCAGCGGATGATAAGCAGGCCAGAGCCATGGTGTCATATCTGAAAAAGTTCAACTACAACAACATTCAGGTTTGTCAGTGTAATATACAAGTGTGTCAGTGTCACGCAAAAGTGTTTCATTGTCAGATAGGTAGTATCAGAGTAGTGTTCAGATTTATGAGCACAGTATGCAGCGGTGTGTAGCTTAATTGTTTATTATAATGTTTAAACAAAAGCAAGTTTATTTGCATAATGCATGAGTTTGTAACCCAGGTGAAGTTAATTTCTTCCAGTGTGTGAAATAAACCATCTTTATGACAAATATAAAAATATTCTACACCAGTGGTTCCCAATTGGTGGTCTGCAGACCCCTCCGGGGGTCCATGAAACTGGCCATGGAGGTCTATAACAAAAGCTTAAGGTCCTTTTTTTTTGTCGCTATGAAGTGTTTAACCACTGATGTTTTAATGAATCCTGCCTGGAGGAAAGAACTTTTTTTCCATGTTTAAAAATAAGTATTGAACCAGATGTGGAAGTGATTGTCTGGAATAAAAAGAGGCATGATTTCTCTCACCAAATTTAGGTTAGTTAGCTGCCACACATTTCATATTCTGTTCATTTGTCAGAACAAGTAGGAATGTTAATTGCTGTCTATTTTTTCTTAACTACATTACTGACATTTTGAAAATTCACCAAGTTTGTATTGTGTTTTTTTGTGTAGTGTAGTGTCTACTTGAATACAAAGAAGTCTTAAGAAAGGCTGGAGTTAAAAGACAAATTACAGCAAAGATCAGATGCAGACAAGCGAGATTTGTAGGACAATTTCTGAGAAGAGGAAAATTGGAACACATTGTGGCAACTGGAAAAAATTGAGGGAAGAAAAGACAGACAGAGAAAAGTTACTGGATGGACTGTCAGTGTGGCTAAGAAGAAAGTCACCGGTGGATCTCATAATCAAATCTAAAGACAGGGAATTGTGGATATAAATATAAATGATCGCCTACACCACATGGCACAGCACTTGATTGATTGAGTGTCTACTTATTAAAGGTCACCCACATTTTCTGAAAAACATTCTTTTGCATTTAAAGTACATAGCTACCATACAGATATGAAATTCTTCCAGAGTATAGGGGTACATGGCCTAGAATTTGAAACAGCAGAGGGTCTGTGGACATTTGTTAATTGAGAACCACTGTTTTGAACAGTGCAAGCATTGTCCTATGAATTCCTGCATATGTCCATGTAATTAGTTATGGAAGATATTTATGGAAAAGCAAATAGCTGATCATATTTGTGAATGTCAGGTTATGTTGTGTAATTTGATTAAGTGACATGCCATATTTGATTCTGATCATTTAATGAGAGGTCTTATTTATGTAGGTTATAAACTCCTTTGATGAAGTTGGGGAGCCTGGTATGATGGAATTCAAGAGACTTGCCTACGTAAACAGGATATGTGTCAAGAAGGAGTTCACAGTTGGTGAGGGAGGAAATATTGCAGCAGATGTTCCTGGTGTCATTGCACAGATTAAGAACAATCCTGATGCACAGGTAGGATTGATACTGGGAAGTTAACATGTGATTGATGCTGGGAAGTTAACTGTGTAACTGAGATTAATGCTGTCAGAATTTTTTTTTTTACATTTTTGTTTTCTAAATCTAGCGGTCTTGATCTGTACCCTTGTTAGTATTTCTTTTGTATATTTTTCATTATCCTTGTTGTCCCCATGAAAGAATATCTGGGATGCTTGATATATGCTTTTCTATGTACCATATGTACATGTATTAGTAAGATGTATTTGTAATGTACCTTCCATTTCTGCATGGACTTTCAATATATTTTTATCATAATCATCAGGGTTTGAGTTGTCAGCACCATAGTATCCCAGTATCTCCTCCTGTAGTGTCCCTCTTTGTCCCACATGCCTGTTAAAATGTCCAGTTTCAGAGAGTTTACTGTTCTGTTGTTAACTTTTTGCTGGTGTCTGAAGAGTTCATTCAAGAATACATTTTTTTAAAAATGTGTTTACTGTATTTGTCACTCAATGGTGCATTTATCTGGTTGACTATATGTCACTGTGTGGTGTGTATTCTTAGATGATTGGAGTGTTTTTGTCCTTTTTTTCTTAAACTATCTACTATAATTCTTCCTGAAGTGTATTCTGTTTGGTTAATCTGTTTGGGTTTTTGTCATTAACTTCACTGCACATTACCCCATAATTCTTGTGTGTTTTCTTAACCCCTTTAGCATTCTCCCCAAGATATCTCATGTGAGCTTGCCGCTCATACAGTGTTCTCCTGGAGTTAATCTCCGATTATATACAAATGGACTTTCATAGCGTTATCCCTGTGTTTTCTTGCTCTATCGTAAACAGTAGCCAGTGGCTGACCTAGTTATCAGTTTTAGTAAGAGGCTGCTGGGACAGCATATTAAAACAAGCACCTCAAGCTAAATATAGCAGTGTCGTTGTGTTATGCTACACACTTTGAGAACAATGGCTGGCTGCATTAAACACATTAATTTCAGAGATAATGAGGACCTGTTGCATGATGGTACCAGTGTTTCTACTTAAATGGACAGCAGACAATTTAGATTCTTCATGTGAGAGTGATGTTTTATAATAATGATGGCAATGCTGAAACTTTGAAACTGCACCTGAATTTGTGTGATCTGAGAATGGTTGATGACCACATTCCAGTCCTGGCATTCAAATTCACAGGGAAACACGATATTTCTGTGAGAAGAGTAAAGTAACATTGCTTTGCAGTTTATCAGATAAAGAAAAACTATTCATCTGGACATCAGCATCATGATAACATTGTCACTACCACCATCATCATACGCCCATGTCAAGAAATTATAATCATCATTACCACAGGTGTAATCATTTTAATTTACGACCACCTATTCTCTCAAATGTCGTGGACACAAAAAAGAGCAAATATATCGATACTACAAGAGCTTAATATTGAAGAAGGCTGGCTAGTAAAGAGGATTAAAGAGAGAAAACTTAAATATTTTGGACACATTAAACGTCATGATAATTTAGAGAAGACCATATTGGAAGGATACGTAATGGGAAAAAGAAAGAGAGGAGGACCAAGGCGAAGATGGCTGCAAGACGTCGTTGACGATCTGCAAATGGATGCAGCAGCGGCAGGCCACCTTGCTCACAACCGAGAGGCCTACAGGAGCGCTGTTTGGGAGGCAAAGTTCCGCAAGGGACATGCAAATGAATGAATGAATGAATGAATATTCTGTCATCATCATCATATCACAATAGCCATCATCATCCTTGCCACCACTTTCACCATCACCATTAGTCTGTGTCAGTAAATATTGTTTTTATTTCTTTGTAATAAATCTTTACTTTGTCTTTATAACTGTTCTGTATTCAACTCATTTCTTTTATTTTTTTATTTTGTGCTTCTTTTTTTGGTGAAAATAATTCAGCATACATTTTTAAAAAAATAACCCTAAAGATAATAAAAAAAATAACCCTAATGGTAATAAAAAAATAACCCTTTGATATTCTTATAGTATTAATAACATGAATGTTTTACAAGTTCTACAATCAGAGATTCTTTATGTTTTAATCTGCATGTTTCACATAGAAATTTGAATTTCTAATCTTGCTTATTGCCTTGATATGTTGGTAGGTATTTTTTTTTTCCATAAGATCGGTCGATATTTTCTCTCATCAATAATAAACATCTGTTTACCTTATTCAGGTCATTGTGCTGTGGTTCAAGAACCCGCTTCCAATCCTGGAAGCTGCCAGCAACGATACGTATGTGAGTCAGAACTTCCTCTTCATTGCCACAGACAAGTGGGGGGCTGACCCGGACTATCTCACTGTGGGCACTATCAGCAATTTGCTGAGTCGCAGGAACCTGGTCATTCTTGATGTGGAAACGGCAGACATTCCCAGGTATGGCTAATGCTGTATTTTGTTAGATGTCGTTGAAAATGTTCCATGTACTTCAGCAAATTAATCATCATCATCATCATATCAGGTGCCGTGCCGACTGGCGTTGGCTATTATGCTTCTCCAGAGTACCCGATCCTTCATGCAGGCCATCAGTTCAGTTGGTGATCTCCTCTCATACCATCCCGTCAGACTGTTCAGTATCGTTTCTCTTGGTCTTCCTCTTGATCTTCTTCCTTCTATTTTTCCTGTTGTTATAATATTTTCTATGCCCCCCCTTCTCATTGCATGTCCTATGAAAGTACATTGTCTCTCTCTTATCTTTTTGACAAGGTTTTTTGTCTCTCCAGCTCTTCTCATACATTCTTCATTAGTTATTTTTGCTGTCCCGGGGATTCGCAACATTCTTCTAATAAACAACATTTCTGCTGCTTCCAATGATTTTTGTGCAGACTTGCCTATTGTCCATGATTCACTTCCATATAACAAGATAGGTTCAATATAGCATTTTAGGACTCGTTTTCTAACATTCATTGATAAAGATGTGTTAGCTAATATGTTTCTCATTCTCTGAAATGCAGTCTTTGCTTGACCTATTCTGTACATAATTTTATTTCAGTAGAAGCTCATTTTTATTTTTTTTAAAATTATGTATGATTTCATAGACATCATCATTTAGATTCTCCTTTTTTTTTTAATTTGGTTTTTGTTTATGTTTTACTTCGGTAATTGTTCTCGCTCTCTCTCTCTCTTTCTCTCTCTATTTCTTTCTCTTTTTCTTTCTCTTTCTCCTCTTTCTCTCTCACTCTTTCTCTTTTTATTACCTTCTTTCTCCCTTTTTGTCTCTCTCTCTCTCTCCCTCTCTTTCTTTCTTTCTTTTTCTTTTTTATCTCTCTCTCACTCCCTCTCTTTCTTTCTCTCTCTCATTTTCTTTCTCTCTCTCTCCCTCTTTTTCTTTCTCTCTCTTTTTCTTTATCTTTCTTTCTTTCTTTCTCTTTTTCTTTCTCTTTCTCTCTCTCTCTTTATTCCCCTCTCTCTTACTTTCTCTCAGTCTTTCTATATTCTCTTTGCCTCTCTTTCTTTCTCTCTCTTTTTTCACCACCTCTCTTTCTTTCTCTCTCTCTCTTTCTCTTTCTTTCTTTCTTTCTTTCTCTCTCTCTTTCTCACTTTCTCTTATTCTTTCTCTCTGTCACTTTTTCTCTCTCCCTCTCTTTCTTTCTGTCTTTTTCTATTTTTCTTTCCCTCTCTTTTTTTTCTCTCGCTCTCTCTTTCTGCCTTTCTTTATCTTTCTCTCTGTCTTTCTTTCTCTCACTCAGCCTCTCCTCTCTGTCACTTTTTTTCCTGTTCCTCTTCAGACTCAGTTAAAATTAGATCGGAACTTTTAAAAAAATGAGTTTTACTTGGCTTAACTTTTCCAGTTCCTGGATTTATGAATTTTCATTTTTTTTCCCATATGCCAAGTAGTGAAACATACAGGTCTTTTTTCATTTGTTCTATAGCTCCATAATATATATGTTAATGACAGAGGAATTTGATGGTGTCAGGTTTTCAGAAAATCTTTCAGTGCACTGTGGTCCAGTAGTTGACATTTTATATGTAAGAGATGCATCATTTTTAACGTTTCTAAATAAATTAATAATACGTCTGTACTTACAGCTTTGACCAATACCTGGAGTTCAAGACCCCAGATAATTACAAGAGTAACCCTTGGTTCAAGGACTACTTTGAGATGCTTCAGAACTGCTACTGGGACACCCCTTCTGGCACAAGAACCACAATGTGCGACAAGAGTTCAACCATCCCTCGTGCTGATAACTACATACAAGATCCTTACACACTGTATGTTATAAATGCTGTTTTCTCCGCTGCCATTGGCATACACAATGCCATTGCACAGGTGTGCAATGGATTTGGCGGGCTGGCAAACTATTATGGAGCATGTAACTTATACGTAACTAGCGGAGAGAGAAAGCAGAAGGTCATGGAAGGTATCCGCAAGGTAACTAGCTTAGTTTGGTTGTTTCTTATTAGCAAAGACACTTTGTGGTATGTATGTGTGTATTTATGTATACGATTTGGATAATTCATGTTAACGCAGATAAGGATGCACACAATAAATTGTTTAGATTTTGTGAGTTGTGCTGCTATAATGAGTTTCCTACATGATCATTTAAAATTAATAAATGTTTGTGTATAGTTTGTAACAGATGTAAAGTTAAATTTTATTATGCTTCTTTTTAATGTAGAAGATGTGTTTGTGTTTTGTTATTGTTTTTAAAAAATGAATTTCTTAAAAGTGTTAATAGATTTAGTCAGGAACAGGTAGCAGTCAGATTTGTACCATGTTTAAAGATGAATGTAGGAAGTAATAAGACAGGTTGAATTTTAAAAAATAATTGCAGGTAGAAGTGAAACTTTCATTGCTACTTCGACCACATTAAGTTTGTTTAATGTTCATGATGAACAGCTTGCCAGATGCCCCCATGTGAATCGGTTATCTTCCTGAAGGAAGAAAAAGCTGCTAGCAGTGGCTGCAAAAAAGTAATATTTATAAAAGAGAAAATACTCGGCATAAAGTGGAGCGAATTCAAGAACAACGCAGAGATAAGACAGATGAGCAAACAACAACCTGTCTCATGGGTGATCAGAAAAAGAAGATGGGCATATGTCAGTCATGTGATGAGAAGAAGCAATCAGAAGATTTCCAAACAAGCTATCAAGTGGAACACAATAGGCTGAAGAAAAAGAGGTCGAATACATGAATGAGGACATTGTTAAGAGAGACCAGTTCAGTGGGCATAACATCCCTTTATGAGATTTAAAAACTTGCCAAAAACAGGAAATCTTGGTGAACTACCTAGCGAACCCTATGTAAGATAAAAGAGATCCACTAAGAATTCTTGAAATCTAGGAAGATCAGTCATACCCTATAAAAACAGTCCTATCCACTTTGGGATATAGTGTTTGTTGCTATACCTTCCTTGACCTGAAGGCACACTAGAGGAGCCAACAACATACCTGACTATCTTTCTCCATTTCTACAGCTGAGCTACTTTGGGTGCCTGTGGTCGGACTTGAACTACCAGCTTCTGCATGAGAGACAGGCACACTAACCACTACGCTGCTCAGGTGCCTTTATGTCTCATACATCATCTACAAAGTTTATGCTTGTCATGGTTGGCTTTCTCATATTCCATGGATTTCTGGTGCCCCACAGCCATGTGCCATGTAAAAAGCAGTTTACAAACTATCTGCTACAACAAACCTTGCAGTAGTTGAGTAGTTTAACTGCCTGTATTCATTGGTTGGGGCATGTGCTCCGAATGACTGACAACTCACTATCAAAAATAGCACTAAAATGGACACCACAGGGGAACAAAAGTAAGGGTAGACCAAAAGAGACATGGAGAAGAACAACAGAAAGGATGTTGAGCAACAGAGGGTTCACCTGGGCAAGAGCGGAAAAAAAAAAAGGGCAAAGGACAGGCGTTTGTGGAAAACCTTTGCAGAAGCCCCATGTGCTCTGGGCACTTAAGGTTCAGAGAGAGAGAGAGAGAGAGAGAGAGAGAGAGATTCATTGCTCATGCTGCTGATGATGACTGTGCTGATATGTATATGTTGTCTGACATTACTTCACTCATATCATTACTGTCCAGATCTTCAGAATGATAGCATCATGTATTTGTGTATTTCCATTCCAGGTAAACTTTACAGATGACACACATCAACCATTTTATTTCACTGAGGACAGGGAAAGCTCTCGAGGTTTTCACATCTATAATATCACCTATTTGCCGCAGAGGCCCACAGACTTTCGCTATGAAAATGTAAGCACCAGTCCTATATTTTCAGCGGAAAATGTCCTACAGTGTTAAAATTCTGTAGCATTTATCATTGGTTTGGTTTAAAATTGTGAGACTTCGGTCTTTAATGACCTATAACCATCATCACCGAAACAAATAATTTCAGTAAATAGATAGTCAGATTATCAGCTGAAATCACAGAATAATGAAAATGAAGTAATCAGGAATTCAGATTTATAACTTGAGAAAGACTTAAAATTAATGTTGTTATATACCTGTGTTAGGCTTGATTTCCAAAGCGTTAACATTCATTGCGGAAATTGGATCAGCTTTCTAAACTTTTAACAGTTCTTGTCAAAGTTAGATCTCCAGATTTTCAACGCTCATTGTCTGAACTGAATATCTGGACTTTCAGAATTTTTTTTGTCAGAGTTCATTTTCCAAACTTAAACATTCTTTGCTCATATTAACGTTCTTTGTTATGGTTAGATCCTGTCCCCAAACTCTTAATATTTTTTATTTAGTAAAATACAGTAATTAGTGTATGAGTATATAACTGTACACGGAGCCACTACAGTAAAGCTGTGACACCAAAATGTATAACTAGGAAAAAAGTAGAAACAGCTTATTACTGAACGAGTACACACACGAGTAGTAGGAGAGAAGTTAATAGCACACTGAAGATGAATTAAGAGCACAAGCTTCTCAACAGTATCCTGTGTGCTAAGCTGTAGCAACACAATAGCATCTTGCCAGGATGTCCAAAAGTATCATATAGAAGCAGAAGTATGAGAGGGCTTGGGTTGCTTTTGGCTTGATGACCCAGACAGCTGCACCATCAGTGATACAGTAATCTCACTTCCCTTGGATTATACTATATTTTATTTCATTTGAATTTTTGTTTCTGTTCAGGGCTTGAGTATTGAAGAAGTTAGAGCATTAGTCTATGAAGGCAGAGGTTGGTGGTTCAGATTTAGCCACAGGGACCCCTGTTGAAATAGGTATTATTGAAGCTGGGAAAGTAAAGGTGGCCAGACATGATGCTGACCACATCAAGTTCCAGTGTGCCAGCTGGTCAAGGGAATGCATTAACACCATATCCCCCCCCTAGGTGCCTCACTGGCATGATAGAGCTCTCTTTACCTTACTATTCCCTTGAATTGTACTATGGTGTGTTAAGCATGGGTATAGCTCCTTTGAAATATTCAATCTTACATCCTTCCCGTACTGTTAAATGTCACATAGGGCTCGCATGTTAGTTTGCCCAGTTTTCCTGCTTTTGCAATTGTAACTTCCCTTCTGATGTCACCATCCTGGTCCATGTAGCTGCCAAGGTGTGCAAATTGGTTTACTTCTTCAATAGCTGTTTCTTGTATGTATATTTTTCCTTTGTGATTAATGAGAGGTTTCATTATTTTTGTTTTGCCTTTGTTACTTTCAAGACCTATTTTACTAGCCAATGAAGACAGGGCATCTGTTTTTTCTTGCATCGAATTCACATTGTCACTGATAAGAGTTATGTCACCTGCAAAATCAAGATCTTCTATTTGGGTCCCATGTGCCCAGTCAGTGCCTGTTTTACCTGTGCAGCATTTTTTCACTATAAAGTTTAAAGCAAGAGAGATACAGTAGTATACATCCTTGTTTCATGCCTGTTTCAGTCTGGAACCATTCACCCATTCCTTCTTCTGTGTTGACAGTACAAACATATCCATTGTAGAGATCCTTAATGATGTTGACAGTTTTAGATGGTAATCTATATATTCTTAAAATTCTCCATGAGTCTCTGTGTATGCTATCAAATGCCTTTTTAAAGTCTATGAAGTTCAGGACTAATGATTTTTTCTTTTCAATATGTTCTTCAAGTATTATTCTTAGAGTAAAGATCTGGTCGAGACACCTTCTCCCTTTTCAAAATCCTGCTTGTTCTTCTCTCACTGCAGTATCTACTGTATCTTTAATTCTATTCAGAATGACTTTGCAAAATACTTTTGACACAGCTGATAGCAAGGTTACTCCTCTCCAGTTATTGCAGTCGCTAAGTTTGCCTTTTTTGGTATTCTAACAATGATTCCTTTTTTCCTTTTAGAAGAGACCTTTTCTTCTTTCCAAACTTTATTAAACATTCTCTGTAGTTGGCTCATGTTGTCACTATTAATAGCTTCTAACATTTTGGATGTTATTTCATCTTCACATGCAGCTTTATTGTTAGCCATTAAATTTACTGCTGTTTCAATTTCGTTCAATGTAGTTTCATCTAGGTTGACATTTATTTGTGGGATTGGTAATCAATTTCAAGATTTATTAATTCATTTGGGTATGGTCGATTAAGTAGTTCTTGGAAGTGCTCGGCCATCTTTGCTTTTGGTCTTTACTTGATGTTAATAGGATGCCAGTTTTGCTAACGACTGGTCTTTCTTTGGATGCAGTAGTACCTGTTAGCTTCTTTTGTATGTTATATAGAGTTTTGCTGACCATTTTAGAATATTCAATACTTTATTTTAATTTGAATGCACCATACTTCATTAAATTTGGATGTGATCTTATATATTCCATTTTGCAGGTTGGATCCTATAATGACACACATTTCCTTAAACTGGACATTACATATGACTCCAATTACAATGCTCGCTGTGATGACAACTACTCACTTCCTGCAACTGATGACTGCCTTTGCATCTTCGAGCCAGATATACCATCCCGCTATATGGTAAAGACTGATGGAAACAAGGGTCTGAGTGTGGTGTACATTGGAGACATTCATCAAGCCAACCCGAACAGCCCACTAGGCTGTGGACCAATTAACACAGGTATGTGCTGCTTTCCTGAAGCTTTGCTCAGTGTGGGTAAATACCATCTTATCACAAAATTAAGCAGGTAACAGCAGTTCAGACTCAGAGCTACAAGTGGCTGGTGCAAGTTTTGAATGAAACTATTGAAACCTGGAACTGGAAGCAGAATGTTCTTTACAGTCAGGGCAGGGAAGGTGTTGAAGCATTAATATCGTGTCATATGGGGAGTGGTTTAACTCTTTCCCTGCCTCTGGTCGAATTTCTGACATGGTGCCTGGCATCGAAAAAGTTATTCATGTTTTGTTTCATTAAAAAACCGGTGTAACATTTAGATTGTAAGCATTTAGTGCACATGCCCCATCACCCTTTTCATCATGGTAGAAGTGTGGTTAGTTACGAGTGATGTCGAGCAGGGAAAACGAAGTTGTTGGTCGAGAAATTTCAATTTTTGGTGGCGTAGATAGGAGTGTGGAACATGCCCTTTGGCCAGACCACTGTTCTTGAATGTATCCCAAGTAGATCTAGACATATTAGATGACTGGAGAAGTAGTCAGAAGGTTATTTCAGACATTATTTTAGTGAGAATGTAACATAAAATCACAATACGACATCGACATGTAGACCTATGCATCTGGTGGTGAGTAGTGTACATCTATACCTATCCGACAGTAAGTAAGACACAGTTATTGTCTAAAAACATCACATTACTTCTTTTTTCCTAAAAAATTCTACATTTATGAAATCTTCATACATTTTTAGTTATTTTGAAACATAAGTACACTTTTCACATGGAAAAACTGTGTTTTCATTCACTTTTACTAATATGCCCCTATACATATCAAAACCTGTGCTTTTTTAATCTGGCACCCAACTGAACGTCCGCATTTCTTCCTGTGGCACGGGAAGAATTAAGGTAGCTATTTTTACAGACTAGGAATGAAACTAACAAAAAACAACTGGAAATGGTGCAATGTTTCTTTAGCAGACTTCACTGCCATAAGGACAATAGTGAACTCTTCCCCCCCCCCCCCCCTTTAGTCAGACTGAGTCTGTTACCAGGAGCACCAGAACAAAGGCGGGACAGGGTCTTGGTCTTGATCTTGATACACACAGTCAGCTACTGGTTCCTGACTGCCACATGTCAGCATCTTTCCTCTGCTGAGGTTGAATAACTACACCTATAAAATAATCTTTGTATTTGTTTGTATAGTGCTGTGAGGTGTCATGTCATTCATGGTTTACTATGCAAATTTTTTATGTTATTTATTAAAGTGTTTTTTTATGTTGAATGGTAATCAGAAATGCTTCCATTGAAGCAATGCATGCAACATAAGTATATAATTTTTATAATGAAATTGCATGTATGTTCTGTGTACAGGGCCTGACCTGCAGAAGTTGCTTGCTTTCTTCTTTGCCATTGAGCATGTCAACAACAACACAGTCTTCTCAAATTCACTCAAGCTAGGTGGGCTTGCCTTGGATAGCTGCACTCATGTAAGTAGATGATTGGCTTGTCCATTCAGTGGGTGGGTGGATACAGTACAGTTATTAATAGTTATAAAACAGCTGCGTTTAAAAATGCAGAGAAAATCTTCGTATCTTATATCCTTCCCGTGCCGTTAAACGTCACATAGGGCTCACAAAGTAGTTCGCCAATTTTTCCTGTCTTCGACGAGTCTTTCAACCTCATCAAAGGATTTTATGCCTGTTAATTTGGCCTCTCTTAACAATGTCCTCTTCAGAGTTTCACGCGGTCTGCCTCTTTTTCTTCTGCCTGTTGTGTTCCACTTGATAGCTTGTTTTGGGATTCTCTGATCATTTCTTCTCATCAAATGACCAACATATGTCCATCTCCTTTTCCTGATCACCCATGAGACTGGTTGTTGTTCAGTCATCTGTCTTATTTCTGCATTGTTCTTGAATTCATTCCACTTGATGCCGAGTATTTTCCTTAGGCATTTGTTTTCAAAGAGAAAATGTTCACCTGGTAATAAAGCAAGAATAAAGATAATGATCTGTGAACTTCTTTAAGAGAAAAATATTTTAAAGTCTTCATATATTAAAACTAATTAAAATGTCCTGATCAGGGTTTACGCCTGGGTCAAGACGTATACAACGTGCTTAGTGGGAACAGGCTTTGTGGCTCTGATGACAAAGGAATGTTTGTATCACCATCTACCATCACTGCCTTCATCATTGACAAAGACCACAATGCTATACCAATAGCAAGCAGCTTGTCTCAGCAAAGTAAGATTTTGTGTTCTAAGAAAATATTCTAGTATGTATTTGCTTAGTGATCATCGTTTTCATTCATAAAGAAAAGGGAATATCTTCAAACATTATAATACAGGAAAATGTATGTAAAAAGAGTAAGAGGAACTCATATAAACAGCATTTGTTCAGATAATATGTTTTTGTTTTTCAGTAATGCTTTCTTTCTTTCAAAGGCTTAAACTTGAAGAATGGCCATGTTCTGGTGCTTGCTTAGAGATGGGCTTCCTTGCGCTCAGGACATCCCTATATGTGCTCGGCCTTTAACCTCAATGTTGTTCATAGTGTATGTTGGGTGATAGTGCCAATGCCACATTGACTGTACACAGCTTGATCTTTTCCACAGAAGTTATGATTGTCTTCCACTACCCTTCGTTATTCCCCTTTCGCATAATCTTTGGTGACGGGTACTGCATTCAAAATTTCTTTGCTCATCTTCTTGTAATTTTGATAGGGTGGCTGTTATAAGGTCAGCTTTGTCCATCTGTAGGTTGCCCAGGGTTGTTGCTTTGTTTGCCTGTTGATCTGCTATTTCATTGCCTTTGATACTGACATGTCCTGGGTAATAAATCCTTGTGAGGGAGGAAATCTGTGATTCTTCTAGTTTGGCCAACCACTTACAGTGCATCGTCTGTTTTTTAGTACTTCTTTTAACATGCATTGTGAGCCTGACAGTAGTATGGTTCATGATGCTTGCTGGTTTGCTAGTCAGTTTTTTATTTTAGTGGTTGCTTCAGTCTCCATCCTCATGCTGGATATGGCTTTGGACTCACTGATGATGGGGCATCCATTGCGATAGACCCCAAATCCACATCCGCTTCTTTGTTCATGCATGACCAATTCATCTGTATATATTATAGGGTCATTTGGGTTGGAGTTCTTAATAATTCACTCTTTGATTTCTGATTCTGCTCACCCTGCCATCAAATTTCATCATTCTTGACTGAGGCATATGTGAACTTTGGTGAGGTGTGGATGTTTTCCGGCATCAATCCAGTCTGCACCCATGGGAATTTCTTCAGGGTTGAATATCTGCTCTATGGTCTTTTTCAGCATCTGCTATTCGTGATTAACCTTGTTTAATGATTTCATGTACCATTTTGTGTTTGAATGTGAAGATGCCTGTCCAGTGAGTCAATCAGTGACCCATAGCTGATATACTAGCATTTTAGGGTTAGCAAACCATAGCTGACCAAGACCCTGTCCCGTCTCTCTGTTGGTACCCCTAGGAGCAGGCCTTCCCTGGCTAACAGGGCAGGGATCATCATAGTCCCCATGGTGGTAGAGTCTGCTAGAGAAGCATTGCACACCCCTTGCTTTTTAGCTGTACTCTGGGACTGAAAAAGTAGCTGCCATAACCCACTCCAACGCCAGTACGATGCTGGTCCTCAACACCTCTACAGCATCGGCTGCAAAGAACACCAGCTCACAGTTACAGGGAGTTCGTACAAGTGTTTGAATTTCCTTTTCCACTGGGTGGTCTTCCGTGCTCTTGATTTATATGTACTCTGTTTATTCTGAAAATTTATGTTCAGTTTTCATTGAAGGCCTTTTATACAACATTCAGAACCATTGATCTCCTTAATTTGATTTGACTTTGAAAGTATTGCAAAAATATCCTAATTTTGTACTATCATAATATTTTTGCCACTTTAGTGATAGTAATATTGATATTTTTTTTTAACTTCTTTTTTTAACTTCTATAAACAATAATGTAAGTTATACAAACAGTACTTTGTTAATCATGTTTATTTTGTATATATGTTTCTTTGTTCTGCTGAATATAAAGTTTGTTTTTTTTTTAAATCATCTCTACACCATTTTTATTTAAAAATTGTGTTCCCTTTTTAAATTTTGTCTTAATAATGCCAAATCTGTCTGTATAATTATCTTAACTGTCTTTCGCCATCTAATTTATTCTCTGACAAAACTTCATGTGAATATTTTTCATTCTGTAGTCTGAATTATGAATCCTGAATTTGTTCAAAACCTGAACTTATCTTTTTATCAGATTTGTTTTATTTTGCAGTGCTATGTATTTCTTTTTCTAAGCTTGTTTTAGTGTTCCTTCACTAACTGTTGCCTCTGTGCTATTGCTGGTTTGAATTTACAGAGATCACAAGCATCTCTCCAACTGCTGGTAGCATCTTGCTCAATGATCAGTTTGTCTACCCATACTTCTTGCGAACCCGTGGTGACAACCTACAAACCGCAGAGGCTGTTCTGGAAGTTGCACGAAACATTTCATGGGATTATCTTAATATAGTGTACACTGACACATTTGAATATAGTGACTTGGCAGACTCTTTACTTGATAGGTTTGTAATCTGTGTTGTTTTATCTCATAAACCATGAAATTTTAGTCAAATTTCTGATTTGGGTATGAGAATTTAGGATACTTTTCTAGATTAGATATTTTCATAAATTGTAAGCCTTTTTTTTTTTGGACATCAACGGAGGAAACAGCTTTGTCTTAAATATTGCAGGAATGATTAATTTTCCTCTGCATTTAAGTTAAATAATGTTCACTTCTGACTGGTAAGTTGTTGCCAGGTAGGATTTCTATCATCAGAAATATCATTTCTTTTTAGCATGAAACAAAACAAATTGATATGTACTTCTTATTTTTATGCCATGAAAGAAAAAAAAAAGCTTAGAAAATTATCCTAATCTATAAACGTCATTGGCCTTAAACAACCAGTAATGATATAGCAGCTTTTCATAGATAAAGCGTTCTTAACTATAAACCTTTCTAATAGAACAGTTGAAGGTTTTCTACACAATTGTTTGCAGATCAAGAGAACTGAATTCCTGTGTTGGAACTGCCCTTCCCCTGCCTGTTAATGCTACACAAGCTGATGCACAGCGGGTTCTTCAGGCACTGAGCCAACAGGTAGAAACTGAAAATGATTTAGCTCCCTAAACTGTAAATTTGATATAGCAGTAATGATTTTGTTTTTTTATTTCTTCTGATGTTTAAACAAAGTTTGCTACATACACCTGCTATGGTCATCCTCATATATGCATACAGTACTTCATTAAATTCTACACAGCCAACTCACTTTTTTTCCATCCTGCTTGATTTTCCTAACGTCATCTACTTGATATAAATTTGACAATATTGGTAAATAATAGCAAACCATAGTTGCCTGTGATTCTGTCCCGCCTTTCGTTTGATGAACCTCTTTAACAGTCTTAGCCTGGCTAATAGTGTAGCACTTGCTTGATCCCAGTGACCTGCTGAGAAGCCCACTTTTGGGATCCATATAAGTTTTCAGCCAGGCCTCTGGAATCTATTCCTAACCTGACATGATAGCTGTGTTTTAACAGCTTCAAGGCTTCAGCTGCTGAGAAATCTTTCTTCTTTTGCTTCAAATATTCTCATGTGTTAAATCAGATGTCTTTGAAGAATGCAGCAGTCTGCATCAGGCTGACAGTGTCACCACACAATTCTGTCTTCTTTGCTTTTTTATATTCAGGGCAATCTTGTAGCAGATGCTGGCCTGTCATATCTGCAGAGCCACAAGTTGTCTCATCAGTTTTGCCTATTTTGAGCTTGTTATGCATGTGATATATCACATTCTGTTGTAGCCTGTGTGGAGTCTAAAGATCTTGACCTGTCCATCTCTGCTTCAATGTTAATTATGTTTGTTATGTGAACAGCATATTTGTAAAATGTCTGGAATAGAGTGAAAGATGTATGATAAAGGGCAGAATGTCAGATGGGTCTGCATGCCCAACTCTTAACCCTTTTGAAATAAAGATCAGTCAATCAATCATCTCTGTCCAAATGGTTTTAGGGGTCATTCCCCTGATAATCTGGATGTTCTCATTCCCATTTGCTGAGACATCCACCTTACAGTTCTAGGGAGGTACATGAACGATAACTACAGAAGTGAGGAAATTACTAAAGATGAAGAAAAGAGTTTTATTCTGATGTAGTTTTGGTATGGTGATGCATGGTGATGCCATTGACAATCGAGAAAGACCGATGGACAGTCGGGAAAGACTGACAGACACTGGGAAAGACCAGAATCCTCACTGGGAAAGCGTCCCTGAACTGGGCTGTCCGGGCCAGCAACCCTGTCAGCCGACATACTATTGCTACAAAGTCCAAAAAGAAGAAATGCCCCCAGGATTCACCGAAAGGGGAGGGAGAATGATGGATCCACAGGTGACTATACGGAAACGACCATACCCGCCCCAATTAATTTGAGTTCAGAACAGCGGATGGAGTATCCATGCATCTGTAGCAGGGAATTTAATACTCAACGCGGCATGAAGATACACAGAATGAAGAAAGGATGTAGTGGTTCCTTGCTGCCCAATACTCAACAGTGCACTGTGATGCCAGTCTCAGATAAGACATTAGAAGATCTCTGTCAGGATATAATCCACAGTACAGAGAATATTCAGGTTGAGTCGGGCAGCGGGGAGGCAATGCAGCCTTCCGACGAGACCAGAGACAAGATTAACTTTCCACCAACAAGTGCAAAAAGCATATGGGAAAGCCTAGATGCAGGATTATGCAAAGAACTGGACAAATAGCTAAGAGGAAAAAACCTGGAGCAAAACCTGGAAGCATTTGGTAACATCATATATCTTCACTGCCACAAAGAGTTTGTAACCAAACAGGCAAAAAGAGAAAAAAACGACACCAAGAAAGTCCAGAAGACAGAGGAAAATAGAAGCAATAAGACAGCAGAAGAACCATGCCTGGAAAATGTTCAAGAAGGCACATGAATCAGAAAAGACGCACTTCAAAAGTGCAGTGCCAACTGGAAGATCACAAGTTCATTCCCGGAATTGGGAAGAAAAAAAAAAAAAAGCAACAACTCACAAGACCTCTGGGAGTTATGACCCAGAGGGGACCACCCCCTTTAGAGTGTCAGGAGTTTAATAGGGCCGAAACATTTGTCTGAAGCGGGGTACTTCCTCTGATGATCTGAAGGAGTTGTGTTGTTGTTCCACTCTCTACAGTAGAGAGTTTCCTGCATATATGTACATCTCATCAACCCAGCTGTAAAAATAGTACCTAACACTAAACTGTGTTTGAAACAGAAGAATAGAGTGCATTGTGCCCATGACTGTCAGTATATTTTGAGACAAATTTGCACTGTTCAACAGACTAGCATGCACTTGAGGTGAAAAATGAAAAACCACAAAAACTGTAAATAAAATTAAACTAAATAAGATTACTAAATAGATCAACAGAGAAGCGTTAAAGATTGTAATAGTATTTAGTTCTGGAAATTTTCTTGCTGCAGATATATTTTTTGTTCATTTTAAAAAAAATATTTCAGGTTGGAGCCAAAGCTGTGGTCTTGTTTGTTGAGCCTAGCCAATTGAAACTTCTTATGCAAGCCAGCCAATCACTGGGACTGACAGGCAGATTTGTGTGGGTGGTGGCTTCCGACTGGACACAGGCCAAGAACCAGATTGCAGGATATGAGCAGGAGGTATGTCATGTTTGTACTACATATTTGTAACCAAAACAAAAAAAGACCCCTCATTGCATGATCACTATTGGTCTGAACTCTGTGAACCTGAATCTCCATAAAAACAGGATGAACAGATTTGTCCTGTGTCATGAAGTTGGCTCTCTATTGAATATACAATATGAAACACTTTGATCACATAAAGTTTATCAATAAACTGCTTCTCTTTATTTTAAATGATTTAGCTTTCTTAACAGAGAAAACTTAAAATATTTTGGACACATGATAATCTAGAGAAGACCATCTTGGAAAGGTACATAATGGAAAAAAGAAAGAGAGGAAGACACCGTTGATAATCTGCAGATAGATACATCAGCAGTAGGGCATCTTGCTTACAACCGAGAGGCCTACAGGAGAGCTGTTAGGGAGGCAAAGTTCCACAAGAGACATGCAAATGACTGATTGACTGAGCTTTATTCGGGGATTCAGTGTCACAGAATTACTTTTCAGCCTCTTGGAGCTGCAACACCTCTTTCATCCACTGCCTGGAATATTTGGGATGGACAAATTTGGCTGGATTGAGTACACTTGACCATCACAAATCCAACATCATTGGGACCTGTTGGATATTAGATAAGTGATTTTGCCGGATTACTGATTGTTATGTTAGAATACACTTCACCCAACAGCTAACCTTCCTACCATTAAAATCATCTGTTGATCAGCACATGTAGGTTTATAAAGGTAAAAGAAAAATTAGATGGAAATCAAATGAAATTATAATGAAACATAAGGTTACAAGTACATGTAATTTTTCTGTCTGTTTCTTTATGTCATAAACAGTAGATGAGCCGGTGCTGTATAAATCACATAAGCTTAACACAGACACACCGCTGTCAGGTTTGTTTTTTCAGAAGTTCTACCTTATCTGTTATGGACAGCACATGATGTTTGCACGTCACACCATGAGAAGCACTGCTTGTATTCGTTAGAGCCATGACCGAGGCTAAATGTCAGCAGGTTATAATAAAAATGCACAAAATACAATTAGAAATGCCGTACTGGTGATTGAAAATGCTCACAGCCAGTCGATGCAATAGCTAGTCCCATCAAACAGTAGTGACCTGTCAGTGCGGCGACTGGGGAAAGCTGCAGCGTCTCTTGTGGAAATTAGTGCCGGATAACTGATTGAACCTGATAACTGGTTGCCACATCTGTAATGGTCAAGTACTAAATACATGGTTATGCTAAATCTAAAGTCCTGTCACTAGGATAACATTTACATGTTTATTTCAGGTTTTGGTGGTATTACAGTAGCTTCCATCACAGATCTGCAATCAGATTTAGTTGTTTAAGTCTATAGCTTCTGTCACAGATCCTGCAATCAGGTTTAGTTGTTTAAGTCTATAGCTTCTGCCACGAATCTTGCAGTCAGGTTTAGTTGTAAAGGTCTATGGCTTCTGTCATAGATCCTCCAGTCAAGTTTAGCTGTGTAAATCTGTAGCTTCTACCACAGATTCTACAGTCAGGTTCAGTTGTGTAGATCTATCTACATTGGATGCTTTTAGATTATAAATTTAGTGTCTTGGCTTTCACTTTTATGGATTTTTTTCAATTCATTCTAATATCATAGCCAGCTTACTTGTGAGCGTGACTTTAAAAACGATTGTGTTCAAAATGAAACATGAAAGTTTTTTTAACAGTTAAAATGTATATTTCTGATCATTTACTTACATTATACAGTATTCATTTCTCCTCTTATCTTTATTTGAACAGCTTGCAGGGGCACTGTTTGTGGAGGTCCGCTCAGCAATCCTGGACAGTTTTGTGGAGTATGTCAAGAAGCTAACCTACAGGAACAGAGGAGGAATTCCTGATGACTGGTTTGATGACATTTATGAGACCCTTCACCAGTGCAACATCCTTAACTTGGAGGTAGTCATCACTTGTATTATTAGATACGCTATGTTTTGTTTTGTGTTGTAAAGCTTTATTTTTAAAAATTTTTCTAAAGGCAGCTTACAAGTGCAAAAGTTGATTCAGGAGAGAATTGCATCATTCAGAATAACCCTCAGAATAGCCCTCAAAATAGTCCTCAGAATAGCCATCAGAATAACCCTCAGAATAGTCCTCAGAATAGTCCTCATGGAAGGATAAGGGGAGCAAAAAAAAAAGCATTAGAAAAAACTTGATGTTGATGAAAACTGGCTCTTAGGTCCATCAAGAATAGAATGTTATCCTTCTTTGGCCATGTTAACTCTTCCATGTCCACCATTGCAAATTTGGTGGCTTCGATCATTTTTTGGCACCTGTGTCGTAACATTTATAGGATCTATTTGTAAAATTCAATGTAACGCAGCAATTCTGTGTTCAGTCTAAGCTTATTATATGTGAAACCACATGTAAATGAAAGAAGATTCCATGAATAAACATTTTTGGCAAAAAAAAAAAGAAGAAGAATAAGAAAGAAAGAAATTAGTGTGAAAATTTGGAAACGTAATATTGTCAAATATTTTGCACAAAAAATAAAATTATGAACCACTTACCATAAATTTCTTGTAAATCCCCTTAGATTGCACTGTTTCATCATTTAGAATTTCACTCTATAAATATCTACACGTTTTGTGTCAATTTCTGATACTTTTATGCAAATAAAAGCATTTTATTACAATATCTGCAACAGACGGTCAGTATTACAAAATAAATGAGCAGAAAAATGTATACTGATCTTGATTAAAAATGATTAAATCTTCATTTCAATCAATGAATTTTACAGACAAATGCCATTGAAATATGGAAATGGATGTTCTACTTTCAAATGATATGCCCAGTGACAAGTTAAATAAAAATTAACACCATTTACTTAACAAAACAAAGCACCGAACAGTGTACTGTTGCTAACAGTGATATAAAACAATAGCTAAAAGCCGTAAATGGATTGCTGGACCTGACTGAGTTAAACGGCGTGATAGCCTAGAGAAATAATGTAAGGTATGGTTCCTAGAAAGAGAATGGTGGCTGAAGAGATGATGGTCCCAAGGTATCACGGTCACTCTTAACACCACACTCACTGAGACATGCATCCTGGCTGGGCAATGAATAAAAAAAAATAGGTCACATGAATGAATTTGTAAAGCACATGGTTGAAGAGCACAACTGACACTTGTGTTTGGGAACTGCCTCAGAAAAGGGATATCTACCAAAAAAGAGAGGTACATTAGAGTACATCAGTGTATCAGGGAAACAAGGATTAGAAGAATATTTTGGTCAAACACTATAAGAAATAACAGCTTGTTTTCAGAAATGCAGGTGAAGCCACTGACAATGATTACTGAGGAAAGATGCTGGCGATGGTTGGGACATGTGCTTAGGAATGACTGATGACTCATTACCAAAAATAGCACTGAGATTGACACCACAGGGCAACAGGAGTAAGGGTATACCAAAAAAAGACATAGATAAGAACAATAGAGAGGATGTTGAGCAATAGACGGCTCACCTGAACAGGAGCAGAAAAAAAAAAAAGGTGAAGGACAAGCATTTGTGCAAAAGCCCTGGGGAAGCCCCATGTGCCTTGGTTCAGAGAGAAAATAGTGTCAAGGAAACAGGATAATCATCTGAAAATCAGTCCATTTATGTAGGCCAATGTCTGAGTTTTAAATATTTCCCAAACTTTGTAAGTTATATCAAGTAAGCAGTGCTTGTCTCACTGTTGGCTTCATTACAGTGTTGTGTTTTATATATCATACATGAGTCAGCACATTTTTATTGGTTTTTTTTGTTTGTTTTTTTGTTTTTTTAATCAGCGTCCTACAACCAGTCGTTACTCGCGAACATGCACATTGGATGAAGTTATCACCGACAGCATGATATCACCAGATCCTGAGGTTCTGCATGTGATCATTAGTGTATATGCCGTGGCTTATGGATTGGACACCATCCCAGAATGCATCCAGTCCAATACTGATTTGTCCGCTTGCTTGCAACTCCTCCCACAGAGGTCAGAAAAGATCTTCAAGGGAATCTCTGGTGTTAATTTTGTGGTAGGACATTGTTCATAATGCTCAGGTCATTCACTTCTCCTTTTACTCCTATTGCTAATTCTTCCTTTTTTTTTTTTTTTTCTCTTTTTCTTCTTCCTTTTTTGTTCTTCTGTTTTCTTCTTTCTGATGCTACTTATTACTGCCATATGGGAGGAAGAACTAAAGCCGTCTGTAAACATGATAAATATAAATGGAGAAACACAGGAACAAAGTGACAAGATTCATTTACTTGATGGTACACATGATAACGGCGATGTGAAATAGAAATTGACAGAAAAATAGGAATTGTGCAATTCAACAGAATGAAAGAAGTCTTAGTTCAAGACGTATAACACAGCAAGTGAAGCTGAGATTGTTAAACGCTATCTGTACTTCACACTGTTATGTAGTGTAAGCATGGATATTAGATAAGAAAATGGAAATGAAGACTGAGGCTCATAAAATGTGGATGTACGTAAGATTAGGGTGTATTCCGTTGCACAGGGATGAGAGCATAGAAGAACGTAATCAATTGGAACCAAAAAGAGAAGTAATAATAAAAAAATGAAAGACAAGACGTTTTGGCCAAACCAAAGGACAGAATGAAAAGCATGACCAAGGACCTGGTGACTGGTTCAGGTGAAGAATGAGCCTGCATTCTTTCTTTATTGGCAAGCCTTGGTGCTGTTGTTTCCCTTTGCTGTCTTTTTTTTTTTTGTAGCTCATGATTATGTACCCTGTTTATGGTGGCATCATCATCCTAGGTTTCATCCTGAGTTTTGGCATTGCCCCGCTGTATGTAATAGTGTTCCCATTCATTACACAATATACATAGGTAGATAACATCAAAAGATAGATGGGATTTAGCATAGATGGGAGCACCATGAAAGCAAGAACAAGTCTGGAGGCCTTTTGCAGCCAACATACCTTAGAAATATGGCACAAGATGGTGATGAGAATTTAAAATCTGACATAAGAGCGCTAATTATTTTCGCTTGCTTTCTTTCTTTCTGTGATTGAGACCTTCATGCTTGTTTTTCTGGTGCCCCTTATCATAAACTCTCGCTTTCATCTTTATTACCATCAACACTTATTATCATTATTGTTATTGTCACTATCATCCTTACTTTTAATGACTGTTTTTATCATTTTCATTCTAATTATTTAGCATTTTTTTGGTTGCCGTGATCCTAATTTTTTTTATGTTTTTTTTTTGTCATTTTATCCTTGCTTTTGCCTAATTTTGTCACTTTCATTGTCGTTGTTCACTTCAGCATTTATCCTTCTGATTTTATTTCCATTCTTGTTACTTTGACTTATCCTTCCACCGTTCTGTGATTCATTCACATCGGAATATTATTACTACTCCAATAACTCATAATTAGCAGTGAAATTAACATTTTTATATCCGAAGTATTGGCCTCATAATAACCATTTTCTTTAATTCTGACCATCACAATTCTTATACTAAATTAGGTGCCAGGAGTGCCAGCTAATGAAAGCTTCCAGTTCTCATTTGATGACACTGGAAACGGCAAGGAGGGATATATCATTAGGAACTTTAGAATAAACTTGGACACATCCCAGAATCCATACGTGACAATCCAGGTAAGAGACTTGTGCTGTCTGGAGGACTGTATTGTATGGCTTTTTAGTTTGTAAAGGGGAAAGATTCCTTGTAATTCCTACTCTTTCTTTTAAAATTGTGTATGCTGTGGACATTTATGAGTAAGTATATCTTAAGCAACATCTCTTCATCAACAAACAATATTGCCTTCCTTGTTCTCTTATCTTTTTCTTACTTTTGACTGATATCAGCTCAGAATCCTGCTTAGAAGTGACTGATTTTTATACAAATATCTTATATTTCACCGAAAGTCATTTGTACAGTTTTCTCGGGTGTACCTTGCCTTGTACAAGAAATTCTCATAACTTGCAGAGGCATTTCCCATAACATAATTGTAATGTTGATGTTGAGTGTATGAACTTGTGCATGTATGTGTATGTATTTTTTTAATGCAATCCCAGAAATATCCATCTTCTTCTTTTGCTGAAAATTATAAAACCATTCTTAATTTCTTATGGCATAAACGAATTAATTGAGAAAAGTATCTTTTTTTTTTTTTATATTCTCAAATACAGTAGAAACTCATTATAACGAACTTCAAAGAATTACATCCAAAATCCACTGTATCCAGAATAATATATATATATATATATATATATATATATAAGTGTGACAAAGACCCACAAATCTGGTCTGTTATTTCTGAAGCTGCATTATAGAAGAGGTCTGTCAAAATGTCATTTTACTGTATTACGTTCATCAAGAAAAAAGAATAAGCTAAAATATATGACATTTTCATCAACTCAGATTGGCCAGTACACACCGCTGGGGCTGGAATTCAATAGTAACCTTTATGCTGGTGGAAATCTTTATGATCGTAGAATTCCAAGTTCAAACTGCGCCCGTGGGTCAACTTGCACCTGTGAGATTTCGGGAAACAGGGAGTGGTCATACACACCTGTTCAGGTGTTAGATCCATCAAGAGTTAGGGTAAGTTGGATGTTGTGTTAAGCATGTGAAGGTTAAATGGAAAGTTTTTGGGGTTGTTTTTTTTTTAAATTTTTTAAATGTTGAACAGTTCAATTTTTTAGGCACAATATGAATATTATATTTATGATGAAGTTGTGGAAAATGCTATATTGGCAGTAGATTTTTATAGTTATTTGTAGAGTAGTGTTGCCTAACATACAATGAATTGTTATAATTATTATTGATTAGCATTGCTTAAAGTACCATAAAATAAATTGTTAAAGTTAATTATTGCCTAACAAATGGTAAATTGTTATGGTTAATTATTGAGTAGTGTTACCTAAAGTCAGTGTTAACATATGGTTGTGAGAGTTGGAAATCAACCAGTCTACTCAAGCACAGACTTGATGCATTTGAGAACAAATGTCTCTGTAGACTTGCACATCAGATGGTCTGATTTTAAATCGAACGAGTCAGTAAGATAGGAATCGAACAAAGTCTGCATATCAAGATACATCAAAAGATGTCGATGGGCCTATCTCGGGCCACGTTCTCAGAATGGACGGATCCAGACTCCCTCACTAAGCCCTCACATAGTCAGCGTAGGGCAAAAGATAGCAAGGTAGGCCAGAGGAGACTCTACATAGAACCACCACTAGAAAGAGTACAACTTTAGGATTCAAGTCCATCCAAGACTTACAGCGGGCAGCGGCGAGTCGTCAGACATGGAAAGATGATTTCCGCCCTATGAGCCAATATTGGCCCAAAAAGAATGTCAATCAATCAATTACCTAAAGTACTGAGTAGTTATAGGGTATGCCCTAGTTCCTGTAAGTCTGTTTTACTATTTCCAGGTTGGAGGTATATACAAGGATCCAGCCACAGGAGAGACAGTGACAGTGGAGGCAATTCCAGGACCTGGTGACCGGTTCAGAGAAGGATGGGCCATTATTCTTTCTGTCTTGGCATGCCTTGGTGCTGTCGTCTCACTTGGTATATTTTTGTATCTCCTGATTATGTATCCTGTTCGTGGTGGCACCACCATCCTGGGTTTCATCCTGAGTTTTGGCATTATCCTGCTGTATCTAATGGTGTTCCCATTCATTGCCCATGCCGATTCTCGTATCTGCGGTCTACGTAGATTTGCACTTGGATTTGTGTATGCAATTGTCTACTCAGCTCTTATGGTCAAACTAGTGGACTGTTGGAGGGTCAGAGCAAAGAATGATCCAAACAATATCAAGTACAGCAAGCTTGGGACTCCATTTGGCCTGTTCATGGTCACTGTATTCTTTGTTTTGGTTCAGGTAAGAATGTGTGCTTGATTTCCACTGATTATTATTGTTTGTGTGTTTGTGGTATTTTTTTTACCTCAGCATGTTCTTCTCATTTATTATTGTTTGCAACCTTTTTTCAATCTTTTAATTTTAGTAGAAAATATTTTTCAAGTCTTAGGGGAACCCCTGTGTCTTGTTCTTGATCTCCCACTCTGGAACTGTGAGCAGGATCTTCTTTGCAGCTGATGCAGTGAAAGTGTTGAAATGCAACCATCATTTTAGGTGTCTCTACAAATTTCTGTCAACTGCAGCCCTATTTTTGGCTGACCTGGGGCGGAGCTAAAAAGGGGGGGGGTGCGTTTCTTTAGCAGATGCCACTGCTGTGGGGCCAGGCACAATCCGTGCCTGATTAGCCAGGCTGGGTCACCAGTGAAGAAGTGGGAAGGGGCTTGATTGGCTGTAATGTGCCACCCCAGATACAAGCAGTCAGCTGTGAGTCACTGACCTCTGTACTGCATGCATCTTTTATCACTGGAACCTGGTATACAAATTATTACATCCACAGCTCACTCCCATTAATGTGATGAGTAAGCTGTAGGTATCATAATCCAGCCATAATTGTCTGTGTTCTTCTTTATGAAAAGAAAATTGTATTTATTTCTGTGAATTTACTTGTTTATATATAATGTGTGTATATTTTTAAGCTCGCTCATGGGTGGAATCCTTAGCAACCTCAGAAGGAACCCATGTTGAGGAAACTGATTGTTTGTGTTTAAGAATTCAGAGAAGTCCATTCTCTTCTAATGTGTAATAGTGATTCTTTTTAATATTCATTGTATTTTTCTTTGGAGTTTCACAATACAAGAATAAGCTCAATAAGTGCACTTTTGTTTTTAGACAGATAAAAGTTGTCTTATCATTCTTTAAGTAGATAAAGTCTTTCCTCTAAAAATATGATTTCATTTTTGTCTCTGTGTCACTTTATAAGTAAAATGAAATATCCTTGAAACATTTCAAATACCTGAGTGGCACAATATCATCAATAGGGAACATTGGTGAGGAAACTGAGAATAGATGCAGTAAAGCAAATCAAATCATTGGAGAAATGACACCTTTACTGAAAAACAAATGCATCACAAATGAAACAAAAAAAAGAGCATTGTACAGCACAGTTTTCCTCCAACTCTTTGCAAACAATGTCAAACATAAACACTAACAGCCAGACACAAAAGGAAAGTCATTGCGACGAAAAATGAGATGTTTAAGGAGAATACTAAATGTGACCGAATAAGAAGTGACACCATCAGGGCAAAGGCTGGAGTAACTCCAGTGCTGCACTTCATCCAGAAACAGCAGGTCATTACACAGCTGTCACAAAACACATTCACACTAAGAACTGTAGAAAACAGAGGAAAAGAGCACCCAGTCAAGAGATGAAAGGGAGGATATTACAGAAAATGTAAATACCCCATTATATGATGCAGATTTGCCTTCAGGGTGTCTATTTTTCTCTCAACACTGAAATATATATGAGAAAGGAGACAAGACAAAACAAGAAATGTCTTCTTTTTATCAATTTGAGTAATGCTATTTTTATAACTGAAAAAATATGAAAGAGATAAAAATTTTTTTTTTAACTCAGATTAATTCATATTTCAGATGTTCTCTTGAGTAGTTTAGTTTCTGTTTGTTGTTTTTTGTTCATGTTTTGAATCCAATGTCATTCTCATCTTAGGTGATTATCAATGCTGAATGGCTCATTCTGAGGCAGCCAGACATTACCCGCATCTTTTACAAAAACCAGTACTGGCCTCGCTGCACCCCTG
This sequence comes from Achatina immaculata, assembly GCA_009760885.1. Taxonomy (NCBI): domain Eukaryota; kingdom Metazoa; phylum Mollusca; class Gastropoda; order Stylommatophora; family Achatinidae; genus Lissachatina; species Lissachatina immaculata. The sequence continues at coordinate 993,901 of CM019693.1, read as the reverse complement.
GTGATTTCTATGATGAATCCTTGGTTCTGTCCCTTGTGTACATTATGGTCATAATATTTGTCTCCCTTGTGATTGGAATTGCCACATTCAGGACGTATGTATTTGTTAAAATTATGTCAAATTATTACTGACTTATTGTAAGCTATGAGTGTAATCGAATAGATGATGGCACTTGCTTATTGTTGTTATTATCATCATGATGATGTTGGTGAACCGTATCAGCTCCAATGGGAAGTGGCCTTCTTCACTTTCCAGAGTGGACCACAGGAATATTCTTCTCATTGGACTCATCAGTAATAATCCCAGCCTTAGCTGAAGTAATTTAGCTCCATTAGTGTGGTAGAATGGACTTTTAGCCAGCTCTGTGTTAGCTCCATTAGGTGATAGGATTGACTCTTTCCATGTTAGGTCCATTAGGGTGATAGGATTGACTCTTCCTATGTTAGCTCCATTAGGATAGTAGGATTGACCCTTCCTATGTTAGCTCCATTAGGGTGATAGGATTGACTCTCCCCATGTTAGCTCCAATAGGGTGGTAGGATGGACTCTTCCCATGTTAGCTCCATTAGAGTGATAGGATTGACTCTCCCCATGTTAGCTCCAATAGGGTGGTAGGATGGACTCTTCCCATGTTAGCTCCATTAGGGTGATAGGATTGACTCTCCCCATGTTAGCTCCATTAGGGTGATAGGATTGACTCTCCCCATGTTAGCTCCAATAAGGTGGTAGCATTGACTCTTCCCATGTTAGCTCCATTAGGGTGGTAGGATTGACTCTCCCCATGTTAACTCCATTAGGGTGATAGGATTGACTCTCCCCATGTTAGCTCCAATAGGATGGTAGGATGGACTCTTCCCATGTTAGCTCCATTAGGGTGATAGGATGGACTCTTAGCCAGCCTTGGTTCACTGACCTCAAAAACTGCCAGAATAGCCATCTCCACTACCATGTGTTACAAGTAAACTTTTCTCTTTAAAATCCAATGAAAGGACATTTCCCCGGTGAACATAATGGGAAATTTCCCCATAAACAGCAAGTATGTGTTCAGATTTATATAAAATCAGATGAAGAAGGGAATACTGGGGGGAAAATTTGAAAAGAAGAAGTATAGATTAACTTTTGGTCTATTTGCTTGGCATGTGTTGATGTTGATGATGGAGAACAAAGAGGAAATTGAAAATAAATTGACAGAAATAACAGGAGAGATGCCATTTTTTGAAAGGCAAAAGAAAGCAAATGATAGACAAAATAAATAAAAGCATAGCATTATTCACCTATCTTGAGAACACATGACACTCAAAAGTTATAAGCACAAAAATCAAGCTAAGTTTATTTAGTTCAAATTTAATATCCACCCTCATTTATGCATGCAAAAACTGGAAAACAGCTAAAGAAATAGATAAGAAATTAGACTCTTTTGAAAACAAATGCCTAAGGAAAACACTTGGTATAAAGTGGAATTAATTCAAGAACAACACAGAGATAAGACAGATGAGCAAACAACAACCTGTCTCATGGTTGATCAGAAAAAGGAGATGGGACGTATATCAGTCACGTGATGAGAAGAAACAATCAGAGAATCCCAAAACAAGCTATCAAGTGGAACACAACAGGCCAAAGAAAAAGAGGTCGACCACGCGAAACTCTAAAGAGGACATTGTTAAGAGAGGCAAAATTAGTAGACATAAAATCCCTTAATGAGGTTGAAAAGCTCACTGAAATCAGGAAAACTTGCCAAACTACCATACAAGGCCTATGTAACATATAATAGAATGGGAAGGATGTAAGATGTAAGTAAGATTATTCACTTATACATCAGACAGATAGGAGCCATTAAATAACAGACATATTTATTTGATACATTTGTGTGCCCCCTACTAACCTGAAATTCTATTAACACAGGGTTAAAAATCATCGTGAATCCCGCTGGATTCTCGGCATCCTTGCCATCAGCGTTGTCTGCTGGGTCATCTGGTGCACTGCATCAATACTCGGTGCCATGCAGATGCGTGACGGTGCTGTGGCAGTAGGTCTGCTTGTGAATGCTACGGCCATGCTGTTGCTGATGCCTATCCGTAAACTGTACTTGCTTCACAAATACAATGTGCCGGATGAGGCGGAAGATGAGAAGCAGAGCACACTTTCCACCAGTCACAGAAGTTAGTTGTGAATGCCATTTTGTACATTACCATATTTATTTTATTTTCAGATGCTTATTTAGTTCTTTCTTTCTTTCCTTTTTTTTTTCACATCTCTGATTTTGGCATTATTTATGTGTCTCTCACAGACATGCCTGTTTCATTGTTTACCTCGAACAGTGGTATAATTTACTGGACTTTTTTTATTCTTGTCTGTTTCATTTTTTTTTTTTTGTTAACATCTTTTTTAGTAAGATTTATTTGACTCTCATATTCTTGTTAATCTCATTTTAAAAATAAAATAGAGGGAGAAAGAGCTGGGGGAAGGTTGAGGGAAATGAAACTGGATAAGTTATAGAAGGACATGAAATCCTAAGCCTTGTTGGCAGGCACCTTGAGAAAGAGAGATTTTAGCTGTTGCAGAACTTGCCAAGTGTAATTTTGCAAAGTAATTTCTCTCATGGCTGTTTCTACAGGTATTTAAATTTTTAAATTTTAATATTCAAAGTTTTGTTCTTCCTATTACATACATCATGTGCCACGCCAGATATCATTGGTGGCCATACTGCTTCATAATTTGTGAAACGTGATTTGACATGAAGGAAAGTGAAGATACGGTGGTGGTTTCCCATTGCCTTCTGTTCGGTCTGTATACAGGTTTCTCTGCCACCCTTTATCTAAAGAGACTAACCCACAAGACAGCAGGGAACCTGTTTTGATCTGGTGCTGCGTATTCAGATATTCACAACTGACCTCAGTATCTAGAAGTGTTCCACCGTCTGCCACTTGGATGATGCATCTGGTAGAAGATCAAATTCCTCCCCTCAAATTCCTCCTTTTAGTTTCTCCATTGTAATAAATAAGAAACTCTAAAGAGGACATTGTTAGGAGAGGCCAAATTAGTATGCTTAAAATCCCCTGATGAGGTTGAAAAGCTCGCCGAAAACAGGAAATCTTGGCAAAATACCCACACAAGCCCTCTGTGACATTTAACAGCATGGGAAGGATGTAAGATGTAACAATAAATAAATAAGAATATTTAAGGTTGCTATTATTGCATACCTTGAAGTTAACAAAACACTACAGATCCCCAGTAACCTTTCAGAATATCATCTAGAAAATGTTTAAAAAGAAAATGTTTTATATTTTTTTACATAGATTCTTAACATTTTTTTTTATTTATTACAATCTGTGGGCACTTAAACATTCCATTGTTTTTCTTTTCTGAAAGGTAATTACTACAACACTGTGTATGACAATAAACCAAGACTACATGATGCAGGTTCAACTCGTGGTTCATCATATGAGTACAACAGTGCACCAGAAAGTAAGTAAAGCTCTGTAGCATATCTCAACAGAGGCTCCATAAGAGATCACTGGGGGATTCTTACAAGAGTCTCTCTCTCTCTCTCTCTCTCTCTCTGGGCAGAATGTCAGATGGGCCTGCGTGCCCAATTCTTAATCCTTTTGAAATAAAGATCAATCTAAAAACCTACAGGAAGCCACAAACACCACCACATGATGACTATCACATGCTAAACAGAAAGGAACAAGTCACCATCTTCCGTCTCCGAACAGGACACAGCCGACTCCGAAGTCATATGTATACAAAGTTTAAGGTTGGTACTACTAATCTATGTACATGTGCCCAGGTGCCCCAAACCGTGGAACATATCCTCCAGAACTGCATCAACTACGAGACACTGAGAAATAATTACTGGCCCAGTGAAACCACTAAAGAAGATAAGCTCTACGGTTCCATACATGAGTTACAAAAAACAGTGAAATTTATCCAAGAGACAGGACTGCAGATATAGACAGACAGTGCGAACGAAGAAGAAGAAGAAGAAGAAAGATCAATCAATCAATCTCTCTCTCCCCCTCTCTCTCTCTCCCCCTGAACCTTAAGTGCCCAAGACACATGGGGCTTCCACAAAGATTTTCCACAAACGCTTGTCCTTCACCTTTCTTTCCCAATCCTGCCCAGCTGGGGCCTCTATTGCTCAGCATCCTCTCTGTTGTTCTTCTCCATGTCTCCTTTGGTCAGCCCTTACTCCTGTTCCCCTGTGGTGTACATCTCAGTTCTGTTTTGAGCAGTGAGTTGTCAGTCATTCAAAGCACTACACACCATGAACTAGTGAAATAATTCTTTATATTTCAGACTTAATTCACACATAGACTATAATCTAGTGACATATCTAGACGCGACTGACAGCACCTTGCTAAAATATACTCTTGTGGTGAAATTCTAATCAGATTTAATGGATAATTCAAAGCTGTACTGCTATTAAACAGAGTGTAACCTAATGTTGACCACTGGGAGCGCAAGCATATGTTCGATGTAACCCTCTTGTCCGGGACCACCCGGCCTGCTGAAGACAGAGTGTGTTGGCTGCAACACAGTTCCCGGGTAAAACAGGACACCCACGTACCTACAAAGTTAAGAATGGTCTTGATATATTCCGATCTCACGGCATGGCCTCATCCAGGCCCAACTCCAGCGGGAAGGAAAGGGAATGAATCCTATGCCTCAAAACAAACCAATTCGAAGCACATGTCACGGCCATCGCCAGTGTCTTTTCTCAACAATCATTGTCATCAAAAATCAGGATATTTAGGCGTAATGTCCTAAATGTGCTACACTATGGAAGTAAAAGCTGGAAAATCACAAGAAATGTAGAAAACAAGCTGAATTCTCTCCAGACTAAGTGTTTACAAAGGAGTTAAAGAATAATAAAATTTATAGACAGATCCACAAAAATTATTGTATTCTGTATAAAAGAGCTTTGGCTGTTAATATTGGATTATGATACTTGCAACTTATAGATCACATTAATGTACATTGAAATCATAATTTCTTTTCTAACAGATGCTGCCTAATCTCTCTCACTCTCTCTGAAACTTAAGTGCCCAAGGCACAAGGGACTTCTGCAAGGGTTTTCCACAGACACCTGTCCTTTGTCTTTTTTTGTCCACTCTTGCCCAGATGATGCTGCCCAATACCTGAACATTGTTCCTCTGGTTCTCTAGGGTGAAAAGATTGAAGAAAGTTGCAACGTAACTTCCGTCTTAGAGGGGAGGAAAGAAAAGATAGGAACAGCTTTGTTTTGCTGGATAAAAAAAAACATATATTTTGATTTTCATCTTCATCAAGCACATGTTCATTCTTATAAACATTTTTTATAAACATTTATATTATACTGTACATTTCTTATTGCACTAACCATATGGTATAGCATTTACTTATGTGTGTCTGTCCAAAACAATCCAAAACTACATTTCAGAAAATGAGAAACACTTTATGTTATCCATGTTTGTGACAAACAAAAATCAGAAAACATACTAAAATTGCTATATTGAATCTGTTTTGCTATGTGAAAATGAACTGGGGACATTAAAAAAGATCAGTATAAAGATTACTAGACATAACAGTAGTGACTTCTCAGAAAAGTTATAAGAGCACCTTGGATAGCTCAAATCTAGTCAGTGAAGAGAGTAATTTAATTAAAACTATTGAAAAAAAAAAAGGCAATCAGCATTTATAGGACTGTAATGAGAAGGGGGCTGTGCCTCAGTTGTGAAATGATTAGTTCTTCTTCTTCTTCTTCTTCGTTCACTTCTACCACCAAAAACCGCACTATGAACCTACTGAATTCATGCCTGTGGTCCTCGTTAGGTCCCGTGGTCCCCTGTGTGGTCCCCGAAATAGACCACACGAGATCCACGAGAGGACCACAAGGGGTTCTGAGTATCACAGTGCTTTAGCCTGTATTCTTGGTGGGTCTCGGAAGCGGGATTGCGTGACACCGTGGTTTTCATTGCACCAGTTTAGTCTAGGGTTGGACTTTCTCACCGGAAGACCTCGACGTATTTAGGATATCAGTGCATCCCCGCTGGGTGAGAGGCGGTAGCCCACCCAGGCCAGAGTTGGACTTTCTCACCGGAAAACCTCGACGTGTTTTGAGATACCCGTGTATTACCGCCGGGTGAGAGGTGGTTGCCCATCCAGTCCAGGGTTGGACTTTCTCACTGGAAAACCTCAGCGTGATTAGGATATGCAAACATCCCCGCCGGGTGAGAGGTGGTTGCCTATCTAGACTTCCCTGGTCCAGTGTCTCCGACTTCAGCATTTTGCGGTCGTGGCCGCTACCCTTCCTAGTTGTGACCAGGATGGAGCTTTTGTCCAGGAGGATGAATCCTCGCCACTAGTGACTTCTACCCCTGGGTTGAGCCGGTTTAGGCATTATCCCAGTATGGGCGTGTTTGGGATGGGACCGACCTCTAGGGCAGAGGTACTGTGACATGCATAGCCTTCAAGATTCACCCCTGGTATGAGCCAGTTTAGGCAAAATTCACCAGTATGAGTGTTTATCAGGCGTTACCGACCTCTAGAGCAGAGGTGGCATGACATGTCTAGCCATCAAGTTCCACCCCTGGTGTGTGCCGGTTTAGGCATATTTCACCAGTGTAGGTGTATTTCGGACGTGGGCGGCCTATAGAGCAGAGGTGCCGTGGTATAGCTCTCGTAGCAATACTACTGGACATACCGGTTAAACTTCACTTTCCACCACCTTTTCCCATCGGCGCCGCACAGCAACCTTTATTTCTTTTCCGCATTTATTTCCTTGACCGGGAGGTGCTTCACTCCACGCGCAGCATTTGAAGAGTCTCGCCAGCAGTGTCTTAACCTCTGGGACAAGCCGGTTCATGCATTTCACCCGATATGACTGCACTAAGGACGTGGCTGACCTCCAGACCAGAGGTGCCGTGATTTGACTGTTTGCTTCGCTTTATCCTTTCTACCACCTTTTCCACAGTGATGCTGCGTGGCAACCTCATTTGCAAATTTCTTCATTGGCCGGGAGGAGCACCGCTCCACGCACGGCAGCTGAAAATCTCGCCAACAGCGAAAATGATTAGTTCATTCATCTCATGTGGCAAATGTTGGTGGTTTGAATCCAGCCAGAAGCACCCACAGTCACCCAGCTGTTGAAATGGATTTGAGGAGCCTTCTTGGGAAGAAAAATGGCCAGTCAAGATTCTGACCATGTCACCCTCTATTGTGCCAACAGGTCAAGGAAAATATGCCACTAACACCGTATACCCAAATTGCCTCTGTGGTATGATTAGACTACCTTTTACCTTCTAATGAGAAGCAGAGAGGTTTAAAACATCATAACAAAATGAAAGATAAATGAGAAGAGAGGCAATGGAAGATTGAGAGTAATGACACAGGACGCTTTGACATAAAGAATTACCAGTATAGAAAACTCACCAGCTAAGATGAAAAGAAAGCACCCCATAGTGTGACTACTCTAGTGATATTGACAGATTACTGTCCATATCCTGCAAAGGTACAATGACTTTCAGGACTTGGGATGAAGAACTAGGACAAGGCCATAAAATAGTATTAAAAGTGTGAGTTCATCTGACCTAACTGCATCTGACAATTGGAATTCTGCATCACTTTGTGTGAAGATGTGAAGAGGGCTAGAGAATAAGCAGAGAAAATGAGAAATAGCTTTCTTTAAGAAAAAAAGCAGAAGTGTCTTTGTAGAAGCAGTTGTATTTTATGTATAAAAATTAGTGTGTCATGTTCATATCCTTCAGTTTTGTTGTTCTGTTTTTCTGGAACCTTGAGCAGAATGTTCTCAGGTGCTGATGCTGTAAAGATGTTGGAAACTATTGTATAGGACTATGTTGGAACATAAGCATCATATAGGTCTGTGTTGGAACACAAGCATTGTATAGGACTGGAAGTGGATTATGGTAGCCAGCTTGAAGTCCTGGAGTGCAACCAAAAAGTGAGTTTTTCTGCAAACTCCACCATCATGGATTATGGCAAGCTCTGTCCTGTTAGCAGAGCTGAAGCTGTTACAGGGAGCACCAGTTGAGAGGTGGAGCAGGATTTTAGTCCACTCTGGTTTGTTGACACACAACTGTGGTATCACTCAGCAGAGTTATCTTTGCTCCCTATCATTCAGTGCTTGTCAGCATTCAGTCATCTACTTCTCACAACATACCGCAGCAGGTAACAAGTTTTTATTTTCGTTTCATTTCTCCAATCTAGCAGACGAGCTTATTTCTCTTTGGCTCAGAGTGATCGCAGAGTATCAGAAGGTCTTCTTTAATCATATTGAATGTAACAAGTTTTAAAGAGTGACAATACAAAAAGTGTGAAATAAATTTCTTGTCATATCTATGTTTTCCTCTGCCACAGGTGCTGTAGCTTACTAGAAACAACAGTCACTACAGTGTATGAACTGACTCTTCCATCATGTGTGTTGCCCATATCACCCAAAGACACTTCAATTGACTGCTAGAAAATACTGAAGTCATTAAAATAGTTTCATTAAAACACCCTGATCTAAAAGGATCACTTCTATTTTTAAGTGTTTGAATTGTTAGAATTTTTTTTTTAATCCATCTTGATTTCTCTTGCAACAAACCTTTTTTTTTAATTCTCATATGCCAACTTGCTCAGTAAACTGATCTGTTAAAAAATTAATAAGAAAATACTTTGTGACAAGACCTCTCTTATAAAGTAAATTTAAATGCTATGTTAATGGCTGTATAAGAAGGGGTGTGCCCACTGATTTATTTTGTGCTCACTAGATACTTTCTTTAACTGCAGAGTGTGAATGGCTTTCATATTGTGTGAAATACTGTCTCGTTAAACTTTACTTTGGCAATTTCTTGTTAGGCTGAAGGATCATGTAGTCGAATGAGTTGTTTTCTAATATACCTCGAATACACTGCACTGTGGTGCCAATACCGCATTAGATTTGGCATACAACTAGAAAAATTACGCTGATTATTCCAGTTTATGTTTTGGCTTCATTAGAAAACTTTTATTTTGGCTTGTTTGCTGATTCTGTTCTGTTCCTGTATGTTCGGGATTAACGCCAACCATTCAGCTACTCTATCATAGCCCATGGCAGATTTTGGGGGGGGGGGGGGTAGGGGGTGGGGGAGGATTTAGAATAAAAAATAAAACAAAATGTATTAAATTATAATCATAAATTCTCTGTTGATAGTTGTTAAAATTGTATTTTTTCCATTTGTTCATCAAAAATAAACAAAAAATAATATCAAATGACATTGTTTCAGCTCTCTAGATCACATGAACAGGTAAAGTAAGGTAAAAGTAATCCTTAGAGGTGCATAGGGATATTGTGTTAGTGCCCATATTTTTCTTGATCCGTCAACATACTATAGGGTGATATGGTCAGTATCATGCCTGGCTGCCTTTCCTTCCCCAACTCCAAAAGAAGTCGGGTACCTATTTCTACAGCCGGGTGACTAGGGCATCTCTGGCCGGATTTGAACCCCTGACCTTCGCCTTGAGAGTCCAGTGCATTAACCACTTCACTACTCAGCCACCCAGATCACATGAATACAGTTGTCTTAGTTCATAATCTTAAGATTTTTAGGTCAGCTTTCAAGAATTTAAAAAATCACACTTCAGATTGGATATGGTACATAGGCATGATTTAAGCAGACTGCTCTGATTGCATAATGTACTTCAGTAACTTGGAGGTTTGAGTAGAATCATTTTGTCTAAACCTGTTACATTTTTTTTTTTCCTTTCCAACTGCTGTTTGAAGTTGTCATTTTTATTTGTGGAAAGGTGATCTTTATACACAGCTTATTTATGGTGTTCTTGTTAAATATGTTTGTCTTATAACTTGCTTGAAATAATTTAATTTTGAAACATTTTCTTGAGTTTATAAGTATTTGAGGTATAAATCTTAAGATGGTGCATATTATGTAGAATGCAAAGATTTGGAAAACAGCCACTTAAATGTGTGAAATTAAACTCAGTTATATTTATTCATCATCCATCAATGGAGCAAATGATCAGTGAATCCCAAAACAAGCTATCAAGTGGAACACAACAGGCCAAAGAAAAAAAAAGAGGCAGACCGCGAGAAACTCTGAAGAGGACGTTGTTAAGAGAGGCCAAATTAACAGGCATAAAATCCTTTGATGAGGTTGAAAGACTCGCCAAAAACAGGAAATATTGGCAAACTACTTTGCGAGCCCTATGTGATGTTTAACAGCACAGGAAGGATATAAGATATAAGATAAGATAAAATCAATGGACCACACATTTATACCACTTTGTACATTTATCAGGAAAACTTTCAGGCAGTAGTTTTTATATCCTCAAGTATTTATGGCGGTGTGTGATAAAACATGAATACTGTAATCTTTTTTTTTTTTGAGAGAGAGAGAGAATACACTTATAAATGTATATATATTTTTTTCTCCCTGTGTCCGTTGTCATTTTTTTATAAAGATACTTGTATTCTACATTTTGAAAATATACTTTGTACTAAAGAGTGTGTGTCTGTTTTGTTTTTTTTTCGTTTCTTTTATTTTGCATATTCTCTCATTACCAACTTGGTAAGGATTTCTTTTATTCTTAGCTTGGTTCTGTTTTGTATAGGACTTTTCTACTATCAGTTCTACTTCACTGCAGATGAAGCCACTGACAGTGATTATTGAGGAAAGACGCTGGCGATTGTTGGGACATGTGGTTCAGGTGACTGATGACTCATTACCAAAAATAGCATTAAGATGGACACCACAGGGGAGCAGGAGTAAGGGAAGGCCAAAGGAGATGTGGAGAAGAACAACAGAGAGGATGTTGAGCAATAGAGTCATCTGGGCAAGAGTGGGAAAAAAATATGAAAGACAGGTGTTTGTGGGAAAACCCCAAGTACTTTGGGCACTTAAGGCTCAGAGAGAGAGAGAGAGTTCTGATTCACTGCAGTAGCATGTTGAACTGATTCCTTTTTTTTTTAATCTTTATTTTCAACAAATTTTTAACATGTCACTTGGATGGCTTTACATATACAGTATGTACTTGCATGGTTACACAATATTTGAACATATGATCTTGTAAATGAATGAGGTGTATGCTAATGGGATACAATTTTGATGGGATATAATATTGTAATGGTGTGCACTATCATATTATTGATGAAGTCGAAGTTCTTTGTTCTTTAATGGAACATACAGAGATTTCATGAACATTCCCTCTTCACAAATCAAAGCAGATCAAGTCCGATGAAATGTTCTCTACAAAATTCATTTAATTCTCACAAATAAGTTCAAGATGTATTGTTGATAGCATCACTTGGATTGAATCACTTAACCATTTGTTACCAACAATATCAAACTCTATCATATTCCACATGCTGCAAGTTTTCAACTTCAAAATACTGCACATGATACAAGACAATTCTAAACTCTGTGCTATATTCTATCTGAAATACGCGGTCAACTAGTTTCTCGTCTAAAGTCACTGTACTTGAAGTTTCAAAAGTGTCAATTCTTCTTAATAACTTGAATCACTTGAAAACCATCTTCCGTCTAACACTACTTCTGATTTGATATAGTCTCGTCCTCTTTCTTCTTTTGTCTGTCTTCTGATTTCTTCTGATGGTCTTCCTCTGCCATCTCTCAGTTGCAGTGTACTAACGAGCAAAGTCTACTTGCCTCTTCTCTGGACTTCTGTTCTTATCTCTCATCTGATGGCTTCTCGGCTGTTTTGGTTGGACCATCTTTCTTCGCTCTCAAATGTCCACGTGCACTGACCATCCTTCTTATAGTTCTGGTCAGTCGCTACTTGCCGGATCGATGGTGTTCTGATGATCTCCCTCCTCTGTCTCCTCTCTCTTCTACTTCCATACTTCTTCCTTCTTTTTGGTTCTACTTCCCGTCTCTCCGCTCACCTTTTTATCTTCAAGTCCAGCTTGTCGGATTAACCATTAAGTATTTTGGCTCCACCCTTCAGATGTCCACTGGTTCCCTTGAGTGTCATGATTGTCCATCATTCAAACTGCCCGTGACTTATCTCACATAAGTCAATTGTCCAATAGGGCACGGCTCTAAATATTTAATTGGTCACTCCTTTATTTAAAAACCATGTGCAATAGCATCATAAAAGCTAATGGGTGTCAAAGTGTCAACTCCGTCTGTACAATTGTCATTTACCAAAGATATTATCTTGCTCTTTCATGTCGGAGGTTTTATTGTGTCTGCCTTTTCTATTCGTCTTTTCTATTTTGTTTACTTGTATCAACGTCCAGTCATGGCTTTGTTATCACTGGACCATCCTACTTTCTGGCGTCCTACCTTTGTATTACCAATATCTCAGGTCACTGAGTCTCGTCTTTTTTCTATTCACTGTTTCCACTGTTTACATTTGTCCGTGTCTTGTTCTAGTGTCATGGAAGTTCTATACCTTTCTCTTCCTTTTCTCTCCATTTTTCTCTGTCGCTATTCGATGTTACTATTTTCTTTAAAGTATATTTTCATAATCATATTCATTAATAATAATAATAACAACAATAACCATTACTTACAAGGCCATGCTACAGGGAGTGTATGTTAAAAAAGAGCACGCACACACGTATCATTGTTACAAATATTTGATCAGATTTAGGTGAATGAAGGTCAACATGACTGATGGCTATCTCAGCTCCTTTTGGGAGGCGGGGGGTGGCCTGGCCAAAGATAAGATGAAAGGATACGAGAGAGATAATAGGTAAAGAAAACTACAGGATGCTCCAGAGTAAAGGATTTGCCCGAGAATGGCGCAAAGGATCTGTATCTGAAACAGACCAGTGTCGTGTCGTAGTTATGCTGTAGTGTTACATTTTCAACTTTCATTTATCTTGGGTGGGGTGTGTCACCAGATTTAGAGTGGCTAGCGACGTCACATGACTTACAGTGACCATAGTTAGCTTTGCTGAATACCATTCATGTTTTTTTTATTTGTGTAGGCCGTTCACGGAGACACTGCAAGTCCGTGTCGACCCATGACGGGGGTGGAGCAAGCCCCATAATCCCCGTCTCATTCTAAAAATCAGATAATATCATCAATGGCTCAGTGAGCCAGTATCAGATATTAACCTGATAAGAACAGACACTAACACTTTGATCTTAGCCAAAAGGCCGAGAAGCGATAAGGATAGAAGGCGGGTTTTACGTAGCCATGTGACTAAATTAGTAAAATGTCCCATGAAATTAAAATTTAAATATATAAAGAAATACTTAATTATAAATTTTACAATATCCATAAATTTCAAGCTATTAGTTTTAGAGTAAATAAAAAACTGAAAGTAATGATTTTCTGGACGATATTGATTATGTATGTTTAAATTAAATTATTTCATAGCGCCATATAAATCTATTAAAAACTAGAATATTTATTTCCCTTGAAACAATTGCTAGCTACCCCTGATATAAGGGATATAACTACGTCCTGAAGGATTGAAGGAAGGAAAGGTAATTGACAATTTTCTGTTATTATTAATTTCATCGTATTATATGCATTTTCTCCCTTTGACCTCTTTCTCGGTCAGTCATTTGCATGTCCCTTGTTGAAATGATTCCTTTATATATATATATATATATATATATATATATATATATATATATATATGAACGTGTGTGCATGTATATATGTTCCAGCATCACGCTGGAACGCCTGGAGCAATTTCAACCAAACTTGGCACACACGTGACTTACAATCTGGAAAAGGTATGGTGGGGGTTAGATCATCCATAGTTCCCCTAGGGGGGCCTGGGTGGTGGGGATGGGATCGCAACCGACCAATAGAAACAATACCCCACTGAACGACGGGAAGTAACTCCCGTGATACGTTCGGGTTGTCGGCCGCGGCGGACAAAGGTCAGCCCACACAAATCGATGATGTTATGTCTAATGAGATGCCAAAGTTTTTGCATGGTAACGAAACACATGATACACGGAGCAGATTTCTGATTCATGACAGACACCCTACTGTTGTTCACCTCAGCGTCCGTTTAGAAAATGGTCAAAGTGTTTATTTCATACCAGAGAGCGCTCATACAGTGGTTGATCAGCTACCAACAACATCTGGGGGGAGGGGTGGCATCTTCTGGAAGGTTGTGGGTGTGACTGCGGTCTTGGACTCATGATGTTCGAGAAACTTCCAGCACCCACCCGAATCTTAGACGGTCGTATGTAAGGTAAGTTAATTCAGCAAGTCTTCCAGTTTATCATCTTTCAGGGGATGTGACAGTGTCATTTCGCTCTTTTAGTTGATGGTCTCTTTTGTTTTTATTATATTTGTAAAAATAAATTTTAACTTTGTTTTTTCCTTATGTTTATATTAGCTGTGTATTGTATGCTATAGTATTTCATATTTTCATTGCTCAATGACAGTGTGCAGTTTTCTTATTTTTTTTCAAATTAGCTTTTCAAATTAGGGAGAGAGAGATAGAGACGGGGAGAGAGAGGTAGGGAGAGAGAGAAGGAGAGAACTAGAGAGAGAGATTTGAGATCGCCATGTTTCTCCCACGGACAACTTTATGTTGCTTGCTTAAAGGTAGGTTCACCAAGAATTTATTTATTTCTGCTCCAGGAGGTGAAACTAAAAATGTTGTTTATAATTAAACCGTCTAGACTCTGTAGAACCTTCTAGAAGGTTGCGGCAATGAATAGGACTTTGTAGAACCGTCTAGAAGGTTGTGGAAATGAATAGAACTTTGTTGACAACGTCGGGTACTCAGCTAGTTTATTAAAATTCCATCAATTTATTCATAGTCTACACCAGGGGTGTCCAACTCTTGGCCCACGTGGTTATTACGAGCGTATTGTGTATGTGATTTATTTTGTTAAAATTAATGTTGATCGTCGAGAAGCAAAGATTTTTAGTTTTATGCTGTGAAAGAAAGAAATTGTCATAGCTCCAACTGACTGAGTAGTTAACAGTAAATTTCCTTATATACTTTGACAACAGCTGCTTAATGCCGCCCTCCTATTGACATCTTGATACAGTTGTAGCCCTCGGACCTGTCGAAGTTGACACCCCCTGGTCTAGATAAGATTTTGAGTTGTTTATTGATGAAAATGATTTCTATTTTAACGTATACACGTGCACACTATGCATTCTAACATGCTTTTCCGTGCGTGAGTTTAGAGGAGGATCAGAAGAGAAAAAAAAAATCCTAGAAAGAGGTGGGGTTCTCACTCAACAGCCCTTGTACTTCAGATTATCACATTTCTCAAACACTTTGTTGTTGTCACAACCCTACAACTTTTGTAACATAAGGGCTGCTGTTTTCTTAGAATCAACAATAAATATTACAGTTCTAATTCACATGCTACTCTGATAAAATGACAAACTGTCCAGTGTTTTACACATTAAAATCAAATGTGTCCAAAAAGATTTCTCCTTCTTTTTCATTTTCTTCATCAGCTTTCTCGGCCATTAAGGCTCATTGCTGTAGATAAAGTTCGCCTCCATTCCTCTCTAATCTTCTCTCTCCAGTTGATAACACCAAATTCTCCAAGAAGATTTAGCGTGGCATAAACCTTTTAATCCTGAAAATGAAGAATAGTAAACTTCTTGCTTTGAATCACCTACTGAAAGTGCTTGAGACTGGAATCTCGCGCCTCTGACGGATCATAATTGTTTTCTGTCATTTCAGTTTAAAACCACAGGTGGACATAATGAAATAAAACAAAAAAACAGCTTTGCCTTTTTTTTTTCTTTGCTAGATCAGTCATTTTGCACGTCCCTCGGGGAACGTTGCCTCCCTAAACAGTTCTCCTTAGGCCTCTCGGTTGTAAGCAAGATGCCCTGCTGCTGATGCATCCGTTCGCAGATTATCGACGATGTCTTGCACCCATCTTCGCCCTGGTCTTCCTCTATTTCTTTTCCCCCATTATGTACCCTTCCAAGGCGATCTTCTTTCAATTATCATTGTCACATATTACATGTATAAAGCTTCCCCCAATTTTGATACATTTCTGTCACTAGTTTACGAAGCGTGTCTATTACAGTTACAATTTCTCTCACTTACCTGTTCTAAAACTTCATCACCCAAAATCTCAAAATATTCACATCACTGATCCCTATTAACCGTTTACGAGTTTGATGAATGGCAAAGGGAGCAATCTTTTCATAAGTTTGAGCCGCACGTTTTAACAGGTCGACTTTTTTTTTTCTCTACCACTGCACAGGAGCTGTAATTATGTTCGATGCCATTCTTTAAAATGGCGGAATGCAGGCCCCATGCAAGTGTCCCATATGGATATATCCACTCTCACCTAGAATATTCCCGAGTTTCTCAAACATTCCAGCTCTTCCTTTCTTCTAGAAACGACCTTTTGTCTTCAGAATTGATTAAAGGAACCCTAAAAACAAAAACGAAAAATGGATTTTAAAAAATCTTACACTTTGGAACTCTCTAAATACTTTATAGCATAAAATAATTACTAGAAAGAGAAATTCTCCGTTTACTGTTAAAATATGTAGATCAAGCTGTTAAAATACATTGCTACAGAAGCGAGGTTGAGAGAAATTTTGTTAAACCGGTAAAAAAACTACTCCCGCTTATCAGTATTTCTGTATTTCAGCCACTCCCTTCCCTCTCCCCCAACAACCCTACGGGGCCCCAGAGTAATGCACCTCTAACGAGGCCAGGTTTCGGCTCGTAAGTCTCTGTATGAATATGAGTTTGTATGATGCATTTTTAGAGTCTGGACATTTTTATACGGGTTGGGGGGGGGGATGTCTTCAGTGATCGTTTAGGATTTTTTAAAACCAGTACAGTTATACCCGTCTATTACCTTGCATGAAGTACTTTCCAAAATATCGGTTCTGCCAGTACAGCATCCGGTACTTTTTACTTCTTTAAATATAAAAATAAACACTTTACAAACATCTCTCCCCCCCCTCCCTCTCTCTCTAAACATATAGGTGCGGCTTCCGCAACGGTTTTTCACAAAAGCTTGTCTTCCTTTATCTCCGTTCTTACCCAAATCTGTTCTCTATTGCTCAACATCTCTGTGTTCTTCTCCGTGTATTCTTTACAAACATCAGTGGAAGGTAAAAGTTCTTATGAATATATTTTTCTTCTCATCTGCAGGGAGATTTAATCTTTATAAAATTTCCCTCGTTGTATCCCTATTGAAACGTTGATCATATTAGTTAGTAATGGTCCAAGATGTTAACAACTCTCTACCTCTTTCAATATTTCCCCATTGATATATATATATATATATATATATATATATATATATATATATATATATATCAGCTGCCTTATTTGTTTTGTCGGTTGTTATCAATTCAGCCTCCTTCGCATAATTGTTGGTTCGGGTTCTTTCTCCCACAATAATATTTCACACTGTTGATTTCTGCTTTCACAGTCAGTTGTATCATACATTCCTCTGCAATATTCCTTCCATCTTTCTAGAATTTCCTCTGATCGTCAACCGACTGCTTCGATTATCATCCGAGTGATTTCCCTAGTTGCTTTTTACTATTAAAAAAAATTATATAAATCGGTTACAGTAACCGCCGACCTCCAAATCTCTCTCTCTCTCTCTCTCTCTCTCTCTCTCTCTCTCTCTCTCTCTCTCTGTCCGTCTCTTTCTCTCTCTGTCTCCTGAATATATAACAGAAAGTGGCAGCAGAAGAATAGTTTTACGGATACTGTAATAACTGGAGAAACGGGATGAATTTTTTTATCACACTGACTTAATTGCTAAATACATTCAAGTGTGAACCTCTCATTTTGCCACGTTCACTTCCTCTCCACGTTAGTACTTTTGCCACGTACAGCATGTGTGATGAAAAACACGTAATCGATTGTTGCAATACCTGGGTTAGTTTCATCACACGTTTCTACTACGAAACTAGTTAATAAGTAATTGCTCATCATGTGTATAGTGAAGACCTAAGATCAATTTACTTATACTGTATGAAGAAAGTTTTAATACATTAATTTTATTTATTCTAACGGGTGTGCTATTTCTATGAGGGCGTGAATTAGTGGGTGGTTAATGCCAATCAATGGGGTGCTTACGGTAAATTGCAGTTAAAAATAGAAGCAATTTTTAGTGCCCGCAGAAATAGCCAATCATTGAACATTGACGTCACAGTACTCAACCAATCGTAACGCACCACATCATCCCTCCTGACCAGAACCCGACGAGAAGCAAAGAGGACGAAACGAAGATGTCGTGAGTGTAAAATAAATTCCATTTTATATTGCCTAAAACGGCCACGGTACCTTATATTGTTGATCTGGATTGGAATAAGGACCGCCAGTAATGTCTGCGATCACATCAAAAGCCATCGTTATCACGGCGTACCCTGGTAAACACGGCAGCATTGCCCTGCCGACCAGGAACGCAGAGTTCTCTGTTCTCGACTGTGTCGATTTTGACAGCGACGACAGTAATAGCGGAGGGGGACCGAAAAAACGGCGTCGTTTGACACATTTGTCACCAGATGAAAAACTGCTGAGGAGGTAAGTTTTTCTCACATGCATATTATATCCTAGCATCGTGGTCTTATGCTAAGGAATAATAGCAAAGTGTTTGTTAATGTTGAGTGTCGTCTCATCGATTGACTAATGGCGGACGTGGCAGTCGCCCTACATAAATCGAGGAAGCGGAAGGGATAAAATGGCGACTTGCGTCACATAACTATAATAATAATAATATAGAAGTACTGATAATTTTTACACGTTAGAGTCTTAAAAGTAACATTCACGCAGTTCTGACCTTCTGAGTTTAATCATGTTCCTTTTCATATCCTTATGTTCCCTTTTCACTGAAAAAAAAAAAATTACATGGCGTTCAAGTGGATTTGAATGCTGGCAATATCGCTTGCGTATTTCCAGTTTGTTTCCCAAATGCCCCTCGATGGTTGACTCGATTGCCATCCCAGTTCTATATGGATAAGTCAGTTATACACATCATAAACATTAGACGTTATACTTGCTTTATTTGATTAACTTGTCTATTCTGTATCACGGGGCATACACATAACGGATAAATTTGGAATTGACGTTTCAGCTGTATTGAAACTTGTTAAAAACTGAGACAAAACTGAACGAGACTTTTACTCATCTTTAGTTAGGCTAAGCTGTGAGCGAGTTCCTACATGGTTATTGTATGTGCTCTGCTGAAATGGTTCATCAAGCAGACACATTCTGCACAGTTGTGTGCGGTTCTATTGTGGCGGAAATTGAAGAAGATTTTGCAAAAGAAATGGATATGCCCGACTGGAAGCGTTGGTTTTCTAAGAAACACAACATAACATTTAAGGTTGCTTCAGGTGAAGCGGCCCAAATTAATACCAATGTCATTAATGATTGGATTTCGCGTTTGCCAAACATTTCGGATATGCACACCAGATGACATTTTTAACATGATGAAAGAGGCAATTTTTTATAAACTGCTACTGGATAGAATTTTGTGATGAGAAGTGCCATGGTTGCAAATGAGCTAAAGATTGCTTAACAGCTGTTATGTGCTGTAACATGTCTGGCACTGAGAAGACTCTGCTCCTTGTTATCAGAAATCACGAAATCTGCGGTGCCTCGAGAACACAAAGAGCCTGCTTGTCACTTACACGGCCAACAAAGCGTATTTTGGTAACAAGTGAACTGTTTGAGGACTGGGTCATTTCTTTCGACAACAAAATGAACAGAAAAGTTTTGTTGTTCATTGATAACTGTCTGGCACACACCGTCGCCAGTCTGATGGCTGCAAAGCTTGTTTTCCTGCCCCCTAACACAACCAGCATGCTGCAGCCGTGCAACCAAGGTATCATTTACGCCTTCAAGCAACAGTACAGAAAGTGTTGTATGCTGTGAAACAAAAGCATGTCACCGAGATTGACATCAAGACACATCATGGCCAAACACTTTTCTGTTCTACGAGTAGCTTTTTTTTTTTTTTTTTTTAAAATATTAGATACCTGTATATCATTTATGCTCCATACTGTAGGATCAGTTTATTCATGAGACAGAAGCTTGCTTGGGGTTTTTCATTATGTGAAAATTAGTTTATGAAGTTTCTAGTTTCTGAAAAGAAAACATTGAGGGTTTCTGTAATAAGATTTAGTACCACCCACATATGCGGTTATAGCAGTCTTGGTACTAGGTGAACCCACCATTTTGATTGTAAAATAGGGGTAGTTTTACTGTAAATTTTTATGTGAAATTTGAACTAAGCAACAGAGAACTGGTACATCTTCAATGTAAAATAATTTTATGAATCACAAACCTGCAACGATCTATTAACATCTTACATGCTGTTTGTTTATTTTTGTGTCAGTCAGTCATTTGCATGTCCGTTGCAGAACTTTCCACCCCTAACAGTTCTCCTGTAGGCCTCTCGGTTGTAAGCAAGATCCCCTGCTGCTGATGCATCCATTTGCAGATCATCAACGATGTTTTGCAGCCATCTTTGCCTTGGTCTTCTTCTCTTTCTTTTTCCCATTATGTACCCTTCCAAGATAGTCTTCTTTAGATTATCATGCTGCTTAATGTGTCCAAGATACTTAAGTTTTCTCTGTTTAATCCTCTTTACTAGCCAGCCTTCTTCAATAAGTTCTTGTAGTATGGATATATTTGTTCTTTTCTGTGTCCATGATATTTGAATAACTCTTCTGTAGCATTTACATTCAAAGGCATTTATATGTTTCTCAGCTGTTTTGTTAAATGTCCAGGTCTCACAGGCATATGTTGTGTTGGGAAAGATGCATGCCCTTAAAAATCTTATGTTTGTAGTTCTGTCTGTTTCTCCCCACAGCTTCTTTAGGTGTTTTATTTTTTGAAGAGCGATAGATTGATCAGAATATTTTTGTGTACTTTTTAAAATAAACATTGATGTTTTACATATTATCCTTTCAGGAAATTGAAAAACCGTGTGGCTGCTCAGACCGCAAGAGACAGAAAGAAGGCTCTTATGGCCGAGCTGGAGGAGAAAGTGTCAAGACTGGAGGAAGAAAACAAATTATTAAAACGACAGAACTTCACGTTGAAGGAGGCTTCAAGCACACTGGCCAAAGAAAATGCAGTGCTCAGGTCACAGCTGGCTGACCAGCCACTGACCACCACCAAGACAGATTCTGATACCACAAGGTAAAACATGAAATCTCACACAGCAGTGATTGGTCACTTTACATTGTTCCTTTTACAAATTATGAAAATAGTTTAAAATTTGATAGTTTTTGTGGTATTAATATTTGTATGGATATTTAGAAATTTAATGATTTTACTTAACGTATTTGTGATTTGGAACCATTATATCCTCTCTCAACTTCCTTTCTCCCTCTCCCTCCCTCTTCCTTTTATAAACAGGCAAGATAAAATGGTAAGGAGAAAAAAACTGAATGTTTAATATCAAATCCATAGTTAAATGGAAGACACCTGGGACATACAATATAAATGTTTACAAGACTTATTCTGGGTGGTGGTAAAATCGACACTAATAGTGCACACTTGCATGAAAACTTTAAGGATGTTTTTTTAAGACCCAGCGCAGGTTGTATCATTACATTGTAGCATCTGTGAACACAGAGATGAACATAACAAGCTTGAAAATGAATATAGAGATGTGATAAATTATTATTATTTGTTGTTTTTTTTTTTTTCCCTCCCTGTCTGTTACCAGGTCCGCAGCACCCGCTGTTCCTCTGCAGAAGGAGCAGGTTCAGATTCTGTCTCGGTGGATGGCTCAGTACTTCATTTTTGTGGTGACTCTCAGGTGTGTATCATCATCTGCAAGATGCATCCATCATTTATCATGAAACAAAACTGAAAATAGTAAAAACCAAAGAAAATTTATAAATGTTAGACAAACTTCCAATTATTCCTGTCACTAAATGTCATAATTTAATGATTTTTTTCCAATTGTGAATCAAAAGATTTTGGTAATTGCAGACTCGTGCTTGGTCAATCAGCCTAGCACATAAATCTATTGAGGTATGCCTGAATAACAGCTTTCTTCTTCATATGTTTCACATAAGTAGACAACAGTCCCTGAAACAGTGATCTTGCCTCTTAGAAAGTGGCGTGCATTTGTATCAAATTTTCATATCAGACCAGAAACAAATTTATTTCTTGGAAAGCTGTGGCCATCTGTTTCGTTATATTAGTTTAGTTTCTGACCTCCTGCTTCCACCACAGTAAGATTTCATTGAACAGTTCCTTCCTGTGTTGGTCAGTTCTTCCATATAATTTTTATCTACTTACGCCACCATGTGTGTAAGAACTTTTTCTGTAATTTGGGATCTGTTGGTATACACAGATGGGACACACTCTAAACTGTTTTAGAAAATTAAGGGAGGCATATGTGGCAGGGAGAAGAGAGAATTTTCACAGAAGTATTGAGAACAACTTTTAAAAAAAAAAGCATTCATATTTATAAGAGCAGAATTATTCTCCTGTTCTTTGCTTCCTAGTAGGTTGGTGAGTAACAGGTATTGCTGTCTTCACAACCTTTTTTTTTTTTTGCAAAATAATGTTTTTCATTGTGGTGTGCAGTAACCTTTCAAAACAGTGAGTTATTTCATAACAGTATTCATCAATAGTGCTGTGATTTGAGTTTTACATTAAGACCATTTTATTTTTCTTGTAGCCTGATGATTTCCTGGGCATGTTACAAGAAATTACAGAAGACGGCAAATGTGAGCAGTCGCAAGCGCAAACAGCCTCATCCAGCCCGCAGGGTGTCGATGGAGGAATCCACCACGACAACAACAGCAACAGAGCCAACCACAGAAGTCCCTCATCTCAAGTGGTGGGGCTCTCACCAGCGGAGCTGGAATCCCTCAACGAACTGATCTCTATTGATCATGTCTATGTCAAACCTCAGCCTGTAAACCTACAGAGAGGAAAAGAGGGACAGCATAAGTCTACTGTGCATTCACCTGGGAACGGCAGCATTGTTTCTTCACAGCAGAAATACAGCATTTGTGTGCCAGGGTCAAAAAGAAGATACACTTGTGAAGTTATCAGGGAGCCAATATCACAGACACAGCCACATATTTCTTTACATAAATCGGACATTGAGCTCAGTGGAGCTGATTATGATTTATCATCACCCTCTCTTTCACAGTCACAGTCATTGCTGTCATCGCAACAGTTTAATGTTCCAGATGACTTCATCAGTTTGCTTTCAGATTCAGATATGGAGACTTCATTGAATTTGTTCCAGGACCTTGATTTCAACTTGGCAGAGTCAGACATTGCGGCAGATGCTATACAGACAAATGATATTGAAAGTATAAACATCAAGCATGATATGAGCTCTTCAGAGGAAGTTCCAGAGAATGATTTAAATCCCACACAGTTGTTTGATGAGATTTATCAGCACTATATAAACATTAAAGACTCCTCATCTCCAGACCCCACCAGCTTGAGCGATTCTGGTGTTAGCAGTGATTTTGATGCAATGTCTCCCCAGAGCAGTGAGGAATCCCTGCATGATGACATGTGGCATGACACATCCTTTACAGATTTATTTCCTGACCTTCAGTAATGAGACTAATATCAGTCTTATTTGTTCACATTTTATTGTTTTGTTGAATAATCATGATATAGATCTGGTTGGCTGAGTGGTTAGGCACCCAGTTTACTAATTCGGTGGTATTGGGTTCAAGTCCCACGAGTGGTGTTGTTTCCTGGTACGTACCAAAAAGGCCCTGGGGTCCACCCAGGCGCTAAAAATGGGAACCAGAAAAATCTGGGAAGATAAATGTGGCCAGGCGTGATACTGACCACATCAAACTTTAATGTATTGAAGGTCATGGAAATACAAGCCTAACACCATATCCCTAATATGCCTTAATGGCATGAAAATGGGAATTTTACCCTTTTTTTTTTAAATCATAGAGAGAAAAAAAATTATTTTGTTAACATAGAATTTCAGGTACAGATCCATTAAAGGCAGCATATGTGCAAAATTTTTGTCAATAAAGTGATGCTTTAGGGTGTGGTTTAAAAAAAATTGTTGAAACTTGGGTGAAATTTTTTTTTTTTTTGTTGGTCTCTGATTACTGATAATGGTGATCTAGTGCCATTTTGATGTTAATGGTGTTATTCAGAGGTATGCCACTTACTGCTGGGTTGCCAGCACAATTTGAAAATAAACATATATTTAAACATGAAAATTCCAAGACAGTACTTTACAGAAGGAGCATGTAGTAATTTTGATTCTTGGGAATATAAAGGGAGAACAGAGTACTATGAAGCTTGATTGTGTTAAATGTCCATTATGAGAAATATGGCTGTGTATGTGATATATGTATATTTATATTATTCCTTTTCCCCTCTCTTGCATTATTGTTATTGTGAACATTAAAAGTTTTCACAAGATGAACATAAATAAAATTAAAAAAAAGGTTACAGGGCTGTAAATTGAAATCTTGATCTTTCTTTATTTTGGTTGTATATGTTTTTACCGTGTATAAGGTATATGTTAAATGCCACACTTCACTATATTATAACAATGAAATCATGAATCTCCTAAAGGCAGTGGTAGTTTGCCTCAACCTCAATATTTCCTCTGCTATTTTGTATTGGATTAAAAACCTTCACACATTTGTAGTATTCTCCATAGTCACAATTATAATGATGAAATCATGAATCCCTTAACTCTTTCAGTTGCCAGAGGAAGAAAAGCGGACATATGGTTGCGTGCCAGACTAAAAACGCGGGTCTTGGTCTGTAACGGGGTATAGTTGTAAAAGGGAATGGAAAACACTATTTCCATGTACTTCCGTATACTTAATATGTTTCAAAGTATAGCTAAATGAATGAAAAATTTCATAAATGCAGAGTTTTTAGGAAAAAAAGTAATGTGATGTTTTTAGACACTGATTGTGGCCAGCTCACCATTGGCGAGGTCTAGATCTGCACTACTTACCACTACTTACCATCTGAGATGTGTAGATCTACTTGTTGATCTCGTATTGCAATTCTGTGTTGCATTCTTGCTGAATGAATGTCTGAACTAACCTCCTAACTACTTCTCCAGTCATCTAAATATGTTTAGATCTGCTTGGAATACATTCAAGAGCAGCAGGGTGGCCATAGGCTATGTCCATACCCCTATCTACATCATCAAAAATTGAAAAATTTCCATGCTTCTCGTCCTTTTTCTCACTCGGCATCGCTTGTAACTAGGCACTCTTTCGCTATTTTGAAAAGTGTCACCAGAATCGCTGACAAAATATGTACAATCTAAATGTTACACTGGTTGTTTTATTGAAACAAACCAGCGATCATTATTATGACCATTGTTACACAACGGGTATGCCGAAAGCGTCATTTTTATGACCAAAGGCATGGAAAGAGTTTAAGACAAGTGATAATTTGCCGCGGCCTCTATATTTCCCTGTCATTTCGTATTGGACTAAAAACCTTCACACATTTCTAGTATTCCATATAGTCATCATGTGCTATGCAGGTAATAGGTTGGGGACTGATGATATTTAGTCAGTGTTTCATTTTATCATCCTGAAACTGTGAGTAGCATATTCTTAGTGGATAATGCTGTGAAGATGTTGAATCAAGAGCAGTCTTGTGGAAGTGAATTGCAGTACCTTGCTTGAAGATCCAGAGTGAACCCAACAACAAAATAACAAGTTTCTCAGCAGAATGCACCAGTTTAATGATGACCTACCCATTAGCAAAACTAAGGCTGTTAATAGGGAACACCAGCAAAGAGGCAGGATAGGGTCTTGACTAGATCTGGTTTATAGGTTCTGGCAACATTGCCGTTGCTATGTTTTTTTTCTGGATCTTGTCAGAATGCCCTTAGCTACCTTGTACGTTGCTTGGTTTTCTTTTTTTTTTCAGTAATGGGCAGTTTTTCAGGTTGCTTGAGGTACTAGTAATTCATGATTCACATGCCATGTGAGCTAACAGTCATCTTCCCTCATGGATGGTAATGAATACAAGGAAAACAACAGTTTGATGTCTGCTGTTGTGTAAACGTAAGAACACAAAATAGGATCACTTTTAACTCTTCCCATGCCACAGGAAGAAACGCAGACGTTCAGCTGGTGCCGGAATAAAAGCGCAGGTCTTTATCTGTATAGGGGGCATAGTTGTAAAATGGAATGGAAAACAGTATTTCCATGTACTTATTATGTTTCTAAGTATAAGTAAATGTATGAAAATTTCATAAATGCAGAGTTTTTTAGGAAAAAAAGAAGTAATGTGATGTTTTTAGACAATGACTGTGCCCAGCTCACTATCGGCTAGGTCTAGATCTACTCTACTTACCATCTGAGATGTGTAGATCTACTTGTCGATCTCGTATTCTGATTCTGTGTTGCATTCTCACTAAATTAATGTCTGAAATAACCTCCTAACTACTTCTCCAGTCGTCTAAATATGTCTAGATCTACTTTGGATACATTCAAGAGCAGTGGGGTGGTCATAGGCCATGTCCATACCCCTATCTACATCATCAAAAATTGAAAAATTTCCATGTTTCTCTTCCTTTTTCTCGCTCGGCATCACTCGTAACCAAGCACTCCTTCACCATTTTGAAAAGTGTCACAGGAAACGCGGATGAAATATGTATAATCTAAATGCTACACCGGTTGTTTTATTGAAACAAATGAATTGTCACTATAACGAATATGGCACGCAACTCAGTAACTGGAAGTTCTCACTATCGTGACAATGGCACGGGAAGAGTTAATCACAAGCAAACATATGAAATCTGTTGTCAGCTGACAGGTAAAAATTTATAATTCTTGCTGATTTAAAAAAAAAAAAAATCATCTGTTTATCTTACATCCTTCCTGTGCTGTTAAACGTCACATAGGGCTTGCATAGTTTTTGGCCATGTTTTCCTGTTTTTGGTGAGTTTTTCAACTTCATCAAGGGATGTTATGCACTCTAAAATGGCATCTCTTAACACTGTCCTCTTTAGAGTTTCACATGATTGACCTCTTTTTCTTCTGCCTGTTGTGCTCCACTTGATGGGTTGTTTTGGTAGTCTCTGATTGTTTCTTCTCATCACATGGCCTACATATGTCCATCTTCTTTTTCTAATCACCCATGAGACAGGTTGTTGTTCACTCATCTGTCTTATCTCTGTGTTGTTCTTAAATTTGTTCCACTTTATACGGAGTATTTTCCTTAGGCATTTGTTTTCAGAAGTCTAATTTGTTGTCTACTTCTTTAGTTGATTTACAGCTTTCACATGCACAAATGAGGGTGGATATCACATTTGAATTGAGTAATCTGAACTTGGTTTTTTGTGCTTATAACTTTTGAATTCCATATGTTCTCAAGATTTTTGAAGGACAATGCTGCTTTTGCAATTCTAACTTCCTTCCTGGTGTCACCATCCTGGTCATCAACAGCTGTTCCCTCTATGTATATTTTTTCCTTCTTAATTAATGAGACGTTTCATTATTTTTGTTTTATCTGTGTTAATTTCAAGACCTATTTTGCTAGCCAAGGAAGACAGGGAATCTGTTTTTTTCCTGTATTGAATTCACACTGTCACATATAAGCGTTATGCCACCTGCAAAATCAAGATCTTTTAGTTAGGTCCCATGTACCCAATCAATGCCGGTTTTACATGTACAGCATCTTTTCATTGTAAAGTCTATGGCAATTCCAAAAAGCAAGGGAAATAATATACATCCTTGTTTCACACCTGTTTCAATCTGAAACCATTCGCTCATTCCTTCTTCTGTTTTGACTGCACAAATATATCCTTTGTAGAGATCTCTAATGATGTTAACAGTTTTAGATGGTATTCCATATAGTCTTAAAATTCTCCATAATGAATCTGTGTATGCTATCAAATACCTATTTAAAGTCTATAAAGTTCAGGATTAATGGCTTTTGCTTTTTAATGCGTGCTTCAAGTATTATTCTTAAAGTAAAAATCTAGTGGAGACTGTCTCCCTTTTTGAAATCATACTTGTTCTCACATTGCGGCATCCACTATATCTTTAATTATATTCAGAATAACTTTGCAAAATACTGATTGTTGCAGTCTTCATTCCAGATTTTATTAAACATTCTTAGTAGTTGCCTCATGTTGTCACTGTTAATAGCTTTTAACATTTCAACTGTTATTTCATCTTCACCTGCAGCTTTGTTGTTAGCCATTAGATCCACTTCTGTTTCAGTTTCATTCATTGTAATGTCATCTAAGCTGACATTTAGTTGTGAGACTGGTAAATCGGTTTCAAGATTTATTAATTCATTTGGATGTGTTCGATTAAGTATTTCTTGGAAGTGTTTGGTCCATCTTTGCTTTTGGTCTGTACTTGATGTTAATGGGCTGCCTGTTTTGCTAAAGACTGGTCTTTCTCTGGAGGTCAGCTTCTTCTGTGTGTTTCTGAACTTTTTTACTTTATTGTCTAGTTCTTTGTATGTTGTTTTTTGCCAAAACTTTTCCAAGATCTGTCTTTACATTCAACATGGCTAATTTGGCTGCTCGTCTTTCATGCATGTATTTCCATGCGTTATCTGATATCCATGCTTTTCTGCTTGTTGACTGCATTCCAGCACTTGCTTTTGCTGCTGTGATTATGGGTGTGCTGTATGAATTCCATAATTCATCAATATCCGTCTCGTTTACCTCGCTGAGTGCTGCGAAATGTTTGGCAAGTTCCAGATTGAAATTACTGGCGGTATTTTCTTCTTGTAGCCTATGGTTGTTTATCATTCTGGATACTGCTTTCTTGGTTGGTTTTGTCAGTTTATCTTCCGTATACACAGGTTGTGATCACTGTTGACATCTGCACCCACCCCTATATGCTCTTACATTTATCAAATTGTTCTGAATTGTTTTCTAATAAAAAAAATGATCTAACTGGTTTCTGGTTCTATCAAGTGGAGATATCCACGTTGTTTTATGTATTTCTTTGTGTGGAAATATTGTTCCTCCAATGACCATGCCCACTGTTAGACATAAGTTGAACCCATTTAATATCACATCGCTTTATGTCACACCTCGGATATTGTCACAGACATTTGTATCTCCGGCCAACTCCCGTAAGTAATTAATGGACTTTACTCTGGTTAATGTCACCCCGCTTATTGCCACAAATCGGTTAATGTCGCCATATTTTTGTACCCGGAGGAGTTAAAGACTCTGCTTTGTATCAAACTGGGCGAGACCAATATATAAATATCTCGCAAAGCATTATCCGCTTTGCGATTCATCAAAGAAGGGGGCGGCCGTTTGATCACAGAATATCTGCCGCATCAAACTTGTGAACATGTGGGCAGCAAAACTCAGGTGGTGTGAATGAAGGGCTTACCACGGCCGCCCTTTCGTGATTAAAATCTGGCTTCTTTCAGTCATTGGCTCCTTTATCAAGACGTGAGAGGTGTTGGCAACGCGAGTTGATAGGTGGTCAGTCTCGAATCGTATAGCCGGGAACTTTTCTCTGGTTCTCGTGACAGATAAACGGCTGCTAAACGCAACCGTGTTGATCTGGATTTGAGCACTAAAATGGATATTTTGCAAGTTGATGAAAAAGTTACAAGAAAGGACACGACCCATAACTTTGAAATTGACGTTTCAACTGTATCAAACTTGTTAATTGAATGGGACTTTCACTCGTCTTTAGCGTGCGAGTTCTTCTTACGTGGATATTGAATGTGCTCTGTTGAAATTGTTCAAACAGACACATTCTGCACTGTTGCCTGTGCGCGGTCTTATGTTGACGGAAATTGCAGAACGCTTTGCGAAAGAAATGGATATGCCTGACTGGAAGTATAACCACTTTTTGTTTTTTTTTTTTTGAGCGCTATAAGAAATGCCACAACAAAAAATTTAAGGTTTGGTGAAGCGGCCCGAGTTAACGCCGATGTCATTAATGATTGGATTTCACGTTTGCCAAAAATTTTGGATGCGTACAGCCCAGAGGACATTTTTAACAAGGATGAAACAGGCGTGTTTTATAGAAATTTGTGCTTTAGTGATGAGAAGTGCCACAGTGGCAAATGAGCTAAATATCGCATCTGTCGTGTGCTGTAACATGGCTGGCACTGAGAAGACTCGGCTCCTTGTTATAGGAAAGTCACGGAATCAGCGGTTCTTCAAGAAAGTAAAGAGCCTGCCGTCGCTTACAAGGCCAGTCAGCGTGCTTGTATGACAAATGAACTTCTTCTTCGTTCGCTTCTACCACCAAGACCGCCCTGTGATCCTACTGAATTTACGCCTGTGGTCCTCGATAGGCCCCGTGGTACCCGAGAGGACCACAAGAGGTTCAGAGTATCGCAGGGCTTGATCCTGTATTCTTGGTGGGTCGGAGAAGCGGGATTGCTTGACACCGTGGTTTTTAATTGCACCAGTTTAATCTAGAGTTTGACTTTCTGACCGGAAAACCTCGGCATGTTTTGGATATCAGTATATCCCCGCTGGGTAAGAGGTGGTAGCCGATACAGCCTAGAGTTGGACTTTCTCACCGGAAAACCTCGACGTGTTTTGAGATAACCGTGTATCACCGTCGGATGAGAGGTGGTTGCCCATCCAGTCCAGCGTTGGACTTTCTCACCGGAAAAACCTCAGTGTGATTAGGATACGCATACATCCCCACCGGGTGAGAGGTGGTTGCCTATCTAGACTGCCCTGGTTCAGTGTCTCCGACTTCATCATTTTGTGGTTGTGGCCGCTACCCTTCCTAGTTGTGATCAGGACTGAGCTTTTGTCAGGAGGACGAATCTTCGCCACTAGTGACTTTCCTGGGTTGAGCCGGTTTAGGTATATTATCCCAGTATGGGCGTGTTCAGGACGTGACCGACCTCCAGAGCAGAGGTACCGTGACATGCGTAGCCATCAAGTTTCACCCCTGGTTTAAGCCTGTTTAGGCATATTTCATCATTATGGGTGTATATCGGACGTGACCAGCCTCTAGAGCGGAGGTACTGTGACATGCGCAGCCATTAAGTTTCACCCCTGATGTAAGCCGGTTTAGACATATTTTACCAGTATGGGTGTATTTCGGACGTGGCCGGCCTCTAGAGCAGAGGCGCCTTGGTATGAGTAGCTCTTACAGCGATAATACTGGACATACCGATTAAACTTCACGTTATCCTTTCCACCACCTTTTCACATCGGCGCCACACAGCAACCCAGATTGTTTTTCCGCATTTTCTTCTTTGGCCGGGAGGAGCTTCACTCCACGCGCGGCATTCGAAGAATCTCGCCAGCAGTGTCATAACCTGGGTTAAGCCGATTCGGGCATTTCGCCCGATATTAGTGCACTTAGGACGTGGCAGACCAGAGGTGCCGTGATTTGACTACTATTTACTTCGCTTAATCCTTTCTTTCACCTTTTCCACAGTAGTGTCGCGAGGCAACCCCATTTGCACATTTCTTCACTGGCCGGGAGGAGCCCCACTCCATGCACGGCAGCTGAAGAATCTCTCCAGCAGTGGTAGATGAGCTACCAAACATGACTCTCATCTACCCGAAACATCTGGTTTCAGGCGCCAGATATTCGCCTTCGCCCCTTCTCCAGTCAGTTTAAACGGTTCTGCCACGAGAAGGCCAGGAGCTGGACTTGACTGTCAGAGGCTATTTGAAACGCACGCCACTGGAGTGGAGAGCATATCCTCCACCCTACCTCCGGCAATAACAGTCCTTAGAACCACAAGTGAACTGTCTGAGGACAGAAAAGTTTTGTTGTTTGTTGATAACTGTTCAGCACACACCGACATCACCAATCTGATGGCTACAAAGCTTGTTTTACTACCACCTAACCAGCGTGCTGCAGCCGTGCGACCAAGGTTTCATGTACGCCTAAAAACATCTGTATAGAAAGCGAATAGTGCGTCATATGCTGCATGCTGTGGAACAAAAGTGTGTCGCCGAGATAGACATCAAGATAGTGATTAATTTTATGCATGCTAGATGGAATAGCGTCAGGCATTCAACGATTAAAGTTGCATTATACCAGTTAACGCCCTTGTAATTGACCCTCTTAATGTCAACTCCACTTAATATCACCATATTTTGACGGTTCCAACGATGTGACACTAAGCAGGTTCGATTGTATTTCAATTAATCGTTCTCCATTCTGATTTATTGTATCAATTCCTTCTTTTCTCATTACTTTTTTGACGTCGGTATTATCTTTTCCCACCTTGGCGTTGAAGTCTCCCATGACAATTAAGATGTCGTGTGTAGGTACTTTGTTGATGAGTAATAAAAATCGTCTTTTATTTCATCATCTGCATCGTTCATGAGTGCATAGCAGTGTATACTGTTTTTTAAAAAATGCAACACTACTATAGTCATAATGGACACCACATTTCAAACTTGTATTAAAATTTTATTTTACGGAATTAATGCTTCAATCTTGGCGTGAAGAAACTTTAAGACTTTAACAGTGAAATGATGTTTATTAAATTTGGTTTGAACTTTTATACTTTGCAAATGAGGCCTCCGTTTCAGTAAGGTATAAAGCATACTTTGGCCTGTAACAGAGTACGACCTCTCCTTGATGTGGATCCGATTAGCCGTTGGATCTGTTGCGGTGGGATGGCTGCTCACTCTTCCCGCAATGCAAGAGACAACTGTTGGAGATTGATTGGCGCCAAGTCTCGCTGGCGAACTTGTCTGTTGAGTTCATCCCATAAGTGTTCTATTGGGTTCATGTCTGATTATATGGATGGCCACGGACTGGTCTGGACATTGTTGTCAGCGAGGAACTGGGTGGTGAGTTGTGCCACAATAGGTCGAGCGTTATCCTGCTGAAAAATCGACCCATGTACAGCCAGAAGTGGAAGGACTTGAGGACGAAGAATTTCAGCTACGTATCGTTGGGCATTCGTCCTTCAATTTGCATCAAGTCACTTCTTCCCATGAAGTTGATTGTCCCCACACCAGTACACCTCCACCACCATGTGGAGGAGCCTCATCCACGCAGTTCTGGCCGTAACGCTTATGGACTCTGCTGTAAACTATTCTCCGTCTATCATGTCGCTGGAGCAGAATGAATGATTCATGACTAACCCAAACCCTTCTCCAATCATTCGCAAAGATCCATTGACGATACTGGTTCGCCCACTACAGTCGGTTCTGGCGATGCCGGTCTGTAAGAACAGGACCTCTGTAGGTTCTTCTAGCCTAAAGACCAGCTTCGTGCTGCCGGCTCCTGACCGTTTGATCTGAAATTCGACGAGCTGCTGATATTGACTGGACTGTTGAGGATGCAGATGCAAATATATGCCTGAGGTTATGCAGCTGTATGAAGCGGTTTTTGACAGGAGTTCTGACTATGATGGGTCTTCCACTGTTCGGCCGGTCTGCAACTGAGCCAGTTTCTTGAAATCGTCTCCAAAGGCGACTAATGGTGCTTCTAACGCATTAAATTATCTGGCCACTACACTTTGTGACTATCAAGTCTGTAAACGCCCAATGATGATGAGTCGTTGTTCTGTATTGAGATGAGCCATACCTGCGCACTGAATTTTCAAATGAATGATTCGAGGAGTGTCAATCATTTATAGTCATTCAATAACATGGTCAGCGAGTTTTGTGTTCATTAAGTATCACGGAATTTTCGTGAACCTGTCATGAGTTATTGTCAAAAATGCTAGTGTCACTTTTCTATGCTCATGAATCATCTGCTGGGTACAGTTCAGGTCAGCACGTGAAGCTGATGTCCAAGTGAACGTTTCAGGCAATTTGCCCTTGTCTGATCAGCAAACTTCAGTTTAAATCGCAAAACCGTATTTGTTGCATTTTTTTTTTGAACAGTGTATGATTGTCATTCTTCCGTGCCTTATTTTGTATTGTGCTCTTATCATGCGACTGTTCACTGGTTCCCATTCTGTAAGGCTCTTTGCAGTCGCAGATGACATATGAGGGGTGATTGAAAAGTTCTTGGTATAAAGTACAAATACTTGAAACGCACGGTTGATATTAGGTGCAGTTGTAGATCAGTTTATTTAGCGATTAAACACAGAGTTTCAAGAAACTAACTGCAACCAGTTTGTTTTTTTTACAGGCTACTTTTTACAGCGACTTCTAGGGGAAAAAAAAACAACAAAAAAAAAAAAACCAGACACAACTTCTATATGACTCTCTAACTTTCCTTATAATAATCACTCTCCTAATCATATTTCTTAAACTCGGCTCTGAGTTTTTTTTTAATAACAGACATTTTCTCCGCTACCCTTCCAGAACTTTCTCTCCGTGAAATTCACGCAAAAAGTATTTGTTATGACCTTCACTATAGCACGAGATTCCTAACTCAGTGTGAGTTCGCAAAACTTGACTCACGCCCTGAACTTTTGTAAATCACCTGTTTACAGACCTTGGACTAGTCTCTCCAAAACCAACCTAATTTTAGCTAGCCATAAAAACATGTCAAGAGAAATTTCAATAAAAGTCATCAAAATCTCGGATGTCAAGGTCCAAAAGTCACCTTGAAAGAAAAATAACTGGACATTCCAAATTTAACTTTCATAAAACCTGTCAGGATAAATTCATGATTCCCCGTGATTTTTTCGAGGTCCCTAACTGATCTTGAGTTAAAAAAAAAAATGTCAAGGTAAAGTTCAAACATTATCATATATCTCAGGATTTTTAAAGTGTCAAGAGTGACCTACCTTTTCATCAACAATCTACGTTATAATTAAATAAGGGATTTAATCAGTTCGTCAGAATACCAAATTCACCATGAATTATATCCCTTAGAAAGAATTCCGTCACACTTCTCGGAGCTGATCACAGCGTCTCAACACGTCAAGAGACAATCTTGGCCATTTTTCTGCAGATCTTGAAAAGTTTCTTCAGTAATTTGTGACTATGGATGAGACTCAGAAGGTGTGCTATTGGTAGACTATCTTCAAAAGGGCAGAACGGTCACCGGGGCCTATTAAGCTAATCTTGTGAAGCAACTGCGGGTCAAATTGAAGGAAAAGCATCGAGGGAAATTGACGAGAGGAGTCATCTTTCATCAAGACAATGCTCCAGTTCACAAGTCGGCGGTGGCAATGGCTGCCATTCATGAATGCGGCTTCCAGCTTCTTGAACATCCTCCTTATTCCCCAGATTTGGCCCCTTCAGACTATTACCTGTTTACCAAACTCAAAAAGGAGCTCAGTGGTTGCAAATTTGCTTCAGATGATGACGTCATTCATGCTGTAGACCACTTCCTACTGGCACAAGATGCTGACTTTTACAAAGAAGGGATCCGTATGCTCCAGGATCGTTTGACTAAGTGCATAAATTGAAAGGGGACTATGCTGAAAAATAACCCCAAAAAGTTGCCCACAAATAATCCGTTGTACCTTATGCTGAGAACGTATCAGTCACCCCTTGTAATTGTACCCACTCCTTTCTGGTATTTCCCATCGTCTCTGTCGGAATATATTATTAACTTATGGTTTTCCGCCGTTCTTTTCCCCGCTTCTGCCCATCGCATTTCACTGATGTCCAACACATCCAGGTGATATCTACCCATTTCTTTTATTACCTGAGCAGTTTGTGTTTTTTGCAGCCATCGTTCTTACATTCAAAAAATCCAATTTTTGTTATGCATTTGGGGCCGATGAATTTTCGATCGTTGTCAACGACATGCAGAAGTGGTGTCCTTGATGTTCGGTTACAACTGTTGCGAGATTCCATAACGGCAGGGGTCCCCCCCCCCCCCCCCCCCCCATCTAGACTCGCCTCTAGATGAGTTCTTGGCCTCACCCCCAACTCCTGTTTTACGATGTGTGCCGACGCAGAAGGTTCATACGCACGTATGGCGGAAAGAGCGTTAAAAAGCTCCCGCCATCTTTTACATCACCCGGAATATGAATGTATATAAAACATGAAAAATAATGCTGTCATATGGGTAATTGACAACTGTAGTATTGAATGCAAATGAGTCTGAGCTTATGAAAGATGAAATGTAATAATTCAAACATGAAGCTAGGTGAAACAAGACTGACAGATATAAAATGTAAACATTAGAACGGCAATCAGTGGTGCACTGGCTTTTATATCAAGAAATCCTGACATTTCCAGTCCTCAGGTTTATCAAACTGATTGAGTGTCTCTGCCCCCCTTTTCCTTTATTAAAAAATTGTCAGGGTTGGCAAACCATAGGTGACCAAGACTCTGTCCCACTCTCCGTTAGTCCCCCCTAGTAACAGGCCTACTCTGGCCAACACGGCAGGGATCACCATAGTCCACACGGCCGTGGATTCTGCTAAAGAAGTACACTCAGGGGGTGAAAGAAAAATACCTGCTGTGCCTCAACACCTCCACTGCAAAGGCTGGAAAGAACACCGGCCTGCCCTTCCAGGGAGATTGAAAAAAAAAGAAGTGTAAAAGGCAAAGAAAGAAATGATGAAATCAAACCCTATCCACGAACCACTGGGAGCCAAGATCTAGGTTCAGAAGTTTAAATGGCCAAAACACTTGAATTGTTCCTCTTATAAATTAGAAGGCTGTACTCATTTGCTGATTGTTTTAGAATGTTTCCTGTGTACACCTTTCTTCTTTACAGAATTCAGATTTTTTTTTTTCTTTCTCTTTTGCTGAATGCAGTAAAAAGTTTCATGTAAATACCTTGTTCTTTTGCTAAATAAATTTTCCAGGAAACACCCTTGTTCCTTTGCTGAAAGCAGTAAAAAGTTTCCTGTAAACACTTTTGTTCTTTTGCTGAATGTAGTAAAAAGTTTCCTGTAAACACCTTGTTCATCTGCTGAATGCAGTAAAAAGTTTGGTGTAAACACTTTGTTCTGAACGCAATAGAACGTTATTTAGTAAGTCGATGGATTATCCTCATTGCAGGTTGGACGACATTCAGCTCAACAAGGCATTGTGCTGTAGTCAGTCAAAACTCGTTTAATGGGTGGATTATGATGATGATTAATTCCGTGAAAGTGAATGCAGGCCGGCTGATGAGAAACACAATAACAACAAAACCTACAGTCCAGCAGTAAAAAAGCAGCCGTTCTCAACATAACAAAGACATACCTAGACACAGTTTGCGTCCACTGACTTTTTTTTTTTTATACACCACGGGTGCCTGCTAGATAGAGTACCAACTCGCCGTGGTGTGAATTTTTTGGATTAAAATTGATCGTAGCCAAGAGGCCGAGAAGCGTCCTTTTTTTTTGTACAAGAATCTTTTAATCATTTCCTGACATTACTGAAACAACGTTATTTTCAAGATAATCCACTCTGATGTGAGCCTCTTTAGGCAACCAAAGCTGAGGCTGTGGATTACTCATATTTCCATGTTGGTGCTAGGACCCTCTTTATCTTGTAGTAGCGAGCAAGTCTGTGAAATCTGGGCTTCACCAGGACGAGACGATACTTGACATCTTTATCCTTTCTGCTCCTCTCCAGGATGCTTGCGAATGTTAGATTGTTAGAATGTTAGCCGTAAAGATCTTTAAGTAGATCTACAGTTAGGCTGGTCTTATTTTAGTTGTGTAGATTGTTATTTTGGTATTTTGGGACAGGATTTTAAATTTTAACAGGTGTTGCAAGGCAAAGTATATTTTATTCCCTATCTGTACTCTGATTTTACTTTCATCGCTTACGTTGTGCCTATATATTTGTATGTTTCTGCTTTCCTAATAAGCATATCGCCAACCTTTATATAATCTGGATCATTCTGCCTCTGGTCTCTTGATATCTTCATATACTCTGAATTATCTTGGTTAATGGTCAAGCCAACGATTCGTCGCCGAAATTCTTCGTCCTCACGTCCTTCTACTTCTGGCAGTACCTGGGTCGATTTTTCAGCAGGATAACGCTCGACCTAATGTGGCACAACTCACCACCCAGTTCCTCGCTGACAACAATGTCCAGACCATTCCGTGGCCATCCATGTCATCAGACATGAACTCAATAGAACACTTATGGGATGAACTCAACAGACAAGTCCGCCAGCGAGACTTGGCGCCAATCAATCTCCAACAGTTGTCTCTTGCATTGCGGGAAGAGTGGGCAGCCATCCCACAGCAACATATCCAACGGCTAATCGGATCCACGTCAAGGAGAGGTCGTACTCTGATACAGGCCAGAGGAGACCATACACCTTACTGAAACGGAGGCCTCAGTCGCAAATAATAAAAGTCCAAGCCAAATTTAATGAACATCATTTCATTGCCAACGTCTTAAAGTTTCTTCACGCCAAGATTGAAACAT